>OY787611.1:1581261-2077250 GCA_963678935.1 Umbilicus rupestris | reverse complement strand
GGGCTAGCCTTTGGGCTAAATGACGGGTTAAGCCACTTAGTCCAATTCCTTTGTCATTGCTCAGAATAACCCCCTTTTTATAAGTCCAAAACAAACGGGCCGTGACATCCTCCCCCACCTAATCCGTCAACGTCCTCGTCGAGGCTTCCTCGAACTCCCGAATTTTGTCTTTGAACTACCAAAGGGACTCGACGGGTTCCCAACTCACCTCACTTGAGGGTAGTCCTCTCCAAAAGACTAAGTATTGTGTGCTCGGAGAATGACTTGAACGCCTTTGTACTCTCTTCGATTCGATGTAGTCTACCTCCTTGTCATACAAAGTGAGGATGGATGGGGGTGCTCGTGATGACTGTCTTCTAGAGGGATTCTCCTCGTCTTCATTATATGGCTTTAGGCAACTGACGTGGAAGACGGGATGGATTTTCTTCAAAGTAGGCAGCAACTCTACCCGATAAGAAGCCTTTCCGACCTTTTGTGTGATGCGGTAGGGTCCCTCATACCGCCTCATGAGACGTTTGTGAAGCATACCTCGCCTTCTTCGCTGATCAAGGTTGAGCTTGATGAATACTCGATCTCCCACGCGAAACTCCACATGTCTTCGCTTCTTATCCGCCCACTTCTTCATTTTCTTTGAAGCCTTGTCCAAGTACGTTCTTGCAATGTCGGCTTGTTCATGCCATGACTTTGCATCCTTGAATGTCGTTGGGCTCCTCCCCGTGTACTTGGATACTGAACTCTGAGGTGTGAGCGGTTGTTGGCCAGTGGCAAGCTCGCGTGGACTTTTGTTCGTCGACTCGCTTCTTTGTAAGTTGTATGAAAACTGCGCCACGTCCAAGAGCTTCGCCCAATCCTTCTGATTTTCACTCACAAAATGCCTCAAATATAACTCAAGTAATTGTTGATCCTCTCCATTTGCCCATCAGTTTGCGGATGGAAGCTAGTCAAAAAGTGTAACTCCGACCCCATGAGTTTATAGAGCTCTGTCCAAAACTTCCCCTTGAAGCGAGGGTCACTGTCACTTACTAAGTTCCTTGGAAAGCCCAAAGTTTCACCACGTTTTTGAAGAATAACCGGGCTGCCTCATCGGCCGTGCAATCTCGAGGGGCGGGTATGAATGTTCCATACTTCGAGAACCTATCGACCACTACCATGAAGGCCATACTAACCTTTCCCAAGGTCGACTAGGTATCGGCAATGGCTCCAAAAGACCCCCGGGTGCTTAATTTTCCAACTTGTCTTGCTGGCACACAAGGCAAGTCTTTACATAGAGCTCGATCTCCTCTCTCATGTTCGGTCAATAGTATTGCGCTTCGAACAGAGCTCGAGTTCGTCTCTGACCTGGATGGCCTGCCCACTTCGTGTCGTGACATTCCCGAATGATATCACGCCTAAGCCTTTCACACTTCGGCGTGTAGATCCTCCGACTCTTTGTGTGAAGTAGGTCATCCTCCTCCCAAAAGCACTTAGTCTTCCCTTCCTTGGCCATCTCCACCAACATTTTAGTGACCGGATCGCGCGTAAGTCCATTTTTGTTGGTCTCCAACATTCCTCCTTGGACTTGTGAAATTGCCGCAAGTTCCGCCTTGCGACTTAGTGCATCTGCGACGACATTTACTTTGTCCGACTTTTACTCGAACACCATGTTGAACTCCGCTAAAAAGTCTTGCCACCTCGCTTGCGTTAGACTTAGCTTCTTTTGGGTGTTGAAGTAACTTGTCGCCACATTATCCGTCTTCACCACGAACCTCGACCCCAACAAGTAGTGTCTCCAAACTCGCAAGCAATGGACTGCGGCCGTCATTTCTTTCTCATTGATTTTTCGACTCTCAAAGGCAATCGGATGACCTTCTTGTACAAGCACTCCCCCTATGGAAAACTCGGATGCGTCTGTGTGGACTTCATAAGGCTTAGTGCAATCCTATAGAGCCAACACCGGTTCCCTTGTAATGGCATCCTTCAACCCTTTGAATGCCTCCTCGCACTTTGCCATCCACTCCCAAGCCTTTCCCTTCTTCAACAGATCTGTCAAGGGCGCGGCGATAGCACAATATCCTTGGATGAACCTTCGATAGTAGTTCACCAATCCAAGGAAAGATCGCAATTCGGTAACCTTCTTTGATGGTTCCCAATCCTCGATGGACTTCACCTTTTCCTTGTCCATCATGAGCCTCCCCCCTTTGATGACATGCCCCAAGAATTGTACATCTTGTTTCGCAAATGAGCACTTCTCCCTTTTGACGTAAAACTCATTTTCCCGAAGTACTTGGAACATGGTCCTTAGATGTTCGACATGCTCCTCAAATGTTCTACTATAGATGACGATGTCATCTAAGTACATGCCACAAACCGATCCAAGTACGGATGGAAGATCTTGTTCATTAAAGTGCAGAATGTCGCTAGGGCATTTGTCAACCCGAATGGCATCACTAAGAACTCGTAGGCTCCATAGCGAGTCACACAAGTTGTCTTGGCTCATTTCCTTCGACTATCCTCACTTGATAGTAACCCGATTGAAGATCCAACTTGGTGAAGTACTAGGCATGGCCTAGCTGGTCGAACAAGTCAGCGATAAGAGGAATGAGATACTTATTCTTTATGGTTACCTTATTTAGCGCCCCGTAGTCGATGCAATGTCGTAGGGACCCATCGTGCTTCTTCTAGAACAATACCGGTGCGCTATATGGGGCTTTCGAGGTTAGATGTACCCCGCATCCAACAACTCCTTGAGTTGTCTCCGCAACTCTTCCAACTCCGGCGGAGACATCTTTGAATTCCCCAACACCTTCTCCATCTTGGATGGTATCTGCCCTTCTACTTGTTTGGGTTCTTCGTCCATCTTGATTGATGCTAGCCATGTTGCTTATCCCTCCTTAAGACCATGCTCGACTTGCATTGCCGACAGGCACATGGAATCCAATTTTGCCTTGGTAGTTGTAGATACCATGAGCGGACGTCCCTCCATGATCAGCATAGTGTTCTTCTTTGGCCAAGCTAGCACATCAAATTGGCGCAAGAATTCCCTCTCCAAAACACATTTGAAACCGTCCATGGGAGCGATCGAGAAGTTGACTCTACCTCACCATTCCCCGAGTTATAAGTCCACACCTTTGGCTACCTTGGCTAGGGGTTTGGCCTCCGTATTTACCATCTTCAACTAACCCTTGCTTTTCTCCGTCTTTAGCCCCAATCATCTCGCCTTGCTAAGTTGGATGAAGTTATGTGTTGCGCCCGTATCGACCATGATGGGTACAGTCTTCCCGCCGACTTTCCCATGCACGTACATAAATGTCTGATCCCCAACCTTCTGAGGAGTGGGTTTGACCTTCAACGCCCCGAGGAGTTTGATGCATCCCATCGCTGCCTCCTTTTTGGACATTCCTTCGCCCAATGTGGCCCTCCACATAAGAAGCAATCACTCCGCGGCTTCCTCTCGAACGTTTTGCCGTGGAATGTCCCCTTCTGGGCAGGCTTGCAGCCTCTAAACTTCGGCTTTTACAGCTTTGGCTCATGCACTCACCCACCTTTGACGAAGTTCTCCTTCTTGGCTTTTGGCTTCGAAGATGATTCTCCTCTTATGTATTCCGTCAAAGTATCCTTGATGGTCATGACCGTCGCAGTGTCCGTTACGTCCCGCCTTTCCAACAACATTCTTGCCCATGGCTTGAGCCCATCCATGAAGTTGAAGAACAGTTCCGCTTCGTTGACGTCAGGGAGTTGAAGCATGAGGGCCGAGAACTCCCTCACATAGTCTTGAAGCGATGACACATGCTTCAACTCCTTGAGTTTCTTGCCGCTATGGTTAGCATTTGCATGATTAAATTGCTTCGTGAGTTCCGCGATGAATGCTTCACAAGTGTTGATCGTGCACAACCCCTTTCGTATCTCATGAAATTTTCTACACCACCAGGTAGCCGCAAGATCAACTAGATAGAGGGACGCGTTGCTTATCTTAGAAGCATCATCCAATTGGATGGCTTCGAAGTAGCGCTCCATGTGCCAAAGGAAGTTGTCAATTTCCTCCGTATTGCGTGATCCCTTGAATTCCTTGGGTTCGGCACATCCTGAACCCTCGGAACATCTCGTGTGAAAGGGACCACTTCCCAGTACTCCGTCTCTCCGCAACTTCACCAATTCCAGGTTTGTCTTCTCTAAAGAAAATTGTAACTCCTGGACTTGAGTAACAAAGGCATATATCCTTACCTGGTACTCCTCCTTCTCACCTCGCCATACTTCGAGGATGGTGTTGATGTGTTGGAATAACTTAGCTTGTAAGTCCTCCCTCAAGGATCCTACTTGACTTTAGAGAGCTCCCACCTTGTCTTCCAAAATCTCGACGTTGTCGTCGCCAGGGGCGGAGGCATGTGGCGGTGCAGCCCGGGAAGATTTTTGAGAAAAAAATTAATTAAAAATAAAAAATTAAATATTTGTTTCATTCTTTCTTCACAGTTTTATAACCATTGTTTCTCCTCCTCTCCCACTGTCCGTCTCCGGCTCTCCGCCCCTCCTCTTTCAAGTTTCAAATTTTCAATCCCCATCTTCATTCTTCCACAATCTCGTGCGGCGTCCTCGGCTCGATTGCTCCTTGCTGCCTGAGCTGCCTCTCCCCTCGCCCTCTTCGGCTGTCGCCCACCAGCTGCCTCCGTCGGTTATTGCTCCTCGCCCTCGGTTAGGTCAGGCACTCGCTAACTCACTAACCACTTCTCTACTTCTCTCCACTTCTCCAATTGATCAATTCAGTTTTTAGGTTTTCTTAAATGGCTTGTGTAATTGTGTTTTAGAATTTAGACTTTTAGAAGATTTTGGCTGGATTTGCATTGCGCTGAATCATCTTTAATTGATTTCGGCTGGATTTGCATTGTGCTGAAATTGATTTTGGCTGGATCATCCTGATTTTGGCAGGGTAAATCAAGCCAAAAATCTTTAATTATTTTGGCTGGATTTGCACTGATTTTGGCAGCTTCCCTCTGCTCATGGCAATGATGCAGTTTTAATTGATTCAAATTAGTTTTGAGCTGAGGCTAGAAATCTGTAGTTATTCAGCACCTTTTGTTACATTTCTCTAGACAATTTATTTAGGAATTGAAGTATAATAGTAGTCAGATTCCTAATGCACCTAGTTGTTAGTTTGTTTCTAAGGGAGTGTCCATATGCTTATTATGTTCATTGCTTCTCTCATCGTCTACACCTGACTATAAATGTTGCAGGTAAAGGAGTCTCTAATGTGTGGCAATTCTTTTCCACTTTGAATATGATTGTGAACTTTGTTGATTCATCCGCTAAAAGACATTCAATGTTAAAATTATGCAAAGAAGCGGAAATTCTAGATTTAGTGGTAGCTGGTACACTTGTGACTGGTTCGGGTATGAATCAGGCTTGCACTTTACAAAGAACCGGGGCCACTCGTTGGGGTTCACACCTTCGTTCAATTTCAAGTTTGATAAATTTGTATGGAGCTACCCGAGCAACTATTGATGATTTATACAAGAACGGAGTAGATAAAGTTCGAGGAGAAGCATACGGAATTGGTAAAGCTATGAAAAAGTTTAATTTTGTCTACTGTTTGATATTGATGCATGACGTCATGAAGATTACGGAGTTTCTTTCTCAAGCTTTTCAAAAGAAAGACATAGACATTTTGAATGCTGTGATTTTCTTTCAGTAACAAAAGAAAAACTTCAAGTTATGAGAAATGATGGATGGGACAATTTGATTATGAAAGTTGAAGCATTTTGTTCTGAACATGATATTGTTATGCCGGATATGTCTGCTCCTTATAAGAAAAGCGTCAGGGATGAAGAAATGAACATAACAAATGGTCTCTATTATCGGGTCAACATATTTTATGATGTTATTGACTATCAGTTGACAGAGCTTAATACTAGATTTGCGGATAGTTCAATGGAGCTTCTTGTTCTTAGTGCATCATTTCATCCACGCAATGATTTTCAAGAATTTAAAGTAGAAGATGTGTGTAAACTTGCTTCGAAGTTTTATCCTTCAGATTTTTCAGCATATGATATGGATGTTCTTGATATGGAGTGTGGATTCTTTTTAGCAGGGATTCATAAGAATTCAACTTTTACAAATATGGCTTCTATATCGGATTTGTGACAGCGGTTGGTTGAATCAGGAAAGTCGACATTTTATCCTATGATTTACAGATTGATCTGTCTTATCTTAACTCTTTCAGTATCTACAGCAACAACAGAAAGAGCATTTTCATCTATGAACATCATTAAGAATAAACTTAGAAATAAGATGAATGATGAGTTTCTTGATGATCTCATGGTCATTTATGTTGAAAGGAGTTTTGCATATTGTATCAGTAATGATATAATTATTGAGTTTGAGATGAGCAGACATCGTATGGTAACATTCAGCTAGTTATGTATTTTGTATAATTTTAGATGATTCTAGTTTTTATTCCCATGTAATACATTTTATATTTTGCATTAATGAAACAAATGTAGGGAAGAATCTTAACAAAAAAAATTTTAGCCCTACAAGATTCGAATTCCTGGCTCCGCCCCTGGTCGTCGCATATCCTAATGCGATCCAACACTTCTCCAATGCCAAGCTCCAACATAACAAACCGCTTCTCGTTCATCGAGACGGAATGATCCCTTGATGGTTTCGTCTTCTTGGAATCCTTCTCAGTATTCCTCCCTCGAGTTTCCGTGTGGGAAGCCATGAAGATGTCGAACCTTGCTCTTGATAACACTTGTCACAGACTTAGATTTTGCCCACTAAGTCGTGTTGCGCTTAGTTAGAACTTTCATCCGACTAGAAGCCTTCCCTGAAAGTTGCTTGATGCGCTAAGGCAACAAGAGAACTTGAAAGCTAGAAAGCAAGAGAGTTTGAGAGAATGATTTATATTTTTGAGGTGATTTGGAGCAAATGACTTCTCCCCTATTATACTCTTAGGCCTCCTCAATGGACGGCCAAGATCAATTCAATCCTATAGCTACAAATACAAGTCTAGAAGGTTCCTACTAAAATATCTAGATATTTACATGTGAATGGTTCTTCTCCAAGCTTCCAAGATCTTCTATGAGGTTCCGCACTCTTCCAAAACTTGAGTTGGATTCTCCTCTTCTTTGGGCTAGTTTAATTGGGCTACCCTTTGGGCTAAGTGATGGGTTAAGTCATTTAGTCCAATTCCTTTGTCATGACCCTGAATACCCTTTTTTAATAAGTCCAAAACAAACGGGCCGTGACAATACGTTGGTTGACTACAAGTTGACTGCCTTTAGGTTGCTCCAGCAGCTTTCTTCACAGGATGTTGTAGCTACTGCTAGATCATCTTTCACCGATTTTATCAAGGAAGCCACAAACCTTAACACCTTGTGAGGATAAAACTGAATTAGGTGCCCCCGAGAATTTAGGAGTCAAGGTGTGATGGAACTCCAATTATGGTGGAGCTAATTTGACCTGAAAGTGATTCCCCTAATTATATTATCCCTTTAACTGATACTGAACTTGTTGAGGTTAATTATGATGATCATGGTGCTATTGATCATGCTAATCAGCAGCCTGGTCAATTTGAATTTAATGATACCCCTACATGAGATGTTCTAAAAATATCAGACCCCCCCCCCCCCCCCTCCGCTTCCTTTAGTTACTCTGGTGCAGAGTTAATGTTTACTACCCTCTTAGCTGCCCATGAGATTAACAACAGTGAACCAGATAATATCTTAAAAGACATTAGCTCTAAAGATGAAAATAAATGGGTTGAAGCTATGAATGAGGAAATGAGCACATTTAGAATTATAAAACATGAGTGTTTGTATAAAACCCCAAAGATAAAAAAAAAAAAATGGTGGACTGTAGCTGGCTTTATAAGATTAAAGAGGGGGTAATTGAGAGGGATCCTCCTAGGTTCAAGGTCAGATTAGTGGCAAAAGGATATACTCAGAGAGTGGGCAATGATTTTACTGAAGTTTTCTTACCAGTGGTGAAGTTTAAAACTATCAAAATTATGTTGTTACTTCTTGCATGCTTAAACCTAGAATTAGAGCAATCAGACGTTAAAACTGCATCTTTGCATGGTGAGCTATAAGAGAGATTTTATATGAGGCAGCCTGAGGGGTATGGTGATAAAAAATCCCCTGATCATGCATATTTACTTATATAAATCATTATATGGCTTAAAATAAAGTCCTAGGCAATGGTATAAAAAGTTTAAATCTTTTGTGCTTAGTATTGGCTTTGTTAGAATTAAACAAGTCACCTGCTTCTATTTCTCTTCACTAAATGATGATCATATTTATTTATTGTTGTATGTGGATGACATGGTATTGATTAGTAAATCTTTTGATAATTTAAATAAGTTAAAGTCTGATCTGAATTTTGTTTTCGCTAAGAAAGATATAGGAAATGCTAAAATGATTTTAGGAATGATAATAAAGAGGGAAAAGCCTAATAGATGGATTAAAATTCGTCAGAAACCTTATTTGAAAAAAGTTATCTCTAAGTTTGGTAATTTGAATTGTAAAATAGTTCATGTCTCTCTTGCGCCTCATTTTATTTCAAGTAAGCAACAATGTCCTAAGTCTATGTCAGAACTTTTGAGCATGGAAAACATACAACAAATGTTGTTGGCTCTATCATGCATGCAATGATTAGTAGTATGTCTGATTTGTCTTATGCTATATCATTATTAAGTTAATATATGTCTAATCCTGGTTTGGATCATTGGAATGTCCTTAAATGGGTGATAGGCTATATTGCTAGTTCACTTAGTGTTGGTTTATGCTATGCTGTAAGGTCTGATAATTTTGAATTGATTGGATATTTGGATGACTTTGCTGGTGACAAAGATTCAAGAAAATCCACTACAGCATATTACTTTACACTTGAAATAATTTTATCTCATAGAAATCACAATTTCATCCAAAGTTACTTACCCTTATGCACGAATTATTGAATCAGCCATCTTCCTATCAAGGTTAAAGAGTCAACTGAGCATCTCAGCGGCGGGATTGAATACCCGGATCGAATCAGAGTTCACGCAAATTCAAATTTGATCTCTTTCCATACTTCACAAGCAGCAGCTAGTTCAGGACTCCATTTACAAGCCTCGCGGATAATTTCATTACCCTCGCTGAATATATTACATTATGTGATGCTTGCAAAGAAACTGTGTGGCTGAATGGCATGTTATCTGAAGCTGGATTAAAAGTGTGTCTATATTTTTTTGACAGTTAATATGCCCTGCATCTAAGTAAAAATCATATTTATCATGAAAGAACCAAACATGTAGACGTTAGGTTCCATTTCATTAGAGACTAAGTTGTTGATGGGAAAGTTGATTTACTGAAAATTGACACTTTAGAAACCCCTTCTTATATGGGTACTAAAGTTGTTTCTAACAATAAATTCAAGCATTGTTTGGACCTTTTGTTTATTGAATGACTTTGTAGATACATGACTAGTGAATAGGTATTTCACATGATTTTTAGTCTGGGTAGAAGGGTATTAGAATTTAGGTGGAGTATTGTTGTAAATTCTACTTTCCTTGTATTGTAATTAGTTAAACGGTGAGTTTGGCTATGTGCAATCTGATCCGTTGATCTCACTGGGATCTAATCTAATGGTGGAGCTTCTATCTATAAAATAAACAAGGGAGAAGAAGATTTGGGCACTTTATATTCTCAGTTTTTTCGATCCACATCAACAGCAAATTGAGCAGACTTTAAGCTTGCTTTCAAAGCACAACGTGATGAGAGTTGTGGTGAAGAATGATTGAAAGCTGTTGAATGCAGTGGAAGGCTACAAAGGAGTACAGAAGACAAACTGGTTGTCAAGTGTTGAATCGTGGTTAGCGTTTCGTAGCGAGTAATAAAAGGTTTTGTTCCTTGATAGGTAAGAAAGCAGCGATAATGAAATATGCAGAAAGTAAATGCGCTTACTCAATGATGTATAGTAGAAATTCTGGTACCTTAACCAGCACCTGAGAGAAAAACCACTACCTTCTAGCAAGCAAGAAGGATTTTGGAATAGCTCTTGCATTTAGGTGTTTATCGATTACACTAGCCAATGAACTACTAGCAACCAGACAGTCCAGTTCACTGCCTGCTACGGTACATTCCTAAAGTCAGCCGCACCACAAGTAGCGTCTTCCTTTTGACACAGATCACAGCACCGTCTTGTGTTCCCTCTGGAGTAGCACGCTGCTCCCGTCACAACTTCTAAGTGGTGCAATCTTCCGGCCCTTAGCTCTTTTGCTCTGGGTGTCAAGGAATTCTCTGGCGCTCATCGAATTAAGGAGAGCGCCTCCTATTATCTTGTTCTCCTAACAAGAATTCCTAGATTTACTCAACCGCAAATCCCGAATTTGTTTGACCACAAATCCCAGATTCGATTTCCTAATTTGGAAAAGAATCTCTTAGATTGACAAGAATTATTCCATAATAATCTTGTCAATATTCAACCGAATCTTGATAACTCTTTTAGATTGGCAATGATCATCCCATAATAATCTTGTCAATCCTCAACCGAATCTTGATATCTTGATCCCTTATTTTGCTCCGTGAATCTTCCTAAAGATGATGATCTCTTCTGATACAATCAGGCTTTGTTTTGACTTCGTATTATCTGTCTCGAGGAACATTCCCTGCACGCTCAAGTAGTTTCATTAGTCGGGTGTTAGTCTCATCAAAAATTGGGAGTACATATACTCCAACACCAAGGATTCCTGCCCTTAAAGATTAGGGCATTGTGAGGGAGTTTCCAGCTGTGCTTGAAGATTAGTACAGCTCAAATTGTGTAGTATATACGAGTCTGGATCTTGTGTGCTTCGTTGATTTGTTTGTTAGACTTCTATCCAATTTAGCGCATCATTATGAGTGGCTACACGCTATATCCATGTTTGTATGTGTGGTAGGTAGCACATGAATGTATAATAAAGTGATTATCTAAAAACAATCAAATAATGCAAGCTGTCTTGCCGCATGGGTAGCATACAAAATACAGCTCCTCCACACTCCATCTAACAACCCCAAGCGCATCATGTCTCTCACCAATGTCTCTTTTCCAGCTACCTATTTCCAATTCCATATATAAATTAAGATCTTAACTACACCCCCAACTCAAAAGTGAGTGGTCCACATTTAATTCATCTTTCTTATACAAGAAGTTATGTTCTCCTCGTGGATGGCATGTTGTGTGATCTGCATCTCACTTCGATCAAGCTGTATACCACCACTGTGTGTTGAGAGTTTGACCTTCAAAGCAATAACCATATCCTTGTATTTCTTTTCTCCTTTACTTTTACTGTGTTTCACTCTCGCATCGAAGTCGTCGGTATATAATTTTTCAGAGTTAAAATGTGTGAAGGATATTAATTAATCATTCAGATGATTGACAGACTTTTCCAAGATTTATAAACACATTTTCTTTTGATTTACAATTGACGCATGCAACTCAGCATGTGGATCACAGCGCGTACCAGCTCATGCCACCAATCTCATATCCCCACAATCTCATTATATATCGGCCACAGCCCCAAACACCATCTTGACTTGACCCATATATATATATCAAGCCTCTTTCCATTCCCATCACGCACCAAAAGCCACATTATTACTAGCCAAAACAAATGGCTTCCCAACATCTGACTCTCCTCTCAATCGCCTCACTCCTCTTCATCATATCATCCCAAACCCTAGCCCAAACCTCACCTCCACCTCCTCCGGCCTCCCCCGGCCTTATAAACGTCACTGGAATACTCGACAAGGCTGGTCAGTACACCATGCTCATCCGCCTCTTGGAAAAAAACCAACTTGCAACCCAGTTAGAGAACCAACTCAACACCTCCAGTGAGGGCTTGACCCTCCTAGCTCCCACTGATAATGCCTTCAATAACCTTCCATCTGGAACCATAGAGGCCCTCACCGAGCAAGAAAAAGTTGAGCTCGTCTTGAACCATGTCCTCACCAAGTACTACGCACTCTCTGATTTCTCTACCGTGAGTAACCCAGTAAGGACACAAGGGCAGGATGGGCTGAACTTCACCAGCAAAGGTAGCCAGCTGAACGTGTCCAGCGGGATTGTTGAGACTCAGATCAACAACGCTTTGAGGCAGGAGTTTCCTTTGGCTGTTTATCAAGTAGACAAGGTCTTGCTGCCCTTGAGTCTCTTCGGAGCCAAACCTCCTGCATCTCCCCCTCCTCCCCCATCACCCTCTACCGGATCGAATAAAACTAAAGCTGATGGGCCAAGTGCCACTTCCGACAAGAATGACAACTCGGGATCAGGTCCGATGAACTTCCGTACAGGGCTTCTTGCCGGACTTGTGGTGCTGTGCATGGGAGCTTTCTCCTAATTATGAGGTTGACCATCACATTGTTGGTTGACTATCATTAAATCTTTGTTTTCAGTTTCTTCTTCTCCTTTTCGAATGCTTGATATTATATTTGTACAATTATTTATGTATATCATGTGATTTTTTTTGGCAAATCTATACAATAATAACTGATGCATGGTTTCAGGCATGTTATATATAGTCAGATGTAACATGTCACGTTGTTAAACAAACATTTATAAGTGTGCAAAGGGAAGAAGTGTAGAGAGATTAGAATCAGCCATAATGGTGGGTGTGGTGTATATGATTATTGATAAATCAATATGGGTAAATCCAGATAAGCTTGAATTTTGAAAGGTTTATGCAGCTAGCAAATCATTTGTTCTATATGAAAACAAACAAAAAAAAGGAGCATGTTGATGATGTCGGTGCTTTAGAAGCCAAAGCAAACTTAAATTTAAGACTTTTGCACTTAATGGTATATGATATGAAACTTAAATGTGTTCCTTTAAATCATTTATAAAGGAAAGGAAACTTTAAATAGCTGTCCACTCTAATAGATTAAAGAAATGAAACACATGTAATCAAACATTTACTTAATTACCTACTGTAAAACAAATTCAAGTAACATATTAAGGAATTGTTTATAATTTAAAAATGATGAATTTGAGATATCTAAGTTTCTAACCAAATTGAATATTTCAAAAATTTTGACCTAAACATCCTTATTCATCACACGCACAAGAATCCTTGAAAGTATTGACAACATATTGCATATTGTCTTTTAATTATTTAAGATTTTTTTTGTTATTTTTTTTTTTTTATCTCTCAAACAAACACTCATGATGTGAGTTTTTTTAATTGAAAAACTTAACAAAATATTCTATCAAGCTTAGTTAAAATTAAATGATAACACCTTACTCAACTGGAGTGAAATACTTAATTGACAAATTTCAGCAACATAACGTCCCATCTAATTTTAGTTTCCAACTTTCCTCAAAAAATAACCTGACGTCAACATGCCAGGCCGGATTGCCAATTGAAACCCCATCGATAGCAAATGCGATAGCTGTTCTCGAATAACAATTCATCCAGCTTATTAAATATGAATCTCAAAAACAGTTACAAATCTGGATGAAAGAAACAAACTTATACCTTAAATCACTGCTGATGTCATAAATTCATCAGCTTCTTCCATTGTGTTTTTTGTCAGCCCTGTAACAAGTCATGTATATGATTAAGTCCGTAGCAGCTGAAACATTACGCACAGCTCTTTTGGAGGATCAGCAGGAGCATGAAGAGGAAACGGGCTCGCAGCTAAATCCTGAAAAACCAAAGAAAACGCCAGGGCAACGGGCTATAAGAAAAACATTCAAGAACGCGGCAAATCTAGCAAAGCTTCTCCCCACGGGCACAGTTCTTGTATTCCAATACTTATCGCCTTTTTTAACCAATGAAGGAAAATGTCCAATGCCTCGCAACAGAAGCTTGACCCTAACCCTTCTAGCCCTATGCACCCTCTCTTGCATGATCTTATCCTTCACTGACAGCGTTAGGGACGCGAGAGGGAAGGTGAGATACGGATTGGCGACGTTTGGTGGTTTTTGGATCATTGATGGGTCCATGGAGCTCCCAGCCGAGGAGGCGTCCAAGTACCGTATTCGGTTCCTTGATTTCTTCCATTCAATTTTGACAGCTCTTGTATTTGGCGCCGTGGCTCTGTTTGATCAGAATGTCGTCAAGTGTTTCTACGATGTGTCCTCGGAAGAGAAGATGACCGAGTGGCTTGTCGGGTTGCCTACCGCTATTGGACTTGCATGCAGCGTGTTATTTGTTCTGTTCCCCAGCACACGCCATGGGATTGGCTTCCCATTGTCCCGCCAATGATGCCCCGCGCCCGCGCGTTCCTTCAACCACTCTTTTGATGTTCATTCCAACATCTTCTTTTTTCCCACAAAAAATATTGTGATTCATTCTAGTGAACGGTGATGTTGGTCCATTTCTGCCTTACCTAACAGTTAAATTCTAACTTCATCATAAATTAAAAGACGAACTGGTAAATTTTGAAATATAGTAATAAAAAACTGCAGTTTACCACCCGACATTAAATTGTATTTGGGTAAAATCACCATGGACCATTGTTGTACATGTCACTCATAAATGTGACAATGTCAAGCGAAAACTATAACTTAAAATGATGTAGTTGTTTTTTTGTCGCATGTACAGAACTTTATATTAAATTTGATTTGACAAAGAAAAATATATTGTTTTATTAAAACTACACAAATCCAATTCCAATTCGATGCAAAGTAGATCCAACGTACAATTTAATGGTTACTCCATATTCAATGAAGGATTTTTAAAAAAGAATAAGAGCATGCATGTGCAAATTATAGGAGGAATGCCGTGAAATTTTGTCATTCCTTTTTTGTCCCCACTTCTAAAAACATTCCGATTATGCCCTTTGTTAATATTAGAAAAGCGCTCCAATTCAAAGGCATTGTTTCAAACGACGATTTTACTTTAATTCTAATCATGCATTTTGCCATCACACGTTAGTTTTTTTGCCACATCAGCAAAAAGTAGGATAAAAACGGAATAATTTTTTTCAACAAAAAAATTCCAATGCCGTTCTCTGTGTAATTCCAACAAGAACTTTGACTTTTCTTCTTCTTTATTTTTAGACCTACTAATCAACATTTTGATTCATTAAAAGGAAACTGTTCCTACAAACATTTCTGTTGCTTCAAGAAAAACCCAGTTGACATCAATTCAATCGATTAGCAGTAAAAGTGTTACAAAAATCCAAACCGAATATCTGAAATTATATCACATTGCAAATGGAGTATCGAATGCACAGGATGTGAAGAGAAAGAATGAGTTAACAACAAGATCAGATGGTGTGAAGCATACATATATCGTCATCAGCAGGGGATTTGATTAGTGAACCATCGGATGATGCTGAAGGGGAGCTTCACCAGCGCAACGGCAAGATTGGCGAGTCCAGTACAGCAGATGCAACACGGACACAAACAACTCAACACCGATCTGTTGTACGAAACACCCACAATTAACAACAACAAAGAAAACCCTAATTATTCAAATGAAGCTGAATCGCCAAATCATAAAGAAAGAGAGGATCAGAAACTGACCCGATGACCCAGATAACTGCACCGATGACGGAGAGCACGAGCGCAACCAACGCGAACGGCAACCCAATCAGAAAACCTAACGGCCGGCAATCTCCCATCTCTCTACAATGTCGAGTTAGGAATGCAAGGAACAGGAAAACTCCAAGGGGGTTGAACCACTTTTTAAATCTGCTTCGAACAACTCAAAATCTTACGCGGAGAAGAAAGTCTCAACCTCGACGGTGGTTGCCCAATTACATTGTTTGACGAAAATACCCTCCACGGGGAGCATCCCTGCGGTTTCTTAGACACGATATTCCACGCGGCTGGAGAAGCAGTTGGTTTCTGACCTTATTCGTAGGATGGGCTGGGCTTTTAGGGGGAGGCCCAACTCGTTTATCAACTACTTTCCACTATAATTTAGGAGGCTTCACGTTTGATTATTTCAATAGCTTTTATTATTACATGAATTACTAAAATGTAAAACCAATGATCGTTTCATTTAGAGAAGTGACATAGGGAGATTTATCCTTTTTTACATGGCAAGTTTTTATTACAAAGAGGACGTGCATAGAACTTGAAAATATATCCCTAAAACATCCATCTTTCTCAAATTATTAGTGTTCAAAGAAATTTTATTTCTCTGCGTGTTTATGCCATTTGTGTTCATATTCAGTAATAAAGTAGAATGTTTTTTCTCTCTCCAAAACTATACCTATTTAAAATAGATATAAACTTTGTTTATACTACAAAATCTTAACATTTTGCGATACAAATATGCGGTGGGCATGGGCAACATAATAGTATGATAAAATTTTAGCAAACTTCAGTGGGGAAATTGCAGCTTTTGGTTGACGGTCAGTACAATCGATCAACCATCGTATTATTTAATTAATTTATGTTATTTTCCAACTGCCGGTGTGTTAGACGCACACATGATATTCAAAATTAGATCGGATTTTTCTTTTTCTTTCTCTATATCTCTTTCTTGCTTCATTGTCAATACAAGAAAAGGGTTATGGTAGATGGCATTTTGTGTTGTATTTAAACTGCTTCCGCAAGAAATGTAATAAAATGTGACAAGTTATTCTATTGGAAAGTCATAGGTTTTGTGGGCGTCCATTTTTCATATTCGTCAAGTTTGATGTCATTTACAAACGATACTTCCATTGATTACATTAAATTAAAATATTGAAGAAAAAAAAATCAACACTTTGATCGTTGATTTTAAGGTTTGTAGAAAAAACAAATTATAAACAAGATTTGCTATTATACCCTTTTCATTATTCGTAACGGACTTGTAAAATTATTTATAACCGAATTTGTGTTGATTACATATTTTTGAAAAAACGAAAAAGATGCTCAAAATCAACATGTTATTAGTAGGTTTAAGCCTTTGTAAATTATATTATTTTCTATGCAAAAATTTACTTAAATACCCTTATGTAATATTTATGACCAAAACTTCTAACGCTTTAATCGGTCATTTTTGTCATTATGTACGAGTTAATGATATCTTAAAAGCCATGTAATATCTGTAAATTTAGTTAGTCGATCTTCTATATAAAGCGTCTTAAAATTTCTAATAAATTGTAATTTACCGTTGGAAATAGTTCAAAACGTTAGAATATTATGATTCAAAATTAGCATAAAACCACTAAATAAAATAAATTACATAATTAGTTTCTTTGTACGGTTTCCATAATAAAGATACTGATTAAATTAAATTAAATTAAATAATTGGTGGCCGAACACTTAAAATATTTAATACCAAAAGTTTGTTCGTAGTAGTTTGTATCTTCAATATCATTGGAAGATTTCACCGCACTGACTTGCCCATTAATATTTTTCCTCTAACATACCCTCCATAAAATTAATATAAAATACACATCAAATGATATAAAGTTATATGTAAATTACCTTAAGTGAATGGTGGATTGTTGAGTATATACTTTCTAATAGTGTTATCAGTAGTATATTCATTTTCTAAAAACACATTCAACCTACCACCTCATTACTTCGTAATTGACTATCTACCGTGTATAAATACAATTAAAATATAAAGAATATAGTTCACAAGCTCCTTCTTTGTATAATGCTCGGGAATAGAACCCTCCACACCAACTTCATTTTTAACCTTTATTTTCCTCTTACACATCATCCGCTCGAAAGGATACATCCAACAAAAATGAACAGGTCCACCAAGTTTGCATTCTGAAAGCAAGTGCAGAGCTAAATGCTCCATTGAGTCAAAAAAAATTAAGGAAAATAGTTTCAAGCTTACACAAAAATTTTAATATAATCCCTTTCAATTTGTCGAAGTCCTTAAATTTTAGTACTATTATGGATATATTGAGGGAAAATTTAGAAATCCACGTAAGGTTATAGCTCACGGAACAAGATAGGCATTAGTTTTTGTAAGAAAATATTACATTCAAGTGACTTCATACCTTGAAATTTACCTTGGTCCCCCTTCTTCTAACGTGCTATATTTGTCCATCTAGAAATTTCAGCTTACTAATTTATTCACCAAGTTGCTGAACTTGATCCTTAGAGCATGTTGACAGGATCGTGATTAGTTCAAAAACTAAGTAAAGGAACTGTTAAGGACCTGAACGTAGTTTGCAGGTACATGTACCTCAGAGTTTAGTGCACAGCGGAATTCGTCTAAAGATTAGTTTTATTAATCTATAGACTATACAAATACTTACACTATTTGTATACAAGTAATAGTATGTCTCACTACTACAAAACTCAGTCACTTACACCTGATGATTCCAAATCATCAATCGTGACTCTCAGGGACAAGTTCCTCCAACGATCCTCCGAATCGTTCACTCGCCTCCACTCGCAGAACAGCAGCTCTTGACACACTGACGTGATACCCAGGCTCCTTCTGCTCCTCCTTCTCGGAACACAACTCAGCTCAACCGTTTGAGAGAGGTGAATCAAGAACGACACACGCACTTGTGTCTCTTCCCGAGCTATAAAGACAATCACTTGATGTTTTCCATTAACTCAGTTTCAGTAATTGCGTTTGAGACTCTTTGTGCTTCAGCTAGCCTAATTACTCCGTGTAGTAATTGTTAAAACCATGGAGCTTTGGCTTCCTTCAAAGTTGCCCGTTCAGCTGCCAACTCAGGTTCATGTTCCTCGCTCAGACTCTGATAGGAACGTGATCCTGCACACTCAGTCAAAGTGTTAACCAGGTGTTGTCATCATCAAAATCACATGAGGTACATGATCCTCAGGATCCAACATTTTCCCCCTTTTTGATGATGACAAACCGACAAGAGAGGAAAACAGAATAATCAATCATGGCAAACCTCAGTCCTAGTTATCTAACTAGACTCAACTATCCACTGAATCAAAATGGGAACAATTCCCCCTAAGCCCAAGCAGGGACTTAAAAGTAGTATCAAGAACAGATACCTGGCATGATTCCCCCTGGATAGGTACTCTACTACCTCTTCCCCCTTTTGGCATCATCAAACAAGGGTTAGGCAATAAATACAGATTAGCCATAAGCATAGATATCCACCAAATGCAATTAAAAATTGAAAGCAATTCAAACTTCAATTTTAAAAGCTAAATGTCAAAGATGTTCAGCACACATACGGATAAGAAAAAAACAGGGGATTAATATGGCTTGGATAAAAGAAATGGGCAAGTCTTTTGAAGGCAGGAGGTACTGGCATTCATTGTTTCAGGTTCGTGAACCTGACCCGGACACTAGGCGCATGATTTTGCCGACCATCTCCTTTATCGCTCCAACCTCCCAGCGTACTGCAGCCATTTTTTTTCTGTAACTCTCCAACACCGATCTCTATCTGGTGTAATCTCTTCTCAACAGCATCTTGTAATCCATTGTGAGGAACTTGTTCCTCCTGGATATCCTCCCCAGCTGGTTCACTTGGCTGCTTGCCAACATCCCGAACCCACCCTCTTTCTTCATCAAAATTCAGCCCCATCTTTCTGAAGATCACAGGCTCAAACTTCTTCACCACCGGGACCTCATCCACTGGATTCCCATAGACTCCATGAAACTGAAGAATCTTCTTTATGAACCGAGCAAAACCAACCATTCTGAAGGAACTCAGATATTCCATCTGATGAAGAATGAGCTTGGGCAGATTGATATGCTCCTTTTTGAGCAACTTGTCTAACAACAGGATGTCCTCAAGCTGAACAAAGCTGGTCTTCGTTCCTCTTTGCATAAAATTGGTCACAAATAGCTTATGGAGGATCTTGACCTCCGCTGACATAAATCTGGTTGGCACTTTCCCGGGTTCGGATGTCCCACAGATTCTTTCTTGAATGACATACCTCTCTTCTGCCTCGGCTGGCCATACTCCTTTCGTGAAATGGTCATAGCCGGCATGAGGAATGCCCAAAATGTGTGAGAGGTCCAAGCTTGAAATCCTCAGGTCTTCTCCTTCGCAACTGAAGTCCAAATAAACTATATTTCCTTTTACTTCCTTTGTCAGGTTTCTGTAGAACTCAACTACCTTCTCCTGGCTCACCTCCTCCTCTACCTCAAATAGGTTCTGCCACCCCTGGGCTTTAATCATCTCGTAAATTCCCTCAAGACGTTGAGTCTTCAACCACTCAGTTGTACACTCCAACTCCTCCAGAATTTCTTGTTTGGCAAATTTCACCCTTTTGGCAGGAGTTGAGACAGGTTCCTGAACCTCCTCAACGATACTTCGCCTCTTTTTCTCCAGTGGAACCTTAAGAGGGGGCAACTGGGCTTTAATGTGCCTCTGGCTCTTTCTTATGGCTGCTCTCTTTGAGGGAGCGGAGGACTTCAGGATTTGAACATCATCACTGGACTCGGGAGAAGGCTCCCTCACCTCCTTTCCCTTCATGGAACCA
Organism: Umbilicus rupestris; assembly: GCA_963678935.1. Classification (NCBI taxonomy): domain Eukaryota; kingdom Viridiplantae; phylum Streptophyta; class Magnoliopsida; order Saxifragales; family Crassulaceae; genus Umbilicus; species Umbilicus rupestris. The sequence goes on along the minus strand of OY787611.1, from coordinate 2,056,940 downwards.
GGGGTGGCTATCTTCCCCATTGCCTGGATTTCCTTCAAGGTCTTTGAGAGGAGATCCTCTGAATCGTCCTCCACCTCAGCCAGTGGACTTCTAACCGTCTCCCTCGACGCATTAGCACCCTCATTAACTTCATCACTTATTGTGTTCTCCTCTGAACACTCCGTGACCAACACCTCAACATTCGACCTATCCCCTTCTGGGATCACCGAATCAACAACCAAAGGTATGTCCCCCTCTGGGACCTTCTCAGCCACACTCAAGTCCACGTCCCCTTCTGGGACCTCTTGGACAGTGTTCAAAACAATGTCCCCTCCTGGGACCTCCACCGCAACAACATCAATAACGGAATCAACATGTTCAGTTTCGGAAGCTTTACCTTGAGCTACCGCCGACGCCTCTATTTCCACGAGTGCATCAGCCGGTGAAACCTGGGCCTCCAGCGCCAAAACTTGTGGCAGGTCCTTCAGACCCTCTGAAGAAACATCGCTCGAACCCTTGGTAACATTCGTGGACTCCATCGACTTTTCTGGGGGATTGGATTGAAAGCTTGAGAGAAGATTGAGCTCTAAGGTTTTTGTGAAAGTGTACCTCGATTTCAAAACCCTAATTTCCCTTTTATGGCATTTTTGGTAACGGGTCCTCCTTAATTTGCAACCCCTGATTTTCGCCCAGATTTTTAAGTTTTCTCTGAATTTGAACCGCCAACGGACACGCCCCTTAACTTCCCTGGTACATAAACCTCAGTGTTCGCTCAAGTACCTGAGTCTGTTCACGGCCCTGAACCAGTGAATGCTGTACCTCTACCTTTCAAAAGACTCCTCAAGGAACGTTGTGATGGTTTGGCTCAACCGTAAGGGTTATAAGACATAATAACATCACAACTGAAATCACTCAATTAAATCACACAAGATGTACCTCGAGTGTTTTTCGAGTCTCAAATGGGTATATGGCTAAGGTGGCTTAGTACACTTCCTTCATGCGGCTTGTGAGGTTCAAGATCCGGAAGGTACATAGGCTGAAAACAATTTATTTTTGAACACCAACATGACATTTTCACTTTTATTCAAGAAGTAAGTTATGCAGTCGATTTATCACATGTTAGCAGGTACACATACTTCAGGCTAATGCGCATAACTACTCAACCCCTATTCTAACCAGTCATTGAGGTTCAAGTTTTAGAGGTACCTCACTGAGTAGAGATCATGCCTAGTGCCATCCTGAACTTCTCAAAAGGCTCCCTGCTCAAGGGCTTAGTGAAGATGTCCGCCACTTGTTCTTCAGTCCTGCAAGTCTCCATAGAAATAAGCCCTTTTTCCACACAATCCCTAATAAAATGATGTCTTATCTCTATGTGTTTCATTCTACTGTGATGTACCGGATTTTTAGCTACACAAATAGCACTTGTATTATCACAATAGATGGGGATTTTATCAAAGAACAAGTTAAAATCACTTAGCTGGTTCCTCAACCAAAGTAGTTGAGCGCAACAAGAACCAGCCGCAACGTATTCAGCTTCCGTCGTAGACAAGGCAACGGAGTTTTGCTTCTTGGACCCCCAGGAGACCAAACAGGACCCAAGGTACTGAGCCATACCCGAGGTTGACTTCCTATCGGCTCTGTCTCCGGCGTAGTCCGCATCCGAGTACCCCTCCAGTGTCAGAGACTTGTACCTCGGATACCACAGAACCAGCTTCTTGGTTCCCTTCAGGTACCTCAGAATCCTCTTCACGGCCTTCACGTGAGATTCTCTGGGATCTGCCTGGTACCTGGCACACACACAGACACTAAACATAATGTCAGGACGACTAGCGGTTAAGTACAAGAGAGAACCTATCATCCCTCTGTAGAGTGTCTGATCTGCCTTTGGAGAGTTCTCGTCCCTGGTCAGGGAGACACCAGTAGAACTCGGAGTAGCCGAGGGCTTTGATTGATCCAATCCGTATTTCTTGACTACCTCCGTCAGGTACTTCTCCTGATGTATTCTAGTCCCATCGAACTCTTGCTGAATCTGCAGCCCCAAGAAAAAGGTGAGTTCCCCGACCATGCTCATCTCAAACTCACTCTCCATGAGCTGAGTAAACCCCTTCACCAATTCCTCGCTTGTTGAGCCGAAGACTATGTCATCAACATAGACTTGCACCACTAGTAGATGCTCCTTCATCCTTAGAAGAAACAATGTCTTGTCCACAGCTCCCCGCTCATATCCATGAGCTATGAGAAAGTCTGATAACCTCTCATACCAAGCTCTCGGTGCCTGCTTCAAACCGTAAAGTGCTTTGTCCAGAACATATACCTTATCTGGATGCTCAGGGTCTTCGAACCCCGGAGTCTGCTTCACGTAAACCTCCTCCTTGAGGTTTCCATTCAGGAAGGCCGTCTTCACGTCCATCTGATGGAGCTTGAAACCGTGCTGAACAGAGTAAGCGATGAGCAATCTGATAGCCTCCAACCTGGCTACCGGCGCGAAGGTCTCATCATAGTCGATGCCCTCCTGTTGATTGTACCCTTGTACTACCAACCGGGCCTTGTTCCGAACAACAGCTCCCTTCTCATCTCTCTTGTTCCTGAAGACCCAGCGAGTGCCTATCACCTTCCTATTTTTCGGTCTAGGTACAAGTCTCCATACCTTGTTCCTTTCGAACTGATGCAGCTCCTCATGCATCGCCTGAACCCAGTCAGGATCCTTGAGTGCATCCTGGATAGTCTTGGGCTCCATCAGGGACACGAACGCCTTCTGAACTTGTTCCCCCTGAAATGCAGAATAACACTGAAAATTTTGAAGTCTAGTGTTAGGTTGACTAACCCGAGAACTCCTCCTTAGTGGAACCACATCTCCTATGGCTTCCATGCCGCTGCTATCACCCTCAGATACTTGACCCGCTTCAGGTACCTGACTCTGATCCCCACGCTGTTCCTCCGGTACTTGTACCTCAACTGGATTTTCAACAGCGACAACTGGAACCTGATCAGCTTCCTCCTGATCCCCATCAGCACCCTCTTGTGCTGGAACATCAACACCTCCTTGTGTTGAACTGCCTTCTGTGATGTCCGGATCCGACCGTGCTAACACAAATACTTCCTCAGCAGGTTCCTGTCTGACCTGAATCTCCACAGGTTCTTGAACCTCTGCAGGGTTCCCTGGCATGACACCCTCGTCAAACACCACATGTATGCTTTCCTCGACTGTCCTAGTCCGTCGGACATACACCTTGTAGGCTTTGCAGTGTGCAGAGTATCCTACAAAAATACCTTCATCACTCCTAGCATCAAACTTCCCTAGTTGATGCTTCCCGTTGTCATGAACAAAGCATCTGCATCCGAATGTCCTTAAGTGGGATATGCTGAGTTTTCGTCCTCGTACCAACTCATACGGGGTCTTGTTGATAAGCGGCCTCAGATAGGCCCTGTTCACCACGTAGCATGCCGTGCTCATGGCTTCTGCCCAAAACTTCTTGGGTAACCCGCTTTCCAGCAACAGTGTCCTGGTCATGTCCTCCAGGGTTCTGTTCTTCCGTTCAACGACTCCGTTCTGCTGGGGAGTCCTCGGTGCTGAAAAATTATGATGCACTCCCCGGCTTGCGCACCATCCAATGAACTGAGCATTATCGAACTCCGTTCCATGATCTGACCTTATGCTTCTGAGCTTCTGAGCAAACGAGGTCTCCACTGCCCTGACCCAGGTACTGAACTCTTCAAATACCTCCGTCTTTGAGGAGAGATAGATAGTCCACGTATACCTTGAGTAGTCATCCACCAGGACATACACATACTTGCTCCCTCCAATAGACTGAGTCCTCATAGGTCCACACAGATCCATATGAACCAACTCTAGGGGTCTACTGGTGCTCACTTCCTTCTTTGGCTTGAAGGAGGTCCTTGTCTGTTTGCCCCTTGTACAGGGAACACATACTTCGTCAGGTACACTTCCCACATCAGGTAACCCACGGACAAGACCCAGACTATGAAGTTTCTTCATCAGCTTCATATTCACATGGCCCAGACGCCTATGCCAAAGACTTGAATCATCCTTCCTTGATGATAAGCAGAGGTACTCTTCTGGATCCCAGTCTGGATCGGTCTTATATACCCCATTCTCAACAGTTCCCTTGAGAAGTATTTTATCTGAACTCAAACACTTCACAAAACAGCCATTAGCTGTGAAAACAACCTTGTTGTTTCCCCCTTGACAAAGTTGAAAAACGCTGAGTAAATCAAACTTTAGATTTTGAACAAAGTTCACACCATCGATACTTACCTTCTTGCTTAAGTTCACCATACCTATTCCGAAGATTTCTCCTTTACTCCTATTTCCAAAAGTAATGGAACCTCCGGAATGCTGCTGCAGAGAGGAGAAGTGGTCCATCCTTCCGGTCATGTGACTTGAGCATCCGCTATCCACATACCAGGGACCTGTTCCTCTCCCAACCTGCACATAAACAATCAACTCTTAGGAACCCAAACTGGCTTAGCCTTTTTGGGTTTCATGTCTGACTTAGAATCGACACAGGTAATAAGCTTTGAAGGATTAGTGTTCGATTTGACTGTAGGATCCTGCCGGGTACGCGTTCCTCGCATGAAACCACCAGGTCTCTGATCCTTGACTTTGGGAGTTTGTCTCGCAGCACACTTCGCCCGAAGATGTCCCTCCTTCCCACAGTGGAAGCAAATCTTCTTCTTCCTGAAATTTTCCTTATCAGAAACCTTCTTTTTCTGTTTGCTGAAGTTTATGCTTGCTGGTCTTTGTCCCTGAGCAAACTTCGTCCAAATATGGTAACCTTTACCATATGTCCTAGCCTCATCTCCGAGATCCACTTTTACCCGTGGAGTGCTCCTGGGCTCTCCAGAGTTCTGAGGTCTCCTCATGATGGTAACATCATCATAACCCAGACCTGGTTTGGACTTCTTTGCCTTAACCTTACCACTGGGTTCAAGTACCTGCATTCTGGAAACGCTCTTTTGTTTCCCTGCAAGTTCCCCCTGAAGTTGCCGGATCTTGGCAGACTTCTCATCAATTAAAGCATCTTTTTCAGCAATAATATCAGTCAACTCATCATATTTGTCACAAAGACCTTGAATGATAAGTAATAAATCCGCATGTGTTTTAAAATCTGAAGACGAAGAATGTGTTACCTCTGATGTAGATGACCCTCCCTTGGCCATGAGGCACATGTTCCTTCGTGAGGACTTGTTCCTATACTGACTCTCCGAGTCACTGTCTTCATCTGAATCTCCCCATGCGGCGATCATTGCCCTCTTCTCTTTCGGTTTTTCATCAACAGATTTTTCTTTGTTGGATTTGTCCTTTTGCTTCTTCCAACAATCCTTGGCAAAATGACCTTTTTTGCCACAGTAGAAGCACTCATCCGTTTTCTTTGTCGTGCGTTTAGAAGTTGAACCCTTTGGATTAAATCTCAGGTTCGCGACCTTCAGCGCCTTGGTTAGGAGTACCAGCTCAGACTCGTCTCCTTTCTTTCCTTCTGACTCAGGTTCCTTCCCTTTGGACTTCCGGGACTTGTCTTTTTCAGTGACCAGTGCGATCTGCTTGGCTGCTTTCTGAGGTTCACGTCCCTCGAGTTTGCACTTTTCAATGAGCATACTGCTCTCCAGTTTTGAGACCAGCTCTTCCAACGTGATTCTTTTTGTCTCCGCAAGAGCCGCTAGAGTCCTGGAAATGTCATCTCACTCCGGATCAAGTCCTTGTAAGAAATGATGGGTAACCTCCCATTGCTCGTACTCCTTTCCCAGTCTTGAAAGGATTGATAAACACCCCTGAAACCTTGAGTGATAGCTATGAATGGTTTCACCTTTGGCTTGACGAAGGCTGTTGTACTTCGTCTGTGCAGTGAGGATCCTGTTTCTCCTGACATCTGCAGAACCATCATATATCCTCTTGAGAGCATTCCAGACCTCTGACGGGTCTGTGTAGATCAGGACCTTGGCAAGGTCGCCTGGTTCCAGTGCCGAGTGAAGAACCTTCATGGCTTGAGCGTTCTTTTGGAGCTTTTTGAAGTCCGCGGTAGTGTAAGCAGCCCGTGCTTTCACTTTGGTTTTGTCTGTGTCATCCATAATAAGTTGTTTACCCTGTTCAATGATCTGCCAGACCTCACCATCCAGCGAGAGGACATGTTCCTCAAATCTGATCGCCCACGAATCATATTCTCCTACCTTCAACTTTGGCGGGGTAGCGAATGAGTCTCCTGACATTCCTGCAATACTAATCAAAATCTAGAACCATAGGCTCTGATACCAATTGACAGGATCGTGATTAGTTCAAAAACTAAGTAAAGGAACTGTTAAGGACCTGAACGTAGTTTGCAGGTACATGTACCTCAGAGTTTAGTGCACAGCAGAATTCGTCTAAAGATTAGTTTTATTAATCTATAGACTATACAAATACTTACACTATTTGTATACAAGTAATAGTATGTCTCACTACTACAAAACTCAGTCACTTACACCTGATGATTCCAAATCATCAATCGTGACTCTCAGGGACAAGTTCCTCCAACGATCCTCCGAATCGTTCACTCGCCTCCACTAGCAGAACAGCAGCTCTTGACACACTGACGTGATACCCAGGCTCTTTCTGCTCCTCCTTCTCGGAACACAACTCAGCTCAACCGTTTGAGAGAGGTGAATCAAGAACGACACACGCACTTGTGTCTCTTCCCGAGCTATAAAGACAATCACTTGATGTTTTCCATTAACTCAGTTTCAGTAATTGCGTTTGAGACTCTTTGTGCTTCAGCTAGCCTAATTACTCCGTGTAGTAATTGTTAAAACCATGGAGCTTTGGCTTCCTTCAAAGTTGCCCGTTCAGCTGCCAACTCAGGTTCATGTTCCTCGCTCAGACTCTGATAGGAACGTGATCCTGCACACTCAGTCAAAGTGTTAACCAGGTGTTGTCATCATCAAAATCACATGAGGTACATGATCCTCAGGATCCAACACATGTATACCGGTTCGAATTGTAGAATGTGCAGCAGCCGATATGGAGGATGTTCGGCAATTTTATTTGTGCAACGGTGGGAGTTGAATCGAACGTGCCAGAAAAAATGGAGGACGAGAGAGATGAAGTGCTACATTTGCTCGGCCGAGAGAACGGGCTAGATCTTGGTTTTCTAGTCTGATGAACGGATTAAAAGAATACATATCTCCTCATTACTCGGTCAAATAACAATTAATTAGTTGATATTAATACTGCTTTGCAAATATATTAGCCGGGTTGTTAGCGATTAATGAGGATGCTTATTGATTGCATATATTATTTGAATGATTGCGATAAATTACCGCATGTTACTAATTAATAGGGATCCTCAATATGTCAATTTAATTAGTTAAGAAGTGGTGCAATTTAGCTAGTTAATAGGCGATGATGATTATAAAAGATAATTAAATTAACATTATTAAATCAGATTAATATTAATAAAACAGCAATTTTTCTCATACATTTTATCTTACCCAATGGCCATATTCCAACGGCCACATCTTGCTCAACGTTCAAATTGAGCAAAAATATGTTTATGTTATTCTAAACCTTAGAAATTCATACCTATAAATATACAATTCTTATGGTTTGTAAATCACATAAATTGATTTGTTAGAAATCTTATCAGAAATCTTAGGTAATAATTTAATCCATAATTTAAAATATAAAAAACAATATTTTAATTTGGTCATTAGTTATAGGAGGTGCTACAATTGAACCGTTGCATAAACAACTTGAATAGCACCTTTTGTTAGGGATGAAAGTGACAGAAAATACTACTTGAGTAGGTGCTAAAATGTAGAACATGTTCAACGGGTGTATATGTTCTTAATTATTGTGTATTTTGCTTTAGGCTTTGTTCCGCTCGGCTTTAACCATGACTCTTTTTGAAACTGCATATGCTGCAAATTTAAACTTGCCTTTGGGCCATCTTTTGTCCTACTGACATCGTCTAGTACCATGTAAAACTACTATCAAATAAAAAAAATTCTGTGAGCGTAACATAAATACAATGACGCAAACTAAGAGTTTTCTATTATGAAAGCTTAAAAAAAATTGAGAAATGCATCCAATTATGTCTATTCACACACAATGGCTCTTTCCTTATTATGATCTTTCTTGGTGGTCGAAAATGAAGTTTTTCAAGTTTACTCATCAATTCGGCACCCGAATATTGTCTTTGACTGATCATTTTTCTTGTAATAAAGCAAAATCGTTTTTTTTTTTTTTTGAGTTTTACAATGTATGTATTCATTAATTATTAAGTCATTCTCACAAACACTTTCAGAAAGTAGAATTGAAAATGTTAATGCAATGAGATATCAAACTCCACAATTACGAGATGTTTTGTTGAAATTAAGTGAAAACCCTAAAATTAAAAGTGAAGCCGCTCGTTTAGCTACTTATGAACTTGAATTTTTTTTTTTTTCATTTTTACTGGGTATGAACATTTTGTATGATATATTATTTATATTGTTAATTCAAACAGCAAAATTTACAATCTAAAGATAAGTGTATAAAGGTTGCTATAAATCAATTAGAAGGTCTTTTTTTATAAAGTATAAAGAAAATGGATTTGAAGATGCTACGATTTATGCCAAAGATATTGTTATGGAGATGAAGATTTGATGATAATGTTGATAATGAAACTTTTAAATATCCACAAGAATCATTTAGAATTGATTATTCTTTATACATATCAATCATTCCAAAATAGATTTTACATTGTAGGATAAAATCTTTGGTTTTCATTTTAGTGTGGAGAAATCAAAATTGCAAGATAAGGAGAAATTTAAAGAAAACTGTCTTAAATTTGAAAATTTTCTAAAATATAAGAATAAGATAGACATAGATGGATTAGATATGTTTATGGAATTGAATATTTTAAATGAAATTATACAAGTAGAGAATGGCACTCCGATATGTATTCTAACTAAAGATATTAGATTTTTTTCCAATTACTTTTGTTGCATATAGAATAATGTAAACAGTTTTAATAACGATTGCTTAGAAATTTTTCAAAATTAAAATTAATAAAATCTTATTTAAGATCGCTAGTGGCTCAACAAAGATTAAATGGATTTTCTATTTTATCAATTGAAAAACAAATGCTTCAAGAAATTGATTATGAAGATGTAATAATAATTTTGTTTCTCAAAAAGCTAGAAAAATAAAATTTAATTAAGAGACATAAGGGGAAAGTAAATAATGAATAGAAATTGTTAAACTTGTCATATATTGTGCATGATTATTAATCCAAGACCTCTTTTTTGTCTTGCTTTAGAGTCTGTTCTTTAGACCTTAACTTATGCTTAACTTAACTTAACTGAATTTAACTTAACTTAACTTAACTTAACTTACCTTAACTTAACTTACCTGAACTTAACTTAACTTAACTTAAGTACTTTTACAAACATATTTTTATAATAGTGGTGGTATAGTTGGGGTGGTGGGTTGGGGTTGTTGTGGTGGGGGTGTTGGTGGTGGTGGGGGTTGTGGGTTGGGGTTGTGGTGGTGGGGGTGTTGGTGGTGCTGGGTTGGGGTTGTGGTGGTGGGTTGGTGGTGGTGGGGGTGGTGGTGGTGGGGGGTTGGGGTGGTGGTAGTGTGGTGGTGTTGTTGGGGTGGTGGTGGTGGTGTGGTTGGGGTGGTGGTGGTGTGGGGGTGGTGTGGTTGGGGTGGTGGTGGTGATGGTGGTGGTGTGGTTGGGGTGGTGGGTTGGTGGTGGTGGGTTGGGGTGTTGGTGGTGGGGTGTGATGGTGGGTTGGAGTGATGGGTAGTACTTAACTTAACTTAACTTACCTTAACTTAACTTAACTTACCTTAACTGAACTTAACTGAACTTAGCTTAACTTAACTTAAGTGCTGAAAATTTAACGGCTAAAGAACAGGGCCTTAGTCCCCAAATTATTGAACTTGCCCACCCTGCACAAACTTTGACTACTAAATAGAAGCCGAACAATTCAAAAGTGTTTTAATATTCTTCTTCTTTTTCTTCCCAAAACAAACAAGCTTGTTCTGAATGATAGATTTCATTATCATTCCAACTTCCCATTTCACAAAACTTTTGCTCTCAGTAAAATTGACTTGCACTTGGCTTTTTCAAGCTGATAGCCATTTATCTTCCCAGAATTTTACCATTGATTATCATGCAATTTTATTTTCAAACTTTCATCAAGAACCTCACTATTCTATGTAACAGGTCGCCGTGCATTGTGCTGTATTGGAAATCGTGTGCTAGGAAAATAATTATGTGATAGTATTTATAACCCATCATAATTATACACATGTATCATTATTCCTATTGCATCGCCAGAAAACTAGGTCTCAACTCAATAATTATCCAAGAGCCAGAAAATCTCTTATTCACACACAACACTCTATTTGTCATATTCCACTTTTATTCTCTCTCTCTCACTTTCTTATGAGGGTGGTCCAATAGGTGGTGACGGCCACGTCCTACTCGTCACCCCAATTCCCAGACCCTAAACCTTCATTCCTTTGTAAATCAAAATGAAAAGAGAGCAGAATAGTTTTAGCTTTCCATAGGTTCGGTTGCAATTTGCAAGTTGATCAAGTGAAGAATGTGGCATGCCTATGTGCATTCGAGAAGTCTCAGCACTGCTACCTTCGAGTCGAGACTGTTGATTTTTTATGTATGTGTGAGCTCTTCTGGTGAACTTGTGGTGGAGGCCTTTTTGTGGTTGTTGGGGTCCAAGTTGGGGCAGTCTGTACGCGTCACGTCTAGTAGCTATCAGCTTTAATTTTGTTCATGTGACACTTGGAATTCAGCCCTTGATTTTGATACCAATGAAAACTGCATTTGTGTTACTATTGCAATGGCATCAAACCATTCATCTTAGTTTGGACTGTCTGTAGGAAGGAATAAAGAACACGGACGGTCACCCATTCTCATTTACAGTTGCTGTGTGTTGATTGATACACTTGTGCAAGAAGAGAAGATAGAGTCCAAATTATCTCTCTCTACAGCAGTAGCAAAGAGAGAGAGAGAGAGAGATAATTTGTTGCACAAAATATGTTTTACCCTCACTCTATATTTATTCTTAATCGTTGAATCCTACTAATCGGTTTGGGATTTTGTAGCTGGTTTAGGGTTTCGTTTAGTGGTAAAATAGCGTCGAACGCATTTGCATCTTGTCTCTATTATATATGCCTCTATCCATAAATCATTTCTCTTTCTACATTTTGACGTAGTATATTAATGAATCACGTATATGTATATATTCTTGTTTTTCTCATATTGTCTTTTTCACATCAATCAAAACAAACTGGTCTGGTATCCGAATGGGGGTTAGTTTAAGTTTATAATCCAATACAAAAAATGTATGCTTTGAATGTGAAGATCAATATGTTCAAGATGCAATAAGGCTTGTGGGCAGCACGTTCCATGGATAAAAGTGACGATGTTGCTAAAAGGGCTATTTTGGAAGACAAATGTTGTCTATAAGATCTCAAATGAAGAGACTATCGCCGGATATGACAACGTCTTTAATAAAAATGTTTCCTAAACATATGTTCTGCCTACGAATGCATGATGGTAAACAACTGAAAATTCATGTAGATCAGTTGAACATAATATCATTAGAATTGCTTTAACATTGAAGACGAAGATAATAATATCACTTTCACTATCACGGAAAACTATGTATAATTTGTAAATATATTATTTATAAAAGAAATTAGATCAACTCTTCATATCACAGAGTTGCGTCGATATAGGTACAAATAATAATCAAGCGTCTAGTTTAGTAACTAGTGATACTAAAAGAAAGGGAAGCGATTGGAAGAGAGAAAAAGTTACTTATAACTACTGTCATCAGAAAGGGAATTGAAAAAATAAATTTCCAAAGAAAAAGAAGTAAACAAAGGGAATCAGTATATGTAATTGTAGTATAAGGTGACATTAATGTGACGACAAAGATTAAAAAGTATAGGAATAAATAGACACAGAAATTTAACGTAGTTTACCAACAATTTATTGACTACCTCCACGGGAAAGAAGAGATATGTTCTATTTAGAGAGAAAAGTCTTTTAATAATATGACTAATATAATATATATAGTGTTATAACTAAGAAGTTGATCAGAATGGGCCGTAAAACCGGTCCAAAATTTGCAACCCTAGATTCAAACATCTTAACAAATCTTCATATTAACTTAAATCTCTTATAAAAAAAAAAAGTAAATGCCAAAGAAGTGCCAGAAATAATTGCACTCATACTCAATCTCCACCTAGACTTGAATCTGTTAATAAATGCATAAAAAAAGTAACAAGGGCATATACATATTGTACCTCAATCTACACGTGTCAATATGTGAATCATTGATCATATGACAAATGGTTCATATAAGAGAGAGTCTCAACCGAACTCCCCCTTATATTTATTATAGTTACAATTAGAATCCAAATTATATATTTCTTATAAAGTTATAAGCTAAAAGGTTGTAATTTGGACTATTTTCATTCAAGCAAGAGGGTTGAGAGTGTCCTCAAAGTGTTTTTAGGTGCCTAATTTTTCGGATGTGGAATCTCGGATTTAGAACAAGAGATTCTCACGATGATGGTAGAGTTAGATCAAGTTTTGGACCCAAGCTGCAATTGCCCGCAAACCGGTCATGTTTTATAATGAATGAGAAAAATATATGGAGCCAAATCACATCGTTTTTCGCTTGCTCGCAAATTTTAGAAATCACTGGTCGCACATAACATGTCAGCATGACGTAAGTATATTGGTGTATAGAAAACCATTTCATTTGATTTAGCAGAAGCCTTGAAAGTTATATTATTTGAGAGGTGAATGAAATTTTGATTTAAATGAATGAAAGTATTGTGAATCCGCCTTTGATCAGACATAATCTGTGGGCTGCCGGATTTAATCATATTCATAGTACTACGGATTATACCCATGTCTTATTCATATCCGCTGGCATTAAATGAATGAGGTTTCATGCGCATGACTGACATGATGTATTTGCACATTGATGTTAATGGTTTCCTAAAGGTTTTGCACAGTGTAATTGCTGAATTCAAAAGTAGATAATTTCTTTGAATCTTAAAAAGATTATTGAAGACTATAATTTACTATGATACTTCTTCATGTTGATAGTTTCTCAATTTTTATCATAACTATCCGGCCGGCAACATATCACGTTTGAGGTGTCAATCATATGGCCTTCTCTCTTGAGACACATCCATTGTTACAGGAACAGCTCATACGTATCCATCATTTACATTATTGGATTACCAAATTTGAGTGGGAAGTAAAGGCCAAAATCAATATATTTATTAATTCAGCTTTTTTCTGCCACCACAAACATGGCATTGCCCAAATCGACACTCACTGCAAAGCACAACCACACCACTGTAAATCACAAGAAGACCGAAAATATCATAATGAAATCATTGGAAAAATGTCATCACTCTTCAACCCCAGAAGAAAGAAGCTTGAATATATCTCTGTGTACAACAAACAGATGAATAGCAAGATGAATTCACATTTAATAGCACAATTTTCAACCCTAATCCACCAAAATTATGCATCCGAATAATTAACAGGATCAAACTCATATAAGAATAATTAAACATACAGTAAAACATACCTAAATCCATTCATGAAAGTAAATTGAAAGCACACCTCCAAAAGAAATAACCACAATCCATAGTTATATCTTGTACACGACAAGAGATAATCGAGATGATAATGGATTGCGTCTCTCAAAGAATATTTTAATTATCTTTTGATATCTGTATAATATATTTCACGACTAAAATTATAATCTGATAAGCTTCCAAAAAAATTAGATCATATTAATTAAGTTTATTATAATAATATCACATACATGTTTGCTCCCAATTAGATTAATCTAACATAATTCTCTTTTTGACTCATTTTTTCCACTCTTGACGCGGTCCGAATTGGCCAGCTCTTGTCCCTCTCAAAACCACAAATATCGAATACTTGGAAATTATATAATTAAATAGTCTGTTTATATTTTTAAATTTAAATAACTGTTGTCATATTTTTGGTTTCTAGTCAAATTTGTCCTAGAGCATTCACACCATGTGTAAGAATTTGGATTCAGAATTTCACTATCCGAATTTTCTTTTTCTATATAACCCCTATCTACATTTCATATTAGCTTTAAATTATATTTTATGATACTATTAATGTAAATACAAATATTACAATAAAAAATTCATACAATGGTAAAATATGATAGGTTAATATTTACTAGGAGCAAATGTAGAACATAAATAAGCCACGTATTAACGTATACATGGAGGTTAATATTTTTTTATAATATACTAATGAATGATTTAGTTAATTCAAAATGATAGAATGCGAAATTATCTTTTTTGGTTCAAATATGAATAAAATGTATCTGAATTTAGACAAAACTAAACTTTGGAATTAACTTTGAACACAATTAAGATGAGTGCAAGGTTAAAATTCTATGAATGCGCGATCAAAATTTAACTCCAGATTTTCATTTTCAAGCTAACAGTGTGGATGCTCTTACATTAACCTTATTTGATTATGGGGGGAACCAGGGAAGTACTAATGTAAATAACTTAACGACATATATTTGTAGTTAAATTTCATCCTTAAAGTAAATATTGCCAGATATTCAATCGATTAAGGTTAATGTGGTTCTTTAATTAAGTTAAAAAGAGGCATAAATTTGAATTTTATTTATTTTTGTCATACTTATAAAGGTTATTATCTTTTCTGCCATTTTGTATATAATCATTCCACATTTATTATCTTTTAAATAAACGTTAATAGCAGTTTTACTTGTTTTTTTGCTCAGTAGTGGTTTTATCGATTAGACAGATTTAGGAATGACTCAGCATCCGACATGCATAATTTTACAAACCGCTACTCTTTGTTTCCGATTGTGATGAATTTTTTAGGGTTTCTTCATGATTTGTTGAAACTCTCTCAGTCAATCGATTATCATCTTCTGTTCCACATTTTTCTTTCGATTATGTACCTCAAATATGAAATCAATAATGGTGGAACAATCTCTTGCACAATGAAGGGATAAACAAGGCCTTAATGAAATTGAGATCGAACCGTGCACACCTTTTCAAAATATAGGTGTTTGAGAATTGGTGAATGAAGATGATAAAGAGTCGGGGCGGTCTTCCGGGAGAAGTTTGCCTCCCATGATCAAGAAAAAGATTAACAACTCTGATCATCAAGTCAAGAAACCCTAAAAAATATATTGACAAATTGCAAATATTTTGAAAACTGTTGCTCTGAATAACAATTTGTTAAAATATACACGGTGACTATCATGTAGATATCAAATAGTGTGGAAATTTATCTAATCGACTAGACAGTAACGTTTTGACAAAAAATAGGTCAAACCGCCAAGAAATGACGTATGTGTAATGTTTTCAGAAAGAATGACAGAAAAAATAACTTCTATAAATATGCCAAAAGTGAAAAAAATTCAAAATAATTTGTGTGAGATTAGTTTCTTTTTTTTTTGAGAAAAAGACTTCAAAATTAAATATGAAAAACAAACTGAAAAACTTCATAGAAGCCTGCCAAAATATTCATGGCTTAATTTTTACAAATTAGAATATATAAGCAACTGCACCCCGAGCCAAACACAAATTTCTAAAACACACAGAAGCGCATATAGAGAGAGAGTGAGATATCAGTACCTGTTGTGGTAGTCGGCATATCTATCAAGTATTAACAACTTAAACGTCAGAAACATCCAATCCGTGCTGGGAAAATTCAAACAACCGACGAGCCGGTTGCCCTGTGAAAGCTTAATTGGAGCTCTTGAGGATACATAAATGTTGGCTGCACTTCCACCACTCGGAAATCTAAATGCTCACAGCGGCACAGAGCAACAGCAATCAGCTGAAATGGAGGCTTTCTCCATCATCGGGGATGATGAGTTTCCAGACTTCTCTTCAGGGAACTTGCTGGAGAGCATCGACTTTGATGACCTGTTCAGTGACAGTGATGTGCTTCCGGATCTGGAAATGGATCCTAATCTCCTGGCAGAGTTTTCCCTCAGCAGCGGCGAAGAGTACTACTCGGATATAAACACCAACACCACTGCATCAGTTGACAAAAGAGCAGAAGAGAGTCAGAGCTTTGGCATCGGTCTAACCAGTCAAGATGATCAGGAGATGGTGAGCAAGAGAAATCCAGATCCGACCAAGGAGTGCTTATCATCGTCATCGAAGAAGAAAAAGGAGGCGCATAAAATCAACAGTAGATCATCAAAAGGAACTAGAAAGGAGGGTTTACAAGGAAAGAGAAAAGTGAAGGTAACAACATCTTTTATTAGGGTTTTAAGGCATCTACGTTTATTGGCTGGATACCTCGAGCAGCCTTTAAAGCTCAAGTACACCATACTTGTACTTGTAAAAGGTTTTGGCTTAGGTATATTATATTACTACAGTCTTCATTTTAAAGGTCTTAATTGAATATGCAAAGGACTTGCAGCCTCAAATTATTAGGATAATCTTAACTATAATATTTAATGAACAATGTTTTGAAATGTGTGTACAAAAGGTGGATTGGACACCAGAGCTGCACAGAAGGTTTGTACAAGCAGTGGAGCAGCTGGGCGTGGATAAGGCAGTCCCTTCGAGGATTTTGGAAATCATGGGAATCGATTGTCTCACTCGCCATAACATTGCCAGCCATCTTCAGGTAATAATAAAACTTGTCTGGTTCACCATTTTAGTCTACACTTAGAAATTATAACGCGAGTAGACTGAACAAGCAGGTCACATGACCATAGATTCAACAAATATTTTGTGTTGCAGAAATATAGGTCTCATAGAAAACACTTGCTGGCAAGGGAAGCTGAGGCAGCTAGCTGGAGCCAAAGGCGGCACGCCTATGCTGGCGTCGCCACCGTTCCAGTCCTTGGGAAGCGAGACCGGGGGAGTCCATGGCTCGTACCAACTATAGGGTTCCCTAAACCTATGACTCAACCTGGCCACCATGTTAGACCCTTGCATGTATGGGGTCATCCATCAGTCGACCAATCATTGAGGCCTGTATGGCCTAAACACCCACATCCTCTATGGCCTTCTCCACCGCCGCGGGACTCATCAACATATTGGCAAGCGGCTCCCCAACGTGTATAACGCCTTTTAATCTACAACTTACTCGACAAGGAATCAAATCAGCACTGTATCTAATATTTTTGTGTTATACTTGCAGATCATACAAAATGGATTATTCCCCTTCCCACCGCCACTCGGAACAACGGTAAGAAGCAAGATGTTTGTTGATTCAGATTATGCAACTGAGGTCATATCTAAATGCAATGCAATGCAGAGATTTCCTGTTCAGACCATCCAGGCAGTGTATAAGGTTGACCCTGGTGTTCCCACACGCCTTAATACGCTTCCCGATCATCCGGTAAGAATATTTCATATAAAGTGTATCTTGACGCTGACTTGACTCTGAATAAAATTTACAGTCCAAGGAGAGTTTAGATGCGGCCATTGGAGACGTCTTATCAAAACCATGGCTCCCACTTCCCATAGGCCTAAAACCTCCGGAGCTTGATAGTGTTATGGGAGAGTTGCAGCGCAATGGTGTCCCCAACATCCCGCCTGCATGTGCTTAAGCACAACAAATTTGTCGACATTTCTTGCTGCATTATTAGATGTTCTGGTCCTTGTGTTCACGTTCGTCTAGTACTGCCACCTACCTTGTTCTTTTTTAACTTAAAGAAACCTGAGCTTGTGTGAGTGTATTCTGTCAATAAAAGCCAACTATGCAATTGAAGTTGTTTTTATCTTTTCTGTAACCCTTCTCATTATTATATATATTTTCTATAATTTCCCAGTTACCTTAATCTTGTGGACAAGTTAGTTACACATAAAGAAATTGTGAGATCAGTACAAGTTATTTTGAACTAGTTCCAATTTTAGAGGTTTATATTACCTTATAAGAAACGTTTTTCCACTAAGAGATTTCTATGTGTTTGAGATGCTTATGCCTTCAACCTCTTATTTGAAAAGTTATAAGCAAACATTCTTTTATTTTAATTTTCTATGACAAATAAGACACGAAGTTCCATTATCCTCCAAATTATATATCCATCCATCACCTTTTCTAATAAGCAAAAAAAAAGAAGAAGAAGAAGAAGAGGTTATTTAGTGTACTGAAAAATGCAAGGAGCTTGTTTTTTTGATTTCCGATGGCTATTACCTTCTTTGTTTTTGAAATCGAGCCAATATCTGGTGCTTCAGTTGATATCACCCCATAAACATGACAAGAATTCTCATCCAAAAATAGCAGATGCACATCTAAATAATTTCCAGACAGAACTTTCTGACCTTTTCACTTTTTTGGATCCAGTCAATATACTGCACATTTTTAAAGACTGAGAATCAGCCATGCATTGATTTGTGTGCGATCAATAGACTTGGTAAATTTCATTTGACTTATTAAACATTTGGATGAAAAGTTGTTAATATGATATTCTTCGTTGATATAAATAGCAATCTTGAGATGTGGAGAAAGGGTAGCCACTTGAAGACATGGTGATACGTAGAGGGAGGGAATGGAGGGACCCTTTGTGCATGGAACTACCCTAAAATCCAAACATGTTGGAACAAGCTGACTCATCTCTGCATTATTATCCATACTCACTGTGGTCCCATTCCTTCTAATGTCCCTATTTATCTATGCTTGACCTCTGCGCCAATTGTAATGTGAAAGGCCGTTACAGCTTTTGGTATTCAGTTTTGATTCCCGCCCACATCAAAATTTGAACTGATTATTTGAAAGTGATAGATTAATACTTAATGCCCAAGTGGTAAGCTCTTACCTTATCCCTTAAGAGGATGCTTTGTTACCATCTCTTGTGCTTTAGGGGTTGTATGTTAGTTTATGCTATAATTTTAATTGTAAGGAGATATAGAAGAGATATTTATAAAATATTTATCTCGATTGTAATTATCATATGCAGTTAATAATAGATTATTCTTATCCTCCATCTACCATATGTTTTCCAGTTTCTTTTGACTCTCAAAAGAAATTTATCAAAGAAACATATATGAATAAATTAGAAGCACCGCTCCAATAAAAATGACGACTTGCCCGGCCCATCATGTGGACGACCTAAGGCCAAAAAGTTTTGAGCATACCATTTGATCAAATGTTTACGCCGAACTTGAAGAGAAAACTTGCTGTGTGGGCCGAAGCTGGCTCAGGCCCAATCCTCGTCAGCTGCCAGCAGGGCGTGTGTTGGCGTGGATTTCTGCCGTCCCTTCTCTCCCATCCGACGTCAAGTGATGGGTGTATATATATGCCCCCTTTGCCTTCTAGAGAAATCAAGGAAGAGAGAAAGCAAACGAGAAAGAAAAAGAAAGAAGAGAATCTAGGGCACGGGAAAGAGAAGAAGTCATCGAAGGCGGAAGAATCCTTGCTGTTAGCTCGCATATCTCTACTCTCATTGTTGTAGTTAACAACAAGGCAGGCTGTGTTCTTGAGTGCTCCGCAAAACGGAGTTGTGACCAAGTTCCTCGCGAGGTCTGGGGCTAGTTGAGAGATATATACTGAGCTCAGAGATAGCAGGTAGTGTCGTGGTGTGTAGTGCCTTTCAGGGAGGTGCGCTTGCCGTTTGTGGCCTTTGCCAGAGGCTGTTCGTGAAAGCAAAAGGGCTGTAATCTGAGTTCTTGTGGCCTTATTTTTGGAGGCGTTCATAGTGCAGATCGAAGCCAGCTAGCGCTCAACGTGGATGTAACACCATTTATGGTGTGAACCACGGTAAAATCAGGTGTCTCGCTTTTAATTTCTACCTTGATTGATTTGCTTAGTTTTAGGGTTTTATGCTTGTTGAATTGACATAAGCAGTTTGATAAGAACATGAGATTAAATTTCATTAAATTACTACAATGGTATCAACGCTGATTGACTATATTCTTGTGTGTTCTTGTATCACGGGATCTTGGTCCTTAGTCAACAATTGATAGAAGATCTTGTAATGATCACGATCAATACTTAAACTCCATTGCGTTGCTTTCTTGCGAGGTACAAAATGTCTGGACGAATTCAAGTGAATGCATATGATGGCAAGGGGGATTTCAGAGTCTGGAGTCTTAGAATAAAAGCATTGCTGTCGCATTACAAGGTCTCAATTGCCCTGGAAATCAAACCAGACAAATGGACTGATGACCAGAAAAGTCGGAGAGTGGAGATTAATGAGAAGGCCTTTAACCTCCTCATTTTGAGCCTTGCTGACCCTGTGCTCAGAAAGGTTAGCACTGGTACCTCTCCTCTTGAATTATGGGGCAAACTAGTGAGTCGATCTGTATTCAAATAAACATGCGCCTAACTCAGCATACGTAAAGGCTTCTGCATTTTCTTTTATGATGGATAGCTCTAAGACTATAGATAAAAATTAGATGAGTTCTTGAAGATGACTTTGCTGTTAAATGATACAAAATTTGTCTTGGATGATATAGTGCTATCATGATCTTGATGAATTCTTTGCCGTCTCAAGATCAAGTAGTGAAGGATGCTTTTCAGTATTTTGGTACTGTGTCTGCTTATGATTTATTGTGCACTGCCTTGAGAACTAGAGAGCTTTAAAAACTAGAAGTCTAGGATTGGTTCTAGTCTTTTTGTTAAAACAAGACCCCTAGTAAAGGTGCTAGTAAACATAGAAATGGTACTGCTAATGACAGGCATAAGAATGATAAGAAAAAAGAGTTTAGACCTAATCACAATAAGAAACTAGAAAATGCCATTATTGCGGTAAGGTGGGCCACTTGAGGAAAAACTATTTCAAGTGGCAGGCTAAGTCAAAGTGGGAGAGAAATCCTGAGACTAATGTTGCCTCTACCACCAAGTGTGAGAATGAAACATCTGAGGTCCTAACTATCACTGATCAGGCTAGGAATGATCAGTGGATTCTGAACAGTGGATGTCCATTTCACATGTGCCCTCATGCCAATTGGTTTGAGGGACTTCGCAAAGTGGCAAATGAAAGAGTGTTCATGGGTGACAACAATGCCTGTGAGGTCACATGCATTGGCTCTGTTAGGTTAAGGCTTCTTAGTGGGAAGTCAATTACCTTAACTGATGTTAGGTTAGTTCCCGGGCTTAAAGAGAAATTTAATTTCATTGAGAACTCTTGATGACTCTGGTTGTGCATATAGTGTGAAAAATGAGCTATTGACAGTAGTTAAGGGAACTAGAACTATCTTGACTAGCACTAAAATTAATGGTTTGCATATTCTTGATGGATTATTTGTTGATAGTGATGTTAATAGTGTCGTTGCTTTCAATAATGTGATGACTGATTGTATTAACTGGCCTCTTAGGCTTGGTCATATCAGTTATAAGGGTCCGCTTGAGTTAAATAAACAGGGCTTGTTTGAAAAAATTTCCATGGCTAATTTGCAGTTCTGTGAGGGTTGTGTGCTTGCCAAACAACATAGACTCAAGTTTGGGAAGGGTGTGCATTTGTCTAAGGACATCTTAGAATATATGCACTCTGATTTATGGGGGCCTGAGAAGTTTGAGTCTTATGGGGTAGTAGGTATTTTTTAAGCATAGTGAATGATTTTTCTAGGTGTGTATAGACCTTCCTGCTGAGAACTAATGATGAGGCATTTCTTAAGTTCAAGGAATGGTTAATTCTAGAGGAAAATCTGACTGGTAAAGCCTTAAAGTCCTTAGGACTGATAATGGCCATGAATTTTGCAATAGAGAATTTGATTCTTACTGCAATGAGAAAGGCATCCTTAGACATGAAACTGTTAGGGCATCCCCTCAGCAAAATGGAGTTGCTGAGAGGATGAATTGAGAGTTAGAGCCCTCCTTCTCACTTTTGGCTTGCCTAAGGGGCTCTGGGGTGAATGCTTAGCTACTGCCACCTACTTAGTCAATAGAAGCCCTAATAGGAACCTAGATTTTAAGTGCCCAGTTGAAGTTTGGACGGGTAGAGCCACTGATTTTAAGCACTTAAGGATTTTTGGGTGTGCTGCCTACGCACGCACCAAAGATGGTAAGCAGATGCCAGATCCATTGAGGGCGTTTTCTTAGGATACCCACCAGAGGTTAAGGGCTTTAGACTGTAGGAACTAAAGCTCTAGGGGATTAAAATAATTATTAGTAGGGATGTAGTATTTGATGAGAGTAATTTCCCATGCAAGGTTAGCCCTCAGCTTTTAGATTCCAGCTCAACTGTAGACGAGTCGCCTAGAACACAATTTCAGGTGAAGGAGCCCAATTCTGAGGGAGTTGTGACTATAAAAGGGCTACAGCCTATAGGAGTAGATGAGGAACCTGACCTTGATCCACTAATGGCTGATCAAGCTCAGGATAATGACCTAGAAGAGGCTGACACAGGTGTTGAACAATTAGGTGTCTCTGCTCAGGAGAGTTTAGCTAATTATCAGCTAGTTCGTGATAGGTCTAGGAGAGAAATGAGACCTAATACTAGGTATTCTTATGCAGATCTAGTGTATACGACACTAGTTGTAGCTAATGAATTAAGTGAAAGTGACCGAGAGACCTTCTTAGAAGCCATTAGTTCTAGGGAGAAGAATAAGTGGGTAAAGGCCATGGATGATGAGATCAAATCCTTAAGGGTAAATACACTTGGCAGCTTGTCCTTAAGCTCAAGTCACATGAGTTAGTGAAGTGTATATAGCTGTACAAATTAGAGGGCCTTAGTGACTCAAAACCACCTAGTTACAAAGCTAGGCTTGTAGCTAAGGGGTATACTCAGAGGGAAGGCATTGACTACACTGAGATATTTTTGCTTGTAGTCAAGTTTAAAACAATTAGGGTAATGTTATCCCTAGTTGCTTGTTTTGACCTAAAATTAGAAAAATTAGATGTCAAAACTGCCTTCCTTCATTGTGAGTTAGAAGAGGAAATTTACACGAGGCAGCCCGAAGGGTATGTTGATGAGAAGTGTCCTAACCATGTTTGCTTATTGAAAAAATCTTTATATGGTTTGAAACAGAGCCCTGGGCAATGATATAAGAAATTTGATGCCTTTGTTTTGAGTATTGGTTTTGTGAGAAGCAGCTATGATAGTTGTTTTTATTTTGCTGATAACTGCCCTGTCTATATTTTGTTATATGTTGATGATATGTTGTTAATAAGCAAGTCATTATCTAATATAAATAGACTAAAGGCTGATCTTCACTCTATTTTTGACATGAAAAATTTAGGGAACGCTAAGAAAATTTTAGGCATGGTCATTGAAAGAGATAGGAAAAAAAATACCGTGAAGGTTCATTAAAGGCCCAATTTGGAAAAACTTGTTGCAAAATTTTTTAATCTGTCTTATAAGGTTGCTCAGGTGCCTTTAGCTCATCATTTTGTGTCGAGTAAGTCACAGTGCCCAAAAGTGGAGTCAGAAAAAGTAAGAATGCAGTGTGTACCTTATGCAAATGTTATAGGGTCAGTAATGTATGTCATGGTAAGTACCAGACCTGATTTGTCATATGTTATGTCCCTGTTAAGTAGATACATGTCAAATCCTAGGTTAGACCAATGGTATGCGTTGAAATGGGTATTAGCTTACATTTCCAGTACTTTAAATGTTGGACTGATGTATGGAAATAGAGTATTTGTTCTTGATTTGATTGGATATGTTGATGCAGATTTTGCTAGTGATAGGGATTCTAGAAAATCTAATGATGCGTATGTTTTCACCTTTGGTAGAAATTGCATCTCTTGGAAATCTCAATTACAGCCTCTTGTTGCGTTGTCAACTACTGAGTCTGAATATATTGCCATATGTGATGCATGTAAGGAAGTTGTGTGGCTTCAAAGTTTGTTGTTTGAGGCAAAATTGCAGTTGAAAATGCTGTAGTATTTTCAGATAGTCAATCATCTCTGCATTTGTCTAAAAATCCTATTTATGATGTTAAGTTTCATTATATTAGAGAGTTGCTGGCTAGTGGGATTGTGAAGTTATTGAAGGTTCCCACTGCAGACCATCCAGCTGACATGGGAACCAAAATTGTGACTAACTTGAAGTTCAAGCATTACTTGAAACTACTCTTTGTTAAGTGATTTTGCAGGTATTTGAGTAATGAAAGCTCTTTGTTGAGTGATTTTGTAGCTACTTAAGCAAGTACCTACATTTCCATTTAGGTACTTGCAGCACCTAAATGGAGATTGAAGAGAAAACTTGCTGTGTGGGCCGAAGCCAGCCCAGGCCCAATCCTCGTCAGCTGCCAGCAAGGCGTGTGTTGCCATGGATCTATGTCGTCCCTTCTCTCCCATCCGACGACAAGTGTTGGCCGTATATGTATGCTCCTTTTTTCTTCTAGATAAATCAAGGAAGAGAGAAAGCAAATGACAAAGAAAAAGAAACAAGAGAATCTAGGGCACGGGAAAGAGAAGAAGTCACCGAAGGCGGCAGAATCCTTGTTGTTAGCTCGTAGATCTCTACAGTAGTTAGCTAGAGGCAGGCTGTGTCCTTGAGTGCCGCAGAACGGAGTGGTAACCAAGTTACTCGCGAGGACTGGGGCTAGATGAGTGAGATAGTGAGCTGAGAAAGAGTGGGTAGTGTCGTGGTGTGTAGTGCCTTTTAGGGAGGTGCGCTTGCCGTTAGTGGCCTTCGTTGAGAGGCTGTTCGTGAAAGTAAAAGGGCTGTAATCTGAATTCTTGTGGCCTTATTTTTGGACGCGTTCTAGTGCAGATCAGAGCCAGCTAGCGGTCAACGTGGATGTAGCACCATTTATGGTGTGAACCATGGTAAAATCAGGTGTCTCGCTTTTAATTTCGTTCTTGATTGATTTGCATGGTTTTATATTTGTTGAATTAACACAAGCAGTTTGATAGGAACACAAGATTGAGTCTCATTAAATTATTACAGGACTCATAACCGAGCTTTGTCTAATCTGAACCTTCAGCAGACCCGCCCGTTGGCATCAAAGTGTTGCTATTTCTTAGATGATGTTTAGCTTTCTATATTCTATTGTATTTAATTTCCTATTGTTTAGCCTTCTATAGTCCGTTGTATTTATTTTGTATATATACCCTTTAGTTGATGAAATGAAGACAAGTGGAGAAGCAATTAATAAATCTTCTTACAGTCCAACATGGTATTAGCCTAACCGATTCCCCTCTTTTCTAACCCTAATTTTATTCCTCTTCCTTCGCCATGGCCGATGACGTCCCAGTCTTCTTAGCCACCACGACTCCTGTCTCCACCTCGTCCACCATGGCCACCACATCAAATTTGTTGTCAATTGCCTCATCCGACAAAGCAATTAACATCAATCTTACCAATCTTCAATTCCGCCTCGAACGGATGAATTACTCTCTATGACGTCACTCAATCATCTCCGCCTTATCTACGTACGATCTCGAGACGTTCCTCAGATCGGATCTCACGCCATCAGAATTTTTATCAGCAACTCAGCCTTCATCAACTTCTCCTCCTGTCCGTAACCCTGAGTACACTCCGTGGAAGAAGAAAGATTGAATTATTTTGTTGTGGATCCAATCAACTTTATCCACGCCTCTTCTTGCTCATAGTCTGCGCGCCTACCACATTTGAGGCATGGGAGATTCTGGAACAAATGTTTCATGCGCAAACCCGCACAAGCTTGATGCATCTTAAGCATCAATTGCATACTTTTCCGAATAGCTGTCTCTCGATTCTTGAGTACGTCGAAAAGAAGCGAGCGTTTTCAGACACTCTCGCTGAATGCTCTTGTATTGTTCCTGATGAAGAATTTGTTTAATGTGTTCTTCATAGCCTTGATTCTTCATATGCCAGCTTTCGCACGGCCTTCAATTTGCGAATGAGTTCTATTACCTCTCATCAGCTTTAGGGCTTCTCCTTGAAGAGGAAGCCCGCATTCAGGAGCAACATGGTCTTTTGCAGCAGTTATCAGCATTCTCGTTCACCGTTAATCTTGCTAATCGTGGTTCATCCGGTTCATCTGCGGACACTTCATCTTCAAAGTTATTTGTTAGATATGCCGCAAGCAAGGACATGAAGCCCTTAATTGTTGACAGAGACACAATACTGCAAACTATCCAGCCACTAAGCAGCGACATTCTCAGGGTCCATCTAGTTCTCGTGATAACAGGTCCAAGACACAACACCAGTCAGGTGCTTCTCGTCAGGCCTATAACGTTGTTGTTCCACCTTCGGCAAGTACTAATCCAGCTTGGTGCTTTGATTCGGGTGCCACTAATCATTTGACTGCCGATCTCAACAATTTATCTGTACACTAGGATTACACCAATAATGATGGCTTGTAGGTTGAAATGGTATGTCTCTTCCTATTACACATTTGGGTTCATCTATTTTGCCTGCCTTGCATAAGCCTATTCACCTGCACAATATTTTATTTTTTCCTGAAATCTGCAAAAGTTTGTTAAGTGTCTCTCATATTACAGCCGATAACAATACATATATGCTTTTCTATCCTACTTACTGTCTTGTGAAGGATTTGCAAGGTCGGACACTACTCAAAGGAATCGTTGAGAATGGACTTTACCGTCTTCTTCCACCGCCACCCTTTAAATCTTCAGCCTTATCTTGTGTCTTTCTTGGAGCTAAAACCGACCTTCAAACTTGGCATGAACGTCTTGGTCATCCCCATGAGTCATGTCTTAAGCATCTCTTGCCTCGTTTCAATTTGCCTGTCTCCACTAATAATCTTAAAAGTGTTTGTGAATCGTGTCAACTTGAGAAGAGTCGATGTCTTCATCTCCCTATCTTGCATGAACGTAGTCGCCATTCTTTTACTTTGGTATATTCTGATGTTTGGAGGCCTGCTCCTATTTCCTACTTTAATGTTAATAGTTATTTTTTAATTTTTGTTGATGATTGTACCAAATTTGTTTGGATATTGACAAGTTCTTCAATATTTTTCAGGTCTTCCAAAAGTTGGTTGAAACTCTAGTTTAATGTTAAAATCAGATAGTTAAAATCCGATTGTGGGGGGGGGGGGGGGGGGGGGGGGGGGGGGGGAGAGTACAGATCTTTATCCACCTATCTACAGTTTCAAGTTATCCGTCATCGTGTTTCTTGTCCTCATACACAATCCCATAATGGCTCCGCCGAACTTCGTCATCGTACAGTTGTTGAAAAAGGTCTTTTCTTATTGTCTCGAGCTCGCCTTCCTTCTTCCTTTTGGGAACATGCATTTCATACATCAGTCTATCTTCAAAATTACACTTTTTCCACCACTCTTAACCACCAGGCGCTTTTTGAGTCCCTATATAATATTAAACCTTATTAGAACTTTCTTAAGTGCTTTGGATGTCTTTTTTATCCTTTCTTACGACCTTACACGTCTAGTAAGCTTGAGTTTCGATCTTCTCCTTGTGTTTTTGTGGGGTATAGCTCTCTTCACAAAGGTACTTGTGTCTTCATGTTCCATCTAACCGTATCTATATCGCTCGTCATGTCATTTTGATGAGTCGACCTTTCCTTATCCAAAACACGCCCACCTGCTGAGGCCTCAACTTCTGCGTCTCCCAATTCACTATCCTTATCTCTACTACAACTTGCATCCAGTGTCCAAATGCCTCCATTACTACCTACTCCCCATGTTCCATCTCACGTCAGTGCCTCCTCTTCCCAACATGTTCCACCTCACCTCACTCTTCCTCACTACCTACCGTCTTACCTGATCCACCAAACCCAATCATGCCACCCTCTTCTATTGTGCCTAATGAGTCATTCTCAGCGTCTCCTTCTAGTGCTACACCTGCAAATTTGTCACCGGAACAGTCAGGTATACCCTCATCTCCATCGATAGTTCTACTTCCCTTATGCCTTCATATTTCCGTGTAGTGGATACTGATCGGTTGGATTCCCGACCGATTCTCGCTTGTGTTTATTGGTTGTTTTCGTTCATTTTTGGAGTGTTATGACCATTATGCACTCTCTCCTTCTTGTTTCAGGATCAATCTGCTCAGGCGCCATGGAGAGTAAAGTTAGAGGCAACTGCATGCAAAAGAGTTGAGGAATATGTCAAATTGCCCAAGCCAGTACTGACCGTATCTCCCGGACTGCCCGTATTTATACGTTCGGCACGGTCGTATTAGCTGAGGTCGTATCGATCGTAGGGAGTGGATAAGATCGTATCGGTCGTATCGACCGTATTGATACAACCGATACGGACAGCTCAGCTTATTTTCATAGAATTTGAAGGGATGGCGAAAAAAGGAGAAGCAGATTAGATTGGAGGCGACAGGAGGAGCTAGGGGCGAAAAAAGGGCACGAACCAGAGAAGAAAAGAGGTGTTTCGATCTCTTGTTACTCGAGTGCATGGTTGTAATCTATTATTTTCGTTAGAGAATTGGATTTGTAACTCGTTCTTTATCTATGAAGGCAATGAAATCATTTTCCATGTATTGGTCCCTAATTCCAAGGTTTGATGAATCTTATCTAGTATGTTCAAAGTATTGTGATGATGTTCTAAACGAAAGTTTAGGTGGATGGTTGATGGATTACGGTTTTACTCAAGTATGTCAAGTTATGCATGCTAGATGTTTGAAAGAAGGCCAGCATGAAATTCGTTTTAACTTAAGTACGTTATTGAGAGATACATAGTTAGGAAAGACGAGAGTAAAACCGGCTTTGATCTTATTGACATACGAAAGTAGCGTAAAGAGATAAGTTAGAGGTTAGGTTAGCTTAATACGAACTCTTTTACTGATCATCATAGCGACGGTTTGTGATTAGTGGAGGAAGTTAGAGCGAATCAATATATTGAGAGATTGAGATTCGACTTCCGTAATAGACTGATAATCAAATTTGAGCGAAAGCTAGTTTAGAAGATTGATCTATTCATAACCTCTATAGTTTTCAATCATTCATTCATCTTTGTCACTTTATTAGAAAACACTAGGCAGTGAAATCAACCTTGAAATCTTCTTGAAATTTAGCAATTTAACCTTAGCTTGCTTGTCTTAATCCAAATCATTACAGAAAATCAATTCACAAATTGAGTAGCTAAACAAAACTAGATGTTACGTAGTGCATAAGCTTAGTTTACTCCTTGGACGACCCGAAATACTTCGGTTTACAAATTGTTTTTGATCTGCATTGGAACTTCATATTCATTGAATTTGGAGTACAAAAATATTACACGTCAAATACTAGTGCGCATCCTATGATCACTCGCTCTAAGACTAATAATCTTAAACCCAAAGCCCTCAGCTCCACCAAACACCCCTTGCCTACCACCACTGATCCTTACATATAACCCAAAACTTACTCTTAAGCCTATAAATCCCCTGATTGGCAACATGCAATGCAGGTTGAATATGATGCTCTTTTGCGTAATGGGACGTGAACACTTATTTTACCTCCTTGTAATGCTAACATTGTTGGTTGCCGGCTACCATTCGAATCGTCTCGCTATTGCTCTTACTCTTAACTGGCCTCTACATCAGGTTGATATTAATAATGCCTTCTTGAATGGGGATCTTTCAGAAAAGGTTTATATGGCGCAACCACCTGGCTTCTTGGATCAATCTCGACCCACTCATGTTTGTCTCATCCAGAAGGCTCTTTATGGTCTCAAACAGGCTCCGCGTGCTTGGTTTGCTAAGATCAGGGTATTCCTTCTACATCATGGCTTTGTTGCATCCAAGTTAGATACTACTCTTTTTATTTGGCGCTCCGGGATGCTTGTGCTATATATCCTTATCTACGTTGATAATCTGATTATTACTGGATCTTGTGCTACTGGTATCTCAGAGTTTATCAATCTATTGAATGCCACTTTCTCGCTGCGTGATGTTGGTCCGTTGCATTATTTTTTGGGTATTGAGCTGGTGCGTCACAAATCGACCCTGATACTTTCTCAATAAAAATATATACGAAATCTCCTGCACCGCAGCAAGATGGCTGATGCTAAGCCTGTTGCATCTCCTGATGAGCCTGCCTCGCGTCTCACTCAACTTGGTGATCTTGTAGATGATCCTTTTCTTTATCGAAGTATTGTTGGTGCACTGCAGTATGTCACAATTACTCGTCCCGAGATTTCATATGCTGTAAATCGGGTATGTCAATATATATGCATAATCCTACTAATCAGCATTGGCCTGCTGTAAAACGCATTATTAGGTACCTAAAAGGTACTATTGATTCGGGACTTGTGTTCCTTGCACTGATCATCGTCTTATTGCTTACTCTGATGCGGGTTGGGCATCTGATGCTGATGATTGCGTCTCCCAACATGGTTTTGCTATATATTATGGTGGTAAACTTATCAGCTGGTCTTTAAGAAAACAAGATGTTGTGACTAAATCCAGCTCTGATGCTGAATATCGGGCCATTGCCTTTTCTGCCACAGAACTTATATGGTTGCAACAACTTCTCCAGGAACTTCAAGCTCCTTTAACGCCTCCGCCTATTCTTCTTCGTGATAATTTAAGTGCTACATATATGTCCGCTAACCCTGTTTTTCATCAGCGCTCTAAACACATAAAAATTGACTATCATTTTGTTCGGGAACAGGTTGATGATGGATCTCTTATCGTTCGCCATGTATATTCACTTGATCAGGTTGCCGATATTTTTACAAAGGCGATTGGCACATCTCGTTTTAACATGTTGCGGTCTAAGCTTCATGTAGTTGCGCCTCCAGGAGCTTGATGGGGGTCTTAGATGATGTAAAGTTTTCTATATTCCATTGTATTTAATTTCTTATTGTTTAGCCTTCTACATTCCGTTGTATTTATTTTGTATATATACCTTTTAATTGATGGAATGAAGACAAGTGGAGACACAATTAATAATTCTTCTTACAGTTCTACACTATTGATGGTGAAAAAATTATTATAAGAAATTTTGACTATTTTAGACTTGGACTGCTAAAATTAAAGTTAATTGGGCTTGGATAGATCAAAGAAATCTAATAATCATAAAATAAAGTCATTGCATTTATTTGATTTTATCATATCTGGTTATAAATGAACATTTAAACAATATATGGCGACCTTAAATCAGACATTCAAATGAGCTTTAATTGAACCGTATAAACGAATTGTTTAGAAACTAAGCAAGCCGAATATTATTTTATTCGTGATTCACTTGTTTTATAAACGAGGCTGAGAATTTTTGAACTTATAAAAGAGAATTATTTACCAAACTAAATTGGCTTCTCATCATTTATTTTATCTTTCTGTTTTTTCAAATACACGATCATAATTTAAAAATTGATAAAATTAAGTTCAACATGCTTTCATTAATGTTTCCTACCTACTCATGTGTTAATTTTTGAAAAGAATGGATGAAAGTTTGTTTCAAATTTGACACGTATTAGACCCTAAAGCCTTTAATATGTTGAGAGAATTAATCTAAACACATCTTATTTTCAGAAACTCAATAATAATATTAAATTTATGTGTAAGAAAATTAAATAAAAACCTCATTTTTTAATATTTCATTTACCATTTATGGTCATCTTAAAAAATAAGATCATCTACTATTTTCTTCCTTCTCTTAACATAAAAGATCATCTTATAACTTGTTTCCAATTTTCATTTTCTCTCTTATATATACCCTACATCCATTATAAATAACCTCTCATCACCCCCCTGCTATTATACTAATAATTAAATTTTCTATGCTATACAATAATGCATAAATATTTGTTATTAATAATAAAGACAATTAAAAATTATTGTGTAACTAATAATTCTATATACATTAAGTAATTATCAAAACGGGAAAAAATAGTTTTCATTACTTGATAATTATATAGGGAATAAGAAATCTTGAAGAAATGAGTAAGATACGAGTGCAAACTAATTCAAAAGATGTCTCTATTTATAAAGTTCGAAAAAACAAATTTTTTTGAATTTCTCTCTTTTATATTATTGACCAGGTACTATTTTTTGAAGTGAAAATATTTACGAAAGTACTTAATTTAAATTGACCATCGCTGGACCGCCTTCGGCCTGAGATGGCCGGCCGCCCATGGTCATGGAATGGAGTAAGTATTTTTTGTATTTAAATTTTTAGTAAATAAGTTAAATTAAATTAAAAACATTAAAGTTAATTATTTTATTGTATTTTTGACATTCGATTATGAATAGATGTGTGATGAAATGTTAGGACTCCCCTCAATTTAAGTTAAATCAAATAAATTTTATTTAAACTAAGTTGAGTACTTTTCAACATGTTTAATATAAATTAATAAATTTGTGAGGATTGTTTTCATAATTCAGATGCTATCAAGTTTCTCACTAGATACATCTGCTCTTTTCGAAGTACATATAATTGATTAGAATCAGTTGTACCCTCCACCAACTCATATGAGAAAATTATATCCTCAGTACATCGAAGTAAATGTACCCAAAATTATATCAACTTGGATCTGACACTTGAGGCATGGTCGTAAGTATCTTCCAGGTATTTTGCAAAACAGTAAATGCTCTTTCGATAGCTGTCCGCAAAGATGAATGCCGATAGTTGAATTTTTCATTAAAACCAGTAGGCTGATGACTATTTCTGAATGGTGACATATAATAACAATTTTCTCTATCTTAATAGAGGGCGTAATACCCCATTAAATTTGGATAACCAGAATCTGCCAAATAATATTTACCTATAAAATTTTAATTGAAATTATATTTGTTATATAATTAAGGATATTAGAAGTCATTTTATACATGATGGAGGGTGTGGAAAATAATATTTGGATTGAGCGTGTGTTCTTTATCACTGAATAAGTTACTGACGTTTTTTACTTTACTGATGTTTAGTGATATTTACTGATGCTTACCGATATTTATATTTACTAATGTTTACTAATATTTACTTACATATTGAGCTTAAATACTTAAAAGAATTTTAAGTATTACAATTTAATTTGATTTAAATAAATTAAAAACATTGAATACTATTTAAGTAATTATGTAATATTACAATTTAAGTAATACTAATGAACTTGAATGTTTTTTTGTTTAATTTAATCTGGTTCATTTGAATTTTAGAAAACATTGATATATAATTGAAGGTTAATATTTTTCGATAATTGATATATAAATAAAATTTTCGATAATCACATTCTTCCTGTACATAGAAGGTTAATATTTATGTTTAGCATATGACAAATAACAGTTATATATTTTTTGTAGGACTGTATTGGAGCTATTGATGACACTGATATCAAAAGTTGTATTAGGAGACTGTCAGAATGGTTAGTACCGAGGGCGTAAAGGAATAAAAACATGGAATGTTTTTGCTTGTTGGTCGTTCAATATATTGTTCACTTACGTACACATTGTGTAGCAAAGGAGTGTTCACAATCAAACTGTCTGGAGAGACTCGTTAATGCAATCAAAGTATTTCCCTATTGGCAGAAGGCATTGGCAGACAGATTTTTATCAAGAAAGGACTTCGATTAGCTCCGTCTTTCCCTTTTGGCTTTGAGCTCTCTTTTGTAACTGTCTCTTTTTGAGTTATAAGAATGAATATATCAAAGTATTATTTTTCACACCCACCCTCAAGTATGTAATGACATTGACAAAAAATTTTATTATTTTTCACGCAAACCCTCAGGTAGTGTTTAGTTTTGTGGTCTATAAGGAGTAGTTGAGTTCGTTATTATAAAACACGAAGTTTTATGTGTAAAGGATCCCAGCCATTGAAGGGTTATTGCTTGATCCAACGGTGGTGGCTACAGAAGTATAAAAGGTTGGCAGTATAAGGAGTTTAGGGCATCGCAAATGTACTCTTCTCTTGCTGAAATACATCGATCCAAGAACCTCTAGACGAAGAAGAAGAGGCCGCAGTTCAGGTTAACGTGCTTGTTGCCTCAGTGCAGTTGGAGTAAATTGATGTTGAAAGCATGACAACAAAGGGCTGTGAAGACTTGCGCTTGGGCGAGCGTCTCTGATGCTAGGATCTTGCTAAGGCAAGTCTAGGTTTTTCAGTGTTGTCTTATGGTAACGCTTGTGTTACAAGGTAGATTGCTTTGTATATGTTAACATTCTGCCCTAATTAATGGAATTTATGAAACGTTTAACCATCGTTATTCCTCTTTATGGATAATTATTGGAAGATCATTTAGTGTTTTAAAAAATTCTTCGGGTCATGCCTAAGGTGTCAGATGTTCGACAAATTGACATAATTCTTGTTACATTTACTTTGCAAAACATTATTCGCATGCATAAATTTGAAATACCTATTATATCACATGAGTTGGTACATGGTACAACTGATTCTAACCTATTCGATGCAAATAGAAAAGAGCACATGAATCATGTGCGGAACATGATAGCATCTGAAATTATCCAATTAAATCTTGAGAATGAAGTAGAAGATATGGAGGAATGAAGAGATCTGGATTATAGTTTTTATTATTAAAATAGTAATATTATAGTATTTTAATGTCAAATTTTAATTTTGAGGCTTTGTTCTTTATCAGTAAAAAATTTAGTGATCTTTCTTAATTTATTGATAGTTACTGATATTTACATATATGTACTGATAGTTACTAATAAATACTGATAGTTACTGATAAGTACTGATGTTCACTAATATGTACTAATATAAGTAATAAATAACACACCTTTGTTAACGAGTCTCTCCAAACAGTTTGGTATGTAGTATTTAAGTAAAAAACATATAATACAAAATAACCTAAATCCAACATAATGTTAGAAACCAGTACAATCACAGCTTACCCAAGTGATAGAAAATAAATCGTTTCGCAATAATCTGAAACCATCATTCAATAAGCTAACCTAAACCATTAGGGCTGGAAAAAATCATTCCACATTTTTTATTAACTCCCATTATATGAAGCGGTCAATCAAGAGGTACACTCATATTTCCTTCATTTTAAATATCTTTTATTTGTGTGATGCTCTCTTTTTCCACTTGGGTAAATCAACCGCATTATACCCGTCCTTAATTGAACGGAAATTATTGAGCGGGAATTATCAGGCAGAAATAGTCGATGAGAAAATAGAAATGGAGAGGGAAAACTTGGCAGCAAATTTATGGGCACGCTTATCAAGTTTTGGGATATGAATTTGGAAGTTGGAGAGATTTTAGGGATTTGATTACCAAACTTTTAGTTTTTCTAAAATCGGGGTGTTTAGCTACTAAAGAGGGAGCATATCAATCTTACCCAGATCATGATGCATCATATGGCCCGTATCCGCACCATAGGTAAACCTAGCATGCCCTATCCAAGTGCGGTGAAGCTCATTCTCATAAAGTGTCAGATATACTAAGCAGAGGAGGAGATCCATGCATGAAAAGGGTTTTAGATGATAATTGTGACAAAATGGGCTATAAATTCACCTCAATGGTTGGTTGGGTAAAGGAGGCTCCAAAACCCAAAGATGCCAAGGTGATGCCTCCGCTGGAGGGAATGCAGAGTGCTGTTCGTTCAAATGTCCATCAACTTGATATCAACCAAGTCATGGAGGGCATTCAGAGGCTGGAGGGTATAGTTGCCTCTTTGGTGGAGCGGGTGACTAGAATGGAGGAGTCCATTGATCACATCCTCGGGAATCATCTCAAGCACTCTGAGAGCATCACTGATCTGAACACCAGCTTTGATATGTTGGGACTAAGCTGCTCGCACAACTGCATGAAATTATCTGCGACGCCCAATGATTGGTTTATGCCCTTATGGTTCGACCCCTCTTTGTAACCCCTGCCTCATTATCCCTGTTCCTTGCTATTTTTTATTTGTTCCTCATCATGCATTGCCTTTCATCTATGTTAGTCTTAGTTTTGCCTTCAATCTTGTGGTTGGTGCCACTTCTTACGGCACTTGAATATGAATGATAAATGGAGTTTCTAATTTATGTGGTTTTTAATTTGTTACTTACGATTTCT
Organism: Umbilicus rupestris; assembly: GCA_963678935.1. Taxonomy (NCBI): domain Eukaryota; kingdom Viridiplantae; phylum Streptophyta; class Magnoliopsida; order Saxifragales; family Crassulaceae; genus Umbilicus; species Umbilicus rupestris. The sequence goes on along the minus strand of OY787611.1, from coordinate 2,021,123 downwards.
TTTGGATGATGCAAAAAGGGGAAAGTTATAAAGGAAATGCACAGTTTGAGGGGGGAGTAAATATCCAAATATGTACATATATTTTTCTAAAGGGGAACTGACCGGAGCTACACCTGATAAGAAATGATTAGACATGCTATACCTAAAAGGATTTGAATAGTACTCACTATTAACACACTATCTCTTTTCTATGCAATGATACTTCATGATCATATTCTTTCGTGTTGCATATTTTTCCTGTTGTTGAGGCATGACATCCTTGACAAAATAGCACAAGAATCTGTGACAGCACTCCCTGAAGATTTGCAGCTAGAGCATAATCTGAAGAAGAACAAAACAACAACAAAGTATAACAACAAAGCACAAGAATCTGCTATAGCACTCTGTGGACGACAAAAGCTGAGGCGGGCTATACAACAGACAAATGTCAAAATCTGCTATAGCAACCCGTGTTGATTTGAAGCTAGAGCAAAATGGAGTGTCTTGAAGATGCACGGAGAGCGTCCGGCGAAGTGCTGGCGGTGTCGCGAGAGCTCAGGAAGCTGTGCAAACGTCATCGAGTGAGTAGCAACGTCATCACGTGATCGGAGAGATTCAAAAAGATAAGGTTTCTAAATTCCGATTTAGGAAACGGAATATTAACAAACTCAACAACTTCCTAAGAATTCTAGGCAAAGATTCAAAAGATGTTGTGCGGCACTACGAATTCTAAGGCAACTAGGGTTTCTGTCACCGATGATTGATGAAGCTATAAGAGCGATGTTGAGGCAGAGGAATCGAAAAAAAAAAGGGAATCGAAGCAGAGAATACACACAACGGGAGGTAATAGCAGAAGAATATTATGGGATATCTTCTGAGTAACAATAAATATATCTCGTCTTTAATTGGAAACAAATCTATTTTCAATAGATAAGTTACCTAATTTGAATTAGAGATAATTAAATATTTCATTGATGGAGATATTTGGTTTTGATTTAAAAGTAAAAAAATAAATGACTGAAAATCTTAACAAAATATATTCTTGGCGGTCAAGCTAAGATGTCCATGGATTCGCAAATGCTATAAAAGGTGAGCTAAAGCGTCGGATCTTGTGCTGTTTTCTAGAGAGAAAAGACATAGCGTGCGAACGTAAGAGAAGCTTTTATGTGAACTCCAAAAGCTTGGACGGTCAAGTTTGAGAGTGAAAGAAATCTGTTTGAGGGTTGGGTTGAGCCGATTGTATCAAAGATAAATAAGACTTTGTACTGAGTATACTAGTGAGTTACTTAGTCTTTTGAACTCGGCAAACATATCCTAAATAAAGAAATAGATTATTTCAGAAATCATTCCAGGGAATATTGGAAGGTAGTAATTTTACTCAATTATTTTATTGGTACTGAGATTTCCACTCTAACTCGTTGAGTAAGCTATTTTACTTTTTTGCACTTACTATTCCGTTGATGTTATACCTTCCGAATAACACACATTTCTATTACCTCGGAAGGGTAACTAACTAATGATTAAATACACTCATCCTATGCACTGCATTGGCTATCCAGTGCTCCTAAAGGGATCACAAATAAGGGTAGGATTTATTGGAATGGTACAGACAAAGAGGTTGCTGAGGCTTATCTTGCTCAGTACAGGTGCGATACGGACTCGTTTTTGAGTGATCGAGCTAAGGAATTAGTCGCTGGCGGGTTTTTGATGATGTGCTTCACCGTTCGTCCCAACCGAGTGGTTCTCAGCAGGAGTGGCTTCCCTTTCGATCAAGTGGGATCCATCCCTGTTGAAATGGCGAAGGCGGTGAGAGTTACTAGGCCCAAATATGAATTTGAAAGCTCAGCATGTATGTTAAAGTAAGGTAAATATCTTTTTAGGGAATCATTCTTGAAGAAGATGTGGACCCGTTCAACATGCCAATATTATCCAACAGTGGAGGAGCTTGAGGGAATCATGCAGGGAAATCAGTATAGAGAAAATGGAGGTGTTGGAGTACCAGGAGACTGACTTCTTTACATATGAAATGATTGATTCTGTAGTGAAAGTAGTTTTTGGAACTAACAATTTGGAAATGACGCTATGGATGAGATGATCGGTCGATATCATGAGAAGTTTGAGCAAATACTCAGTATCACACGACTCTTGATTTCACTGATATGTTCACACTCCTCAGGTGTTACAACTGGCCAATCTTTATTTCTTCGTTAAGGCGTGACTAACTGATGATTGATACTCTCACGTGGATGTAAAAAATGTCTTTACCTTTGAGCATACAAATTAATAAGACAATTCTATTGTCATAACTGCATATGTGATGGCTATTCAGTTATAAAAGAAGTTTTCAAATTGTCCTTTGTTTTTCTATCCTCTTTTGAAAATATTTTCAAATTGACTCTGAAAATGCAAACTTCAGTTTCAAACTCCATTTGTGTTTTGTCAATCATTGGGAAAAAATTGATTTGAAATTGTGACTTGTTTCCTAACGCAATTAAAACTTCTTAATTAAATTAGTCAAGACAACTCAATTTGATTTTAATTTTGTCACTCATAATAAGTTAAGTTCACTAAGTGAAGATAGACCATGTGAATTTAAGTTCATTGGTTTCTTATACAAATTATAGAACGTCAAAGTAGCCAGAATATTATCAGTCGGAATTAATCCGACACTTGAAACATATATTCAAGCATTTTCATATTATTTTTAACACTTTCAATATTTTATCAACCAATATAAACTAAATTAATTGGATTGTAATAATCTAAGTTAAGTTTATATTTAAAGTTAAGTGAAGTTCAAATAAAATTAGTTATTTTCATTTCAAAATAGCGGACCATAAAATATAGTTTTCAAAATTCAAAATCAAATTGGTTATTTAAAAAATCAACTTAGATTATTTATCACTTAAGATTTTAGTAAATAAATTTAGCTAAGTTAATTGGTGGTGTTGATGAATATATGAAGGTTGTACAGTGATGGTGGTAGGTAGGTAGTGAGTTTGGTGGGGTTGGAGTGAGTGGGTAGCGGTGAATGATAGTGAGATGATAGCGGTGGTCAAATAGTGAGATGGTGGTGGTAGATAATATTTATAGGTGGTGAGATGATGATGGGTTGTGGGATGGTGGGAGGTCGGTGCGGTGAGGGGCAGAGGTAGTGATTGTGTGAAGTGATAGTAATGATTAGTAGTGGCGAGTGGGTGGTTCAAGTGGTGCATTAGTGGTGGTGAAGGGGTAAGCGGTGAGTTGGTGGTAAGGTGGGGGTGAATGTGTGAAGATAGTATGGTGGTCAAAAAATGGCGAAGCCAAGATTTCTTTTTGACCGGGAGTAAATTTTTTTCTAGCCGACCGACCAGCCCCAAGGCCCAAAGGTTCCACGCGGCTAGCCGGCTATGTCTTGAGCTTCCGACAGCTTGCCTTGTGCATACGTAATATATAGTAAAATTTGAAAAATTCCCCCACCCCACCCCCAAGTAACTTGAATCTAGGTGCGCTTTAGCCCAAGTAATTTGAGTGTAATACTAAATAAAAAAATATTAGATAAGATGAAATAATTTGTTAGGTTGTGTGAAAATTTTAATTGTAGTAATACAAAAAAAAAATCATATTACATGCATTTTAATATAATAATATACAACGCTTAGAATAGTTCCATCATATTTATTATTTTATGTTGAGATATGGCCTAATACTTTCTATAAACGTAGTCTAATGTTTCGATATAAAATAATATCTTTTTATTTTTTTATAAAATCACCGACTACAATTTGAAGAAAGATCATGGCTCCTTTGAAAACCCACCGCCTATTATCGGACATAAGATGTTTTTTTGAGACGTCGTCTTATGTTTGAAATAATGGCGATGTTTCGTAAAAAGTGTTGTTTATTTATTCATCATAGACGATTCTTTATTAAGTAAAACATTATCTATACTTTATTTTTTAAAGTCTGCCTAAAGGCAATATGAAAATGGTGTTTTATAAATATCATCGTATAATAACATTAAATGACGTTTTAATGGAAACTCGTAATTGATCCTTAGATGTCGTGAGGATGGGGTGTCATTGGGTTCTAGATTTTAAAAAACATTAGCTCTGCATAGTTTCAAAATTCTAACTCTATCCCTGACGGTGGTGTGGGAAGTGGTGAGTGACGGCGGTGTTGGAGACGTAGGTGAGGTGAGTGGTAGTGAGGTAATAGGGCTGTGTTGGTAGATAATATGTGTAGTGTAGGGAGTGAGGCGGTGATGATATTATGGGGTGGGAGGTGAGTGGTGAAGGGCGGAGGTAGCGGATGTGTGAAATGTTAGTGGTGAATATGTGGTGTGGCGGTGTTAGTGATTGAGTGGTTGTGGTGTTGAGGTGGTGCTTTTGTGTTTGCTATCTTCTTTTCCTTGACTCAAGCCTTCCATTAAGTGGTGAGCTGTGATTGTGAAGTGAGTGATGTGTGAAGTGGTGGTGGTAGTGAGTCGTAAATATGTGGTGAGTGAAAGTAAAGATGACGATAAATATAGTATTTTAAGTTAAATTAAATTAACACTACAAAGTAGACGAAATTAATTTGAAATGCACCTACAAACCCTCGAAAAATACATTTTGTCTACGTTAATCATGACGAATATGTTTCATGCCAAAAGTATCGTCAACTATATTTATGTGGCAGTCTTCTCGTAAAATTACTGTAGTCGAGTTATCAAACACCGTAATTTCATCTTAAAACGGCAGAAGTTTATGCAGTAGTTTTCCTGTGGAAATACAGTGGTCGAGTTATTGGGCATCCCATTTCCGTAGTAAAACCACAAACTATTTATGCGGCAAATTTGTCGAGGAAATATCGCGATCGAATTATTATGCATTTCATTTTCATCGTAAAACCTTCCAAATTTATGTTGCATCTTGCGACCCTAAACTCTAAATACGGCGCAAATATTATGTACATAATAATTTATTTTAATTTCACAGTAAATGATTGATTAAAATTTTATACTTCTATTATTTTGAGATTTACAAATTATAACGATTTCCATGTTTGTAAAAAATAATATAATGTATATATTTGAAAACAACACAAAAAGTACAACACAAAAAAGAAAAAAAAACAGAAAACAGAAAACCTTAAACTCTAGCAGGAAAAGCTCTTTGAAGGTTCCTCAACTTACGCCACAACAACCACACAGACGTCGCCACCCTCAGTGGCTGCCCATTTCGAACTGATAAATAAAGTTACTATCTAAGACACATGAGAGTCCATACCAAGTGCAATCAAATAATCTCAATTATGACAATCTCCCCTATAAAACAAGCACAAACTTGCACATCATAAATTCATAATTCGCTCCCTTGTTCCAAAAATAAAAAGAAGTTTGATCGAAGAGACTCACCATTTTCCCCCGCCCTAAAGTTATTATTCTTTACGAGCAGAGTCCTGCAAGAATGCAGTACATTCAGTGTAATTGTATTATATAAGTACAGACCATCACAGAAATGATAAAAAGAAGAACTACAATCTAATTCATATCCTTCCTTCTCTTCTCCCTCCCCTGCCCTTTCCTTCATCCGATAGCGTTTCTGTTCTAGAGTGGTATCATTTTCCCATTGAAATACCACGTTAGAATTATTATCTATAACATTTTTACCCTCAATAGGCGGGAACTAAAACTGTATGATTTTATTTGCGAGGAAATTGTCGTCGCAACTTCGTTGCAAAATATCTGACAAAATTTCTGTCGATAATTTTAGCAACGTAAATTTCTTCCGCATTTTGCATCACAAAAAATGTGACGGAATTTCAGTTGGTATTCTAAGGCATTTTGCTTTGATAATTTTAGAGGAGAAAATTTTCGTCGCTGATTTTCGCTACATTTTCGTTGTAATTTCGTTGATAATATAAGTGACGGAATTTTTTATCCCTAATTTCCGCCACTATTCCATCGCAATCTCGCGATAGTGTATGCGACGGGTTTTGTTATCGCTAATTTTCGTCGCATATCCTATTATTAATTAATGTGATAGAAAAATCAATATTTTATAACGTATTTTCGCCGATATTATATGGGATGAAGAATTTCATTGCTATTTCCTAACGTTTTCTTGTCAGAAATTTATAATATAAATATTTCAGTAAATAATCAGTTAAAAAAAAATAGGCCCTTATTGTATGTTGCATTTTGCCTTTTACTTACCATAATCTTTTTTAATCCTCCCAATTTCTAAGATCGAAATGGAATGTCCAAGATGGAAGAAAATGGAATTAGATCAGTGTAGAGCATTAAATTACAATCATTTATAATGTGATGTCATTTTTATGTATAATATGAAATAATTTTTTTTCAACATGTGTTTATAATATGACATAGTTTTCTTCTATTAAAATTATTCGTTTTGACGTTGATATATTTAGTATGACTGTACGAAATCTAAATCCAAAGAAAACATCTCTAATCGGGTAATCTTCAAATACAAAATGTTATGGAGATGTTTGCTGCTGAAATCACGGAATTATGCAAGAGGAAAATCTAATTAGCTCCAACAAAAGTGGTAACGTCAGGTCCTATGATACCGATTTCACATATGTACGGTTATTAGGTTGACCAACTGCTGTTTGACAGTTAAATTAGTTGACCAATCGTTACACCTTTCACTCTCCACAATCTCCGCCATGATCCCCTTAAACAAAATACCCTCTATAAATTTCAGTCTCAAGAACGAGAGAATTCACTTATTCATACCGAGCTTCTCACCTCATGGCATCCCTGCTGACCTTTCTCGTTATATGTTGCGTCGCCTCTTCGCAAGTTGAAGCTAGGGAGAGTGTGTTCTTCAGCAAGGTGAACCCAGTTCGACGATACAGCCAGTTTGTATCTTCTTCTATGCCCGCGTTCGCCCCTCTGCCTTCCGCAGCAGCTCCAGCACCAGCGCCCTTCTCCGAGGTTGAACCAGCTAGCCAAAATTATGATTACGGGACTTATGGCCAAGAAGATGGAGAATTTCCTGTGGCGGCGGCGACCAAGGCGGGCGCTAGAACAGTCCGGAAGACGAGCGGGAGAGATGAGGAGGCCAGGTTTGGGAGTCAAGATGAGAACCAGAGATATGGAGCCACTTCCAACTCCATGTATAACAAATTTAACAATTATGAAGATGACGAGTACAGCAGCAACAACAATGTCCATAACTACAAGTACACCGGGAGCTACGATGATACCTACAACACTGAAGATGATAACAATGATCAGTACGCTGATGAGAACAGCTACTACACCGATAAATTTGAGAGAGGGACCATTGGCGGAAAGAGATTCGTTGATTCCGGAAGTTTCTATGAGAATGATAATGGTGATGATGGGCATTATGAGAGGCCAAATGAGTATAACTCCGTGGAAAAGTATGAAGGCGTGTACCAGCCTTGATGAATGAGAGACAGGGTTTTACTTGTTTGTATTATTACTCCCGGCCGTATCGGCTGCAGTGGAGGTTGTATTGTCGGAACATTTTGCTGTAGTTGTCGTGTATTGTACTTTTGAGAATGTGATCCAATAATTGATTGGTCGAATTCATCATTTGACGGGTGCTAAAAAGATAGTTGTTTACAGAATTTATGAGCAAAGCGTGCACGAGTAATGAGCTACATTGACCTCTCCCATGTGTACCTGCGTGATTGACTCGTATGAGTTTGTCAAGTCTTCCGCATTCAATGAGTCTGAAAGCGTGATGAAGAAGCCCCAACAACGTTATCATGTGTGAATATGGATCCAACCCAATTTATTCAAACTGCATAATTAATTTTGTCCATGAAAATTGAAATTTTTTTTAGTGTGGTCAGGCTTTGAGTTTTTTTCTTCCAAAATGTCATCATTCAAAATGCATTCACCTCTGAGAAAAGCAGGCGGTTTATGTAAAAATGTGTAGCAGACATTTTAAAACATCTTATGTTTTCCAAAGATGATTTATATTATCAATTCGGTACCACATGAACGCTAAGGTACGAAAAAAAGGAACAAATTGCGTCCCTTTGTTTTGAAAATGACAACTCAAAAATAAATCTTATAGAGCATGACATTTGTAAAACAAACAAAAACTGAGTAATTTATGAACATGAGTGTTGGGTATACATATAAATTAATAACTTAAGTGTTGGGTATACATATAAATTAATAACTTAAGGAACAATTAAAATTGATAAATATTCACAACCAGCAACTCAATTTAAAGAGCCCTGAAGCCCAAATAATTGAGCCTCAGTTCCAGGCTGGCCGAAGCCCTCTATTTTATGAGCCCAACATAGCCGGAGGGGAGCAGAAAGATAAAATACTGACTTGAACAGCAGGAAACCGACCTCGGCTCGCTCTCAAATCGCGCACCCTTGTTCCGTTTAAACCCGTGCTGGCTGAGCTTCCACACAGTAGCACCATCTCTCAATTTCAAACCCCGATTCCATCCATCTCTCAGACATCATGTCCCCGCCCCATGAAAATACCGCACCCGACGCATCCCTTAAGGCGCCGGTCAAAGACCCCAAGAAGAAGGACGACAAGAAGGATGAAGATCTGGTACCTTCGCTTCTCACTCTTTTCGTTTTCACTAATTCAACTAACTGTTTTCCGGATGGAGTGATCCTTTTGCTCCAGGATGAATTGATTGATTGTATATTTCTTTTTGAATATTTATGGGATGGATACAGTCGGAGGAGGATTTAGCTCTGAAGCAGCAACTGGAGTTGTATGTTGAAAGGGCGCAGGATCCAAGTCCGGAACTCCAAAGCGTTGCTCTTGAGAGCATGAGGTGATTTTTGTTACCACCACTTGCTTATATAATGCATTTCAACTACCAGAGTCTTATCGAGCCGCTATATTTTGTTTATTTTATTTTGGCAATGCCAATCAATTCTACAGGCAGGAAATCCGGACGTCAACAAGTTCAATGACTTCGGTTCCTAAGCCTCTGAAATTTCTCCGTCCACATTATGCAACTCTTAAAGCATTTTACGAGATTATGGCTGATTCAGATCAGAAGGTATTGTTATAGGTTCATTTTAAAGGTCTTTTGATTTCTCCTTTTTCTTTAGTTGTGATACCCTAACCTACCCTATTCGGATTGCAGAAACTTTTAGCAGATATACTTTCGGTTCTTGCCTTAACTATGTCTGTGGAAGGAGAACGGGTATGCATGTCTTCTCAGAATCAATCTAATTTTATTTAAACTACAAAAAATTACAACTGCTGGTTCTGTAACTATGTGTGGAGACTTTTTTCTTTTCCAATTGTCATATCCTAATCTACACTGTCGGTTGTTTCACCACTAAGTAAACTAAATTGCATTATTTAAGTTAAATATATGTCCAAAACAATTTCTACGGCTGTGTCTGAACAGTATTGTTCCTCTGAAAAATTATATAGAAAACCTTTGTAAGCTCACTAGCTGATACTTTTGCCACATGTTTCTTTCAGGAAAGCTTGCAGTTTAGACTGCTTGGCTCTGACGGTGATATTGGTTCGTGGGGACATGAATATGTCAGGTATCTAAATTGTTGTTTTATAGCTTCATGTGCATAATGTTTGAACAATAGTTGACTTCACTCTTTTTTTTTTTCCTTATACTTTTGCTTCTGGTATGCTTGATTTGAATGTTTAGAGAAATAGTGAACTTTGGTTGATTATGTTATTTTTTAATGCTTCTTGTCATGCCCTATGATGCGGATACGGATCCATTCTGTGAATCCATTCTAGTGCCGTTTCCTAAATCCGTTCTGTACCCGATGCAGATTCATGGTGGGTACGCCATGGATACGTCTCCTAGAAGTATCTGGTTCAGACCGGATACGGTTCAATAAATTTTTTGAAACGTTTCCATCTAATGAAAAACGTTTTTATGGATATAATAATTTCTAAATATAAAATAAGTTATTATTTTAACCCTAAAACTCAGCTTTTAGCCCATCCGACTCCTTAGACGGCCGTTCAAGTCACCTGTTGATTCCAACTCTCAGGTAAGCTCAACTCACTCCAATTTTAGATTTCTTTTTTCTTCGCATCACCTGTTGATTTCATTGTCAAGCATCGAATAGTATGACTTTTTGGTCTTCGCCGATGTCATGTGCGGCCACTGTTGCATAAATAAGACCTATATTAGACATTGGTTTTTGGATATTTCCTTTGATTATGATATTTTCTTTTAATAGTTATGGCATCTCAATCCCTATCAAGAAGTGGAGATGGTAGTAATATGCGCAGTGGATCTTTGGATCACTCTTTGATGGAAAGTACTGAGTTGCCTCCATTGTGGAAGTATGTGATAAGATTGAAAAAGATAGGAACAACGGGAGGAACTTGGAAATTTAGATGCAATTTCTGTGACCTAACCCGAACGTCAAGTTATTCAAGGGTGAAAGCTCATTTGTTACAACTTACAGGACAAGGAGTTGTTATTTGTAAGAAAGGAACTCGTGCTGACAAGCTTGAAATGCAAAGGCTGGATGAGGAGTTTGAGAGGAAAAGGATTGAGTCAAAACCTAAACAAGTTCCGTTGCCTAGTGAATCTCAAATGGAGGCAAGTTCTTTCTTCAAGAAACGAAAGCCTGATAACACACCTATTGTTAGAGCTTTTGGGGTTGAGACAAGGGATCAACTAAATCAAGAAATTGCAAGGATGTTCTATACCGGAGGCCTACCATTCAATCTTGCTAGAAATCCGCATTACATGAGATCCTAGTATCCTACACTTTTGCTGCTACTCATCATATAGCTGGATACAAACCTCCTGGCTATAACAAGTTGAGAACTACATTGCTTATAAACGAAAGAAAGAATGTGGAGAATTTAATGGTTCCTCTTCGATCAACATGGAAGGAAAGAGGAGTGACAATAGTGACTGATGGATGGAGTGATCCAAAAAGGAAACATCTTATCAATTTCATGGCTACATCTGAAAGTGGTATCATGTTTTTTAAAACTGTGAATTATTTCGGAGAAACAAAATATAAGTTCTTTATCGTTGATCTTATGAAGAAGGTCATCAAAGAGGCCGGCCATCAATAAGCTCTACATAAGCTCTCCCGCCCATTTGCAGTTGGCAGCATTATCAGTTATAAATTGCACTACATTTTGATGGCCGACCTCTTTGATGACCTCCTTCATAAGATCAATGATAAAGAACTTATATTTTGTTTCTCTGAAATAATTCACAGTTTTAAAAAACATGATACCACTTTCAGATGTAGCCATGAAATTGATAAGAGGTTTCCTTTTTGGATCACTCCATCCATCAGTTAACCAAAAGTTCTCCCCTCTTAGATCAAAAAAGGGTTACTGAAGTTCCTAATCTACAATCAGTCACACTGAACTATTTCATCATGAACCACCATATGAGATTAGCTATCTTCCAAAAGTTCTCCCCTCTTAGATGGCTGACACTCGTTTTGCGTCCATTATTGTGATGCTTAAGAGATTTAAGCTTATCAAACGCGGATTACAAGCAATGATCATAAGTGATGAGTGGACTTCCTCCATTTTGATGGCCGACCTCTTTGATGACCTCCTTCATAAGATCAGTGATAAAGAATTTATCTTTTGTTTCACCGAAACAATTCACAGCTTTAAGAAACATAGGACCACTTCCAGATGTAGCCATGCAATTGATAAGAGGTTTCCTTTTTGATCACTCCATCCATCAGTCACTATTGTCACTCCTCTTTCCTTCCATGTTGATCGAAGAGGAACCATTAAGTTCTCCACATTCTTTCTTTCGTTTGTAAGCAATGTAGTTCTCAACTTGTTATAGCCAGGAGGTTTGTATCCAGCTATATGATGAGTAGCAGCAAAAGAGTAGGATTTCATGTAATGCAGATTTCTAGCAACATTGAATGGTAGGCCTCCGGTATAGAACATCCTTGCCATTTCTTGATCTAGTTGATCCCTTGTCTCTACTCCAGAAGCTCTAACAATAGGTGAGTTATCAGGCTTTCGTTTCTTGAAAAAAGAACTCGTCTCCATTTGAGATTCACTAGGCAACGGAACTTGTTTAGGTTTTGACTCAATCCTTTTCCTCTCAAACTCCTCATCCAGCCTTTGCATTTCAAGCTTGTCAGCACAAGTTACTTTCTTACAAATAACAACTCTTTTTCCTGTAAATTGCAACTAATGAGCTTTCACCCTTGAATTAGGTCACAGAAATTGCATCTAAATTTCTAAGTTCCTCCCGTTGTTCCTATCTTTTCCAATCTTGTTACATACTTTCATAATGGAGGCAACTCAGTACTTTTCATCAAAGAGTGATCCAAAGTTCAACTGCTCATATTACTACCATCTCCACTTCTTGATTGGATTGAGATGCCATAACTATTAAAAGAAAACATCATAATCAAAAGAAATATTCAAAAACCAATGTCTAATATAGGTCTTATTTATGCAACAGTGGCAGCACATGACAGCGGCGAAGACCAAAAAGTCATACAATACAATGAAATCAACAGGTGATGTGAAGAAAAAAGAAACCTAAAATTGGAGTTGAACTTACCTGAGAGTTGGAATCAGCATGTGACTTGAACGGTCGTCTAAGGAGTCGGATGGGCTGAAAACTGAGTTTTAGGGTTAAAATGATAACTTATTTTATATTTAGAAATTATTATATTCATAAAAACGTTTTTCATTAGATGGAAACATTTAAAAAAAATTATTGAACTGTTTCCGGTCTGAACCGAAGTATCCACTGAACCAGATACTTCTAGGAGACGTATCCATGGCGTACCCACCGTGAATCCGTATCGGGTACAGAACGGATTCAGGAAACGGCACTAGAATGGAGAAGATTCAAGAGGACTTTGACGATCACCATAAAGACAAATGAGCCAACTTGATGTTTTGGCACTATCACCATAAAGAAAAGTTGTCGTAGGGCATGACAAGAATGAATGGACTTCAAGAATACCTTTTCCAGTACTCTGAATGTATACTAGTAAAGGACATACTAATCACGGTATTATTTTATCAAAGAAATTTCATATAGACAATATTAAGTTGAACTTATGTGTAAAGTCCAGTAGAGTGTAAGAAGTAATTCTGAACTGAGTTTCAGGTTTTTATGTATTGATGTTAAGCTCCTTTTCACTATCTAAAGCAATTAGCATCAGCTTCATTTCCTTTTTGCCAGTCAGCTTCATACATCTGTCAGTTGCCATAGCTACATTCACCCTAATTTACTTACATTGCAAATGCCAAATATTGTGTCATATACGATTTATAGTTTTGGTTACCATTCCATTTCGCATCCACTTAACACCGTGTAGTATTTATTCTGAACCTACAGATATGCTAATTCAAGTTCTATAAATTGCAAATAGTGATATACGCTTCAAATAAGATTTATTTACAATTTTTAGGTCTTATTGGGTATCTTTTCTGTCTTGGATTTTAATGGAAGTATACATTGTATTGCCCTGTGGGATTAGTTCAGTTATTACTTTTTTTCCTTACTCAGGAACTTGGCTGGTGAGATTGCCCAAGAATATGCTAAGCGGCAGGTAAACCTACTTGTCATCGTACTTCTTTTTTTTTCCTATCTTCCTTTTATACCTTGAGACTAGCGGCTAGAAGTTCGTAATGGTTTAGGATTGTATCACTTGTGATTGAAAGTAGTACCAATGGCCGCTGAAGTTATTTGTTATTACAACTTCCTAGTCACTCACTTTTGCGAAGTTCCACGGGTTAGTATTGCATTAGCTTGCCTCTATGCTCCTTTTATTTTTCATGAACTGTAACTGGATTATTGACACTCTTCAATTATCAGAGTAAAAAATGTTTGTGGGAGTTCACTTATAATTTCTGTGCAATTATTCCTGCAGAGCGAGGAAGCTCCAATTGATGATCTTATGGGGCTTGTAAAGCAGATAGTTGCTTTTCATATGAAGGTAATTTATTTCAGTATTCTGTTATGCTTTTAAACTTTCCATAATTGTGCTACAGAGAAATCCATATTTGCATAGTTATTTGAGTTGAAAGAAACCATATTATTTGTATTATGATTGTCCAATTATGTATTGTTTTCTTTATTTAACTAATGTATCTTTGTACCACAGCACAATGCAGAGCCTGAAGCTGTTGATCTTTTAATGGAGGTATCATATGTTTCATTGTGTTAAATAATGATTATTTATTGGCCTTTTAAAATCTGACATTTCATTCAATTTTAGGTCGAAGACCTTGATTTACTGGTTGAACATGTGGACAAAGCAAACTTTAAAAGGACCTGTTTATACCTAACAAGCTCAGCAAGGTAATCATTAATGTTATTTTATATCATTTTTCTAAGAGCGCTAAATATCTTTTGACTGAGTTATTTTCACAACTGTATCAGTTGAATCTTAAATTTGATAGTTCATGGGATATACCTTGGATTGGGATGGAAACCTGACCCTTCATTGCTGACATGCATTGCAGATACCTTCCTGGGCCTGATGATGTGTTAGTTCTTGAAATCGCATATACAATCTACCTCAAATTTGAAGAGTATCCAAATGCCCTTCAGATTGCACTATACCTTGATAAGATGCAGGTTAGCTTTATCTAGTGCTCGGTTTATTCTTAGCTGACTTGAAAAAATGAAGTCACTTGGTTGCTTCTATACTTTCTATGCGGGAAGATAACAGTATTGTTATGTCTTGCAGTATGTGAAGCAGATCTTTTCATCCTGCAATGATTCGTCGAAGAAGAAGCAGTTCTGCTACATTCTAGGTCGACATGTAAGTTGGAAATTGTCTTCATTACATAGAACTAAATAGTTAAATGGATGTATGCCTCATATTACTTGGTTGGCTCGGTTTGTAATATTTCTAATTTTGCAACCTACTGAATTGGAAAATTAATGTACATCTGGATTCTCATTTCTTGGTTGCCTTTTAACAGGGTCTTCCCTTTGAACTTGACGATGACATGCTTGGAGATGGTGATGATAGGGAAACTTTGCAGGACATAGTCAACAATACCAAATTAAGTGAAGGTTATCTTAATCTTGCACGAGATATAGAAGTGATGGAGCCTAAATCTCCTGAAGATATCTATAAGGTAAGAGCTATTTCCATCTTTTGATTCAAGGAAAGATTGCACTTGCATGAAAATTGTTTCTTCTTCTTAGCCTGGCATCTATGAAAGCAGCATGGATAAAATTTTCATCTTGCATTGAATAAGGTGTAATGATTTTCTTTAGAGTGTTGACGTAAGAGTTGTTCTTTTTATCCACCAAAGCATGAATAGAAAGCATAAAATTTTATCTTGTGATCGTAAATGATGTTCCAGGTGAGAATAATACCCAAGAACGCAGAAACTTAATGCAAGTTGATTTCTAGGCGACTTGTTATTTTGAAGAAGTAAGAATGATCTCAAATGTCCTTTCTGGATGCACTGGTGTCCTGACACAGTGATGATATTATTTGCATTATATGATGATTACAAGTAGTATTTGGTGTTCTGCTTTTGAAAAAAATATAATTATTCCGTAACTCATTTGTTCTTTGTATGCACTACAAATTGTTTTTAGTGATTCTTTCTGGAGCTCTGTTAGTTAAACATCAAACTTTACATGGTGGGATGGCATTCTGAAAACTTGTGTCGAAGTTTACTTTTTTTTTTTTAATAGAAATGTTAAATTAACTTGATGCCATAAGTTTATATTTCGTGTTCTGTATTTGTTCCCTTGAATGTAACAATCCTTCTCATTAGGCACACCTGCTGGACGGTCGTGCTAGTGCTAGTGCAAGTGTTGATTCAGCCAGACAGAATTTGGCTGCCACATTTGTTAATGCATTTGTGAATGCTGGTTTTGGGCAGGTAGAGTTGATTAAGTTTTATAATCACATTTGGCTGCATAAAGTATGATTGTTTCAGACCATGAACTTTGTATTCATGTTACAGGATAAGCTAATGACAGTTTCATCAGAGACGTCAAGCGGAAGTTCCACAGGGAACTGGCTTTTTAAGAATAAGGAACATGGGAAAATCAGCGCTGCTGCAAGTCTGGTACGAGCAACTCTGTTCGTCATGGGAATCATCAACCTGAACATGTTTATAGGTATTTGATTATTATTATTACTTTTTTATTTTTGCAGGGAATGATATCGTTATGGGATGTTGATGCTGGGCTGGCTCAACTGGATAAGTACTTCCATAGTAGTGATAATCATGCCATTGCTGGGGCTCTATTGGGTGTTGGAATTGTCAACTGTGGAGTCCAAAGTGACTGTGATCCGGTAAGTTCAGCTTAACTTTATAGTTTACTTTTAGAAGTAACTGTAACGTTTTGTCCAATATTTGAATACTGTTATCTCATGGTTTAGGCATTGGCGCTTCTCTCAGACTATATTGGAAAAGAAGATCCATCTATTCGCATTGGTGCAATCTTGGGCCTAGGTATTTCATATGCTGGTGCTCAGCATGATCTGGTAAATAATTTGCTACTTCCTGGCACTGGTACCTGCACTGGTTCTTTTCAACGATTATACATCACAGTGCATGTTATACTGATATGTTTTCAATGACCTATCAGTATGTGCCCCTCTGGTCTTTTATCCAAGTATGGTGTATGTTTGGTCCAATGTAATATTCTAACTTAACGGCTTCCTTTTTTTTCCAGATACGTCAAACATTGAGCCCTATTCTCAACGATCCAAAAGCAACCCTAGATATTATAGCATTTACCGCAATCTCGTTGGGTTTGATATATGTTGGCTCATGCAACGAGGAGGTTGCTCAAGCCATCATATTTGCATTGATGGATCGAAATGAATCAGAATTGAGTGATCCCCTTACACGGCTCTTACCTCTTGGGCTTGGCCTGCTATACCTTGGCAAACAGGTACTTGTTGTTTAAATTGGAAAATGTGTTGTCCTATAGTTAAAGACATCAGAACGAAAATTTGTCGACTCGAGTTTCTTTTGATAGTAGTTGCTGTCTGTCGTTCAGTTCTTGACATTGCCATTCTTATGCCTCAATTTAAGTCCCTTGTGAAAGTAAGTTGGGCTTAGATACTCAGAAACAGATACACATCTTTGTTAGCTGACCATTGCTAAATTAGTCTAGCATGTTGTTACCTGCTTAGCTGAATTCAGCTTCAAAGTAAATTGGATATTAGGAGTGGCAAGGTTTCCTCTGATGGTTTTAGAAGATATTAACTCTAGTGAGATCCATTCAAGATATCTCTGGTCACAAGCAAAAGCCGGTTTCTACTTCCTTTTTTACGATATATTTTAACTGTAATGGCTGATGCTGCTATTAAAAGAACATATAGTAAAGATATAATGTTTTCTTGATTGTACTATGAAAAGCAAGTGGTGTACTCTGGACCTTATTTTTGTAAATCGGAAAACTCTACAGGAAAATGTAGAGGCCACGGCCGAAGTATCCAAGACCTTTCACGAAAAGATCAGGAAATACTGTGACATGACCTTACTTTCTTGTGCATATGCTGGGACAGGGAATGTATTGAAGGTATGCTTTTCATAAACAATTCATATATTCTTCCTCTCATACTTAATTTTATATGTTCAGTGCTGGCTTATAAATCTTGTTTCATTTGTTATTGCTTGCAATATTCTCATGATTGTTTGAATAGGTGCAAAACCTCTTAGGTCATTGTGCACAGCATCTTGAGAAGAGTGAAACCCATCAGGGACCGGCTGTTCTTGGAATTGCTATGATATCAGTGGCTGAGGAATTAGGACTTGAGATGTCCATTCGTTCCTTAGAGCACCTTTTGCAGTATGGGGAACCAAATATTCGCCGTGCAGTGCCTTTGGCCCTTGCTCTTCTGTGTATATCAAATCCTAAGGTGATCAATTTGATTGCAAATGTTTCAACAAAGTAGAGTGGAAAAACCTATCAGGCTGCAGTTTTATGGTGACACCTGTGTGCTAAAGGATTTTGCTAACTGACTGAATCCATTACTTTCAGGTCAATGTCATGGACACATTAAGCCGACTTAGTCATGACGCAGATTCTGAAGTAGCCATGGTACTGATGATGCCACTCTTCCAGCATTGGTTTATGTTGCCATATAATAACTCATTAATACCTGCAGGCGGCTGTCCTCTCGTTGGGTTTTATTGGTGCTGGAACAAATAATGCGCGAATCGCTGGCATGCTTCGCAATCTCTCTAGTTATTATTACAAAGATCCCAACCTTCTCTTTTGGGTAATGCCTCACAGTCATTGTCAATAAACATCAAAGAGCAATCTAGATTCACTTTATTATTTGCACCTAACCTTGACGGATGCATTTTAAAGACCTGTGAATGATCAGGGTAGCAAGGGATTATTTTATCTAATTTCATTTTTCCGTTCGACGGGATTGATTTTCATTTGTCTTCTGCAGGTGCGGATTGCTCAAGGTCTTGTGCATTTGGGAAAGGGCCTGCTGACTCTTAACCCATATCATTCTGATCGGTTCTTATTATCTCCGTAAGTTCTGTACTCATAAAATATGTGAAACATTCTTACTTGTTATTATTGATTGATGTCTTTATTACTCCGATCAGACATCCTTCCTTCAACTTAATACACTTGTGCATGCTATTTTGTAGATGATTTTCTTTTTACTGCTACAGTATTACGTGAAGTGTCGTGGACTAACTTGCAGGTGGTGATGGACTGCCGTAATCAATTATTTTAGTTATCCTAAAAAATTATTTCAACATATCAATGTGTGGCAAAAGTGGATATCAGGACAATAGATGATGTGAAAACTCACTGTACTGTCTGGGCTGCGTGGCCACTTTTATAATCCTAATCGTCTTTCCATGGCGACAATCAGGACTGCACTTGCTGGAATTGTGGCTGTGCTGCATGCATGTCTTGACATGAAGGCAATCGTCTTGGGGAAATATCATTATGTTCTCTACCTGCTTGTTCTAGCGATGCAGGTCTGTTTGTGGTTGAAACCTCAGAGTTCATTCTATATGCTTGAAATTGAAGTGCTTTATTTCCATGAATCTGGAAGTAACGTTGGAAGTGTTGTAATATGGGCAGCCGAGAATGCTATTGACGGTGGATGAGAACCTGAAACCGTTGCCCGTACCTGTGAGGGTGGGACAGGCAGTTGATGTTGTTGGGCAGGCAGGTAGACCAAAGACAATTACAGGCTTCCAGACTCATACCACGCCAGTACTTCTTGCTGCTGGGGATAGAGCAGAGCTTGCCACCGAAAAGTAATCCTCCAGTTTATTATTTGGTACTCGGGTAGTGTTGTACTTTGCGTGTGGCTGAGCGCAATGTGGGGTTTGTTTATTTGTTTCAGGTACATTCCTCTGTCACCTATCCTTGAAGGGTTTGTTATATTGAAGGAAAACCCTGACTACAGAGAAGACAATTAATTAGTTTTGATGGGAGAAGCAGCAATGACAAGAGAAGACCGCGTTGTGTAGTAGTAATACTTGCTAGCGGCAGGCAGGCAGATTGGTATCGTCACTTTTTTCTTATCATGATCAGGAAGAAGGCGACCTCTAAAAGAAGAGAGAGATTGTCCATGCTGAAAGTTTATGCATGATGCGATGGACGCGGTGATTGCTATTTTGGAAAATATGAACCATCTAAATCCCCAATTTAATTTCAAAATGTGAAAATGTTTTGTAATAAATAGAAGCGACACTTATACAACTAACTCGAACAATGTTTTGTCTATCTAGGGTTGGCTCAACATCATTTATTTGATGTATGTATCACCAACATCATTAAATTAACATTTGATTACTGAAACTGTTACCTTGCGAATCAAAATCTCATTAATTTGTATTCTTGCATTGAAAATTGTAATCTTCATTTCAACAGAAACATTTAAATTGCCAAATGATTTGCTTAATATACTCTGATATGGATTTAACTATGAATCTCAATATATTATTCACGATTAGAACAACCGACAGCGTCAGTATGCATGTGAGCAAATTGACCAGATTGCTCCTTTCCACCGTTCTAACCCCTGATCATTTAAGTCCAAAATGACATCAATTTTAGCTGGTTCGCTGTCCTCTGCTTACGCTTGGCTGCATTATCAGTTATAATTTGCACAAAGATGTGGCGGCCAACTTCTTGAATAACATCTTTTACTAGCAATGAAACTAATATTTCACTTCACCAAAGCAGTTCACTCATTAAAGAATTATGAGACCATTTCCAGAAATAGTCTTAAAATTAATGAGAGGTTTTTTTGTCGGATCCCTTCACCCATGAGTAATGATTGTCACCCCTTCTATTGCCAAATTGATCTAAGTGGAATCATTAGAATTTCTATATTCTTCCTCTCTTGTAAAAGCAATGTCGTTATCAATTTATTGTATCCAGGAAGTTTATAGCCTAATATAGAATGTGTGGCAACAAAAGTGTAAGACCTCATATAATGTCGTTCCTCTTCATGACTTCATATTGTAAGACCTCTCTTGCAAGATTGAATAATAAGCCTCCCATATAAAACATCCTTGCTATTTCTTGGTCCAACCCTTACTTGAATACCAAAGGATCTCATAAAAGTTGATTTATAGACCTTTCTTTTCTTACGTTAAGAAAATGTGTCTAAGTATATTCACTAGGCAAAGGAACTTCTCGAGGTGCCAAATCATCTTTTCTACCTTCAAACGCTTCATCCAATCTTTGCATTTCAAGCTTAGAGTCATGAGGTACTTTCTAACAAATTGTAATTTCATGTCCTTTAATTTGAAGCAAATGAGCCTGACTTTAGAATGATCAAACTTCATTGCAAAAATTACATCTATATTTCCAAGTTCTTCTTACTGATCCTTATTTTTCCAATCTGATCACAAACCTTTTAACGGAGGTATACAATCACTTTGCAATGAAGACGTGTCAAATAATCTACTACCGTGCTACTACAAACTTCAGAACTTTGTTGTTGAGATTGGGAGGCCATAACTACAAAAGCATACTCACCGTCAATCTTTAACTATGAACAATTGATCAATAAAAAGAAATTATTTTAAAATGGCCAATCAAACACATTTACCATACTCCACTTTCTACCGATTGCACAAAATTTGTGTAAAACATATCCTATGGACAAATGGCAAACCCAACCAAATTTAACGAAATAAATATTTTTATAAACTATATTATATTCTGAAAAAAAAAATGTCCTTTCAAAGTTTTGGCTTGGGCTAAAAGTAATCAAGTTCCAGGAAAAATTGGGTTAACGAAAAAAAAAACCTCATTACGGACACTTTTAATTAAATGAATTTATTTAATTGTTGAAGGGTTAGAACGACGTTAAATAATTGGTTATTAGTCGAAATATGTAGTTTGCTAAAGATGACGCCAGGAATTAGTTTCAAAAGAATACTAGACAACTTAATGTCATTATTGAGGAGTCGGTGACAGACACACACTAATTGATTCACGTGATATATATGTTGATCCGAAGTATGGTACTCTTCGAGCATAAAGAGGATTATCACCAGTTTGTTTTCATGATTATGTGGTTACCCAATTTGATGAGGTAAACATGACGATGAAACCATGGTGAATTTTTGTCTATTTGAAGTTTATGAACATGTGACATTCGAGGATGATGCAAAAGACAAAGGACATGCCCAGGCTATGGGTGCAGAGATATATAACTTTCATTGTGAAGAATGATACATAAGAGGTGGCATTTTTACCAACTAACAAGAAGGTAATTGGAGTAAAATGGATGTTTAATACCAAGTTATGGATCTTTTAAAAGAAGACTAGTCGCTAAAAGATATAGGTAGCATTGACTACTTTAAGGTATTTGCACAACTTGCTAGAATGAATATCATTTGCAATAGAATTTGTAGCCCATAACAGGTGGAGGATATATTAGATGGACGTGAAGTCAACATTCTTGAAACGAGTTTTTAAAAGAGGAGGTGTAGCTTCCATGTAATTAGATTCTTGAACCGTGTTTGATAATATGGAATTAATAGCATGGAATAAACATAATTCCCATAATGAATTCCAGCATTTGTTATCAGATAGTTATTTCATGGAAAAAGTAACTTGTATCGTTTAATTTCTATTCATTTCCACATAAAGAAAATAATTTTTCATTTTTATTGATTTAAATTGTAACTCATAAAAAAGTAAATAAAACCTCCCACATCCAAACAACATTATATGTGTGGTAAAAAAAGGTTCTAACAAATGTAAACTAGAAACAAATAGAAACTAGATGTTATATTTTTTATAAAATTTTAAGTCATCTTATCATAAGCATTGTGTAAAGAGCTGCTCTCCGACAAGTTTCAATATCTCGCATTCTACCAACAAAGATAAGTTACCAACCAAATAAAATATAACATACTTGCTCAAACCAACACAATCTAATCATATATGAAATCAAAAGAGCTACAAAAACATCTCTACTCAATATTCTCGGATTCCTCCTTTTCAGTTTGTTAATTGCTCTCAAGTCTCAACACTTAACCGAATAATTAGCTAAACGTGAATGTATCATAGTTTTTATAAGCAATAATGAAAAATATTAATATGGCGACTGGTTTTTGTGATTTTTATAGAATCATAAAAAATCATGCAAATAATTTTTTATTTTCTAATCTTTCCATTTTATGATTTTCTTTCGTTCCATGAAATTTCGTCAAAGGGGAGCTACAAAATAAAAATGAAGATATTTCCACGTAAAGAGTTCACTTGAGAAGTTATATATGTAACTTAATTTTTGTACCAAACAACGGAATATAGGCTAACTCCATGGATTAACATTTATTAAACACAACCTAAGATATATGGAAAGAGGAAAAGTTAACAAAGTTTTCAAGCCGGGGAAAGCTTTATATGAACTTGAGCAAGCCCATAAGCTGATGGATCAACACATATATGCTAGATGGATTATTAAATTGTCCTTACAAGCACACATTATATATCAAGTCAAGTGATTGTTGAGAGATGTTGCTAGTCTGTTTGTATGTGTGTGATCATATATTGACATGAAGTTTAGAGGAATGTTATTTTGGTGAAGAGAGGGGGTGACTCATTAGTTTGAGATGGCTGAAATGAGACCGATCTCCTACTTCTTAGGCATACGCGTTGAGCATGCGTATTGTGGAATATTTATTTTATGCAAAGTTACGTTAAGAATATCCCAAAAAATTCAAGTATGAGAAATGAAGGTGGTTTGAACACCACATGGAAAACCGATGTAACCGATGAAAGAAAGTGTGAATCATGTTAATTTTAAGAGTATAGTTGGAAGTTTATACTAAATATTATGAACAAAGTTGGACTTATCAGTCGGTTCATAGAGCAACAGAACCAGTCACATTTGAAGGGCAAATGCATAATCCGATATATCAGTGTACATATGAGATCCGATCGGAGGATCCGATCTGAGCCGTTATAAGCCTAGCATGTCATGTCTGTCTCTCGCCACCACAATCCTCTAAGAAAGGACAATGTAGTGTCCACACAAAATATCATGACATATGGGTGACAAGACAGCTAGTGAGTTTCAAGCTTACACAAATACAATTCCCAATATGATTATGAGATTGTGTATTATTATACATAGCTTTTGCTCAATTGATTATTCAGCAGTGATTAAGCCGTTGATGTAGAAACTGAAAGAGTACGCGAAGTTATGCTTTCTATCTTGATGATGTAGTGGTTTCACAGTCATCAAAGATGCAATAAGTTTACTTCTTTTGCTAAAATTGTAGCGGAGACAGTAACTACTGCGACTTATCAAGCAGTTTGGCTTTAACGGATTTTGGAAGACCTGAAACACAAATAAGAGGGCATACATGGATTATGTGTGATTATAAGTCAGCTATTGTATTAGCTAAGAATTAGGTATTTTATGGAAAAATCAAATATATTTGGATCAAATATTATTGGAGAGTTGGTAAAAGATGGTATAGTTATTCTTGTTTTGAAAAATATCAAATATATTTATCAAGGATCTGTAAAGTGTCAAACTTGAATTGTTTCAAAAACTGGTTGGAGTTAATCAAATAGGATTGTTGGTAATGATGAACAAATGTGTGGGCCCACCATATGGTTCCCTACAAGGAAAACATAGGTTGAAAACTAGTCAAAAGCGTATCAAGTTGTTACGACCTTCAAACCTACCCCTTCATCCAAAGAAAATTTTCAAGCACAATAGTGCTGCTATTCATCATCATAGTATTTGACTATAAGAAAGTCACGTAATAACTTTGTAATCATCGATGCACCACCCTCAGAATCGCCTCACATTATAACGACGAGCCTCATTTCTCCTTCGTATATTTAGAGTTTATTTTTAATCTTGTTTGTATCACATTCATGATAATAAATCAATGTATTTTTTTAGACCAAACTCCATCATAATTAATGTTACATATTTATATTTATTATGAGATTTATTATAACAGTTTCATGTACCTGAAAATTTAAACTATCAATATTGGAAAATCTGGATACATATAAATGATAAATTTAAATTTAAAGAAAGTAAAAATAATAACATCATATGATGTCACAACATACTTCTACTCGTAACCCACGTAACATTTTATACTAAAAATTCAAAGTAAGATATGAATATATACGGATAGAGTGATTGAAGAATATCTCCCTTTTTATCTCTAGTTTTTAAAAAGAAGTTGGCGGTGTTGAGCTTATAAGATGATGTATGTGCTGATAATGCGATTAGGGTTTTTCTTTGTTGATTGCATTTGGATCTTTTTAGAAACCCTAACCCTGCAAGGATCAGGAGTTGATATTGGAATAAAATATCTTTATAAAAAATTAGGAAACTCTCTAATTAATATCTTACCTCCATGGGTTACAACGAGAAGCTTAATCCCTAATGATGCATGTGAATCTGTGATAAGCAAACTGGGCAAAACCGCTTTGTCTCGAGCCACGGGTAGATGCATTGTTCATGAAATATATGCCTACACTCGCTTAAAACAAGGCATGCATCCGCTGCTTGAAACTCATCCAAGCAGAACACGCACTCAGTGTAGACCCTGGCGGTTGGAGACGATTCTTTGTAGTTTTTGTAGCTGATAATGACACTCGCACCTTGTGCTAAAACTTCTCTACAATCCCGGGGAGAGGCTACTCTAGCCAGATGGAGGATCGGAGCAGCAGCGACAGGGACGACTATAGGAGGAGGATGATGATGATGTTCATCATTGTCTGGATGATGTCCTTGAAAAGCAGCGTGACACAACAATATACATATTATAATGGCGATAGGAAAGAGGATGAGTAGAAGGATCGCCACCACGTTTGAAATCACACTATCCATGTTGGTTAGTTAAGATCATAAGATAGGAATGAATGCTGCTTGAAATATATATAGGTTGGCTCAATGTCGGGCCGGGCTTAGGTTAAATTTCTTAAATCCTAGTCCGGTCCGTGAAGAAAATCGGACCGGGTTTGAATATTATTTAGGTCCATAAGGATTCAAGGCCTGAAATTTTTTGCCTACATAGGGCCGGGCCAGTGCGATCAAAATAAGTAAATTTTCGTTGACTTAAAAAAGTCAACGGGCTTTTGACGAGCCGGACTTCAATTCACTAAATCCTAACCCGACCCATACCCATCGAACTAGACTGAGTAGGGTTTTCAAAAGGGCTGGGCCGGGTTTCGGGCCCGCGGACTAGCGGGCCATATGCTAAGGCCTAGGTTTGGCCTTCGCTGCTAGTACTCTTATTCCTAGTAAGGAAACTTTATCTAATGATCCAAGAAAACAAAAACAAAATTTTAAGGTAACTTCCGCACGTGAACAAAAAATCTGCTATCATCGTATCTGGATTTCATGCGTGCTTAGCTGGTGAAAATCTGGTTTCCAAAAGTCTTAATCTTTTATTTTTTGACTCGTGGGATGGAACTTGACTTAACTCGTTGATATTTAATGTTATTTGCAACTGGGAATTCCCGCACTCCCCCTTCGATCGAACTGGACCAGAAATTTTGACGGAAGTCAAACGAAAAACACAAAGGTTTTACCATCATTTGTTTTCCTACTATTTCAATCTATTTTCCTACTCCTCCACGCAACTATATTTGATTTTGGATACCTTAGAGTTGGATGAAAATGCAAGTTTTATTAGTTTGGGTGGTGGAAAGTCAACAGCATGTATCATGTTTTATAGTTAATGGCTAGAGATATTCTTAGTATCTCTGCCTCCACAGTGGTCTCAGATGGTGCCTTGTTGGCTGAGGGCAGGATAGTTTCTGAAAAAAAAAAGCATTATGTAGTCCAGATACCATATAATCATTAATGTGCCTTAACAATTGATCTTTATTTAAGTGCAAGTTACAAGAAGCAAAGAGGTTGTTGCTGAGGAACTAATGAATGCTGGAACCACCGGGTCAGATTCGCTACAAGATGATGATAAGGGTGCCACTGTTGTGGATGAAGATGCTCCACCCTTTGCATAATATGTTTCTTCTATCTCTTGAGATGAGAAATTCTATTTTGTTTTTTTTTGGTGATTTGGTTGCTTATCAAGTTATGGTTTGTTTTTTAGAGCTGAACTTATACTTAACTTAACTGAATTTAACTTAATTAATTGAACTTAATTTAATTTAATTTAACTTAACTTAAGTATTTTTACAGACATATTTTTAACCTTTAATTAAATAAGTATATGGCGGTTGGGGTGGTGGTGGTGATGTGGTTGGGGTGGTGGTTTACAAACATATTTTTAACCTTAAATAGAATTAAACGAGTATATGGTGGTTGGGGTGATGGTGGTGGTGTGGTTGGGGGGGGGGTGGTGGTGGGTTGGGGTGGTGGTATGGTTGGGGTTGTGGTGGTGGGTTTACTTTTTAATAACATGTTCATTTTCAATACTTAACTTAACTAAATTTAATTTAACTGAACTTAACTAAACGTAATTTAACTGAACTTAACTTAACTAATTTAAACTTAACTGAACTTAACTTAATTAACTTAAGTGCTGAAAATTTAAGTTCTAAAGAACAGGGCTTTAGTACTTTTTAAAATATTAGGGTAAAACGCTTTTTGTGGTTTTCTTTATAAAACCTGATGTAATGCACTTACATATCACTTGGCGCTTTTTGGTCTAACTAGTTGTGATAACGCATTTTTCTCTATTTAGTTGCGTTGTTGATGATGATATAGTACTAAATTATGTGGGATTTTGCAACTGATAAATTTACTCTGCCACAACTCTCGTAACGTCTGCGCTGCCACCCATAAGAACTTCAAACTACCCAGTCTGTTGTAATTCCATTTTCAATGTCATGTCGTAATATATATTTAGTATTTGTAGTGTACGTGTTTAGTTTGCAAGACAATATGGATACGGGAGTTTGGATGTGGTTGGGGTGAATCTAAATGCTCCATATCGTAAAGTCTCAAATAACTGAAACAACACAACTAGAAAAATATCAAAGAAATTATTTTCATGTTTTTCATTATAATAGTGGCCTGATGCTTATGCCCGTTGACTTATTAGTTTTGTATCGGTGCGACCTTATTCTTCACCGAATTACAAAAATTTCGGCCCATTAAAAATGAGAACTAACATTTTTGTCTCGTCCCGACATAACTGCCAATCCTGAAAACTAATGTTCATTATAATGGGACGTTGGTACTTTGTGGATTTTGGCACTTTGCTACTGTTGGTGAATCTATCGGGATAAAGTTCCACTCTTCACGTTTTCACCGAAGAAAACATTTGTGCAACTAATGTTGTAATAATGTATAAAATTATATTTTTAAGGATAAATAAGTTAAATAAATTTAAATTATTATTTTATAATGAAATATAGGTGATATTGAATATAATGATATTATATTAAATATTGATGTTAAGTGTTAATTGAAATACTTGGTAAATAAATTCGGCTCAAAAAACATACCCTTGGTTACGAATGTTATATTATCTATATGCCAAAAGTTTGATCTCCATTACTAGTTTGGTTGGTCTGCCCTCCTTGACACAATGCTCTACTTTGATTAACTGATGTGCAAAAACCTATTGACATCAATATGCATTGTCATTATGATGAGGTCTAATGAGACTCGTGGCCGGAGAAATTCTTGATATATCAATTGCGTACAACTAAACATCATCATATTCCTATCTATTTAAAAAAAAAAAACTAAACTAAACATCATCGTATGAGTTAGAAACCTAGTTAGGCTAAGGTCTTGTTCTTTTGCACTTAAATTTTCAGTAACTAAGTTAAGTAAAGTTAAGTACATTAATTATTATTTTTATTGGTGGTGTGTTGTTTTTGTGGTGGTGGGTTGTTGTGGTTTTGGAAGTGTTGTGGTAATGGTGGTGGTGGTAGTGGTGTGGTAATGGTGGTGGTAGTGTTGTTGTAATGGTGGTGTTGTGGTGTGGTGGGTTGTTGTTGTTGTAATGATGTTGTGGTGGTGATGGGTTGTTGTTGTGTTGTGGTGGTGATAGTGTTTTTGTGGTGGTGGATTGTTGTGGTGCTGATGGTGATATCGTGGTTGTGATGTTAAAGTCGTGGGGTGGTGGTGGTGATAGAGGAGTGGCGGTGTTGGTGGTGGTGGTGATATTGTGGTTGTGTGGTGGTTGTAGTGTTTTTGTGGTGGTGGTGTGGATGTGTTTTTGTGGGGGTGGTGGTAGTGATAATGTGGTTGTGTGGTGGTTGTGATGTTAAAGTAGTGGGGTGGTGGTGGTAGTGCAGTGGTGTTGTTGTTGGTAGTGGTGTAATTCTGGTTGTAGTGTTAAGGTAGTGGAATGGTGGTGGTGGTGATGGTGGAGTGGTGGTGTTGTTGGTAATGGTGGTGTGAATGTATTATGGTGGCGTGGTGATGGTTGTGGTGTGGTAATGAGGTGGTGGTGTTGTGGTGTGGATGTGTTTTTGTGGAGGGTGGTGGTATGGTGTTGTGGTGGTGTTGATGTTGTGGTGGTAGTGTGTTGGATCGTTAGGTTAGCTTAAGTTTAACTTGGATTCACTGTGGAAGTGTCCCAAGTATAGTTTGCACAACGAATAAATAATGTAATGCAGAAAGGTAAACTAAGGGACTCGTACACATCAGTTTATAGTAGAAACTCTAGTACAACCAGTACTCAGAGAAAAACCACTACCTTTCAGATTTCACTGAAAGGATTTGAGAAGCAGTCTTTTATTAAAGTGTACCGATATACTTTTCACAAAAGACTAGACAAGTTGAATAGCACTCGAATCTCCAATTCGCCCTAGACCCACCTTCTATCTTATGAATCAACCGGATTGCCCTGTGGACGCTTCCCCTTTGCGTTATTCAGCAACTCACTGTACTGGTCTATCGGACCCTTCCTCAGACGCAGCAACATGCAGCAACTCGAAAAACACAGATCGACCTCACCAAAATTCTGAACTCTCTTAAGTTGACCCTTACAACTTGATTTGAGACTTTGAAGCTCTATTTATAGTGCTAGGATTTCCATCTTTATCTTGTATCAAATATTCTTGCTTCTTAATTAAGAAACCAAAAATATAATAACAAGATAATAGATATTTCTAAATATTTGAATTATGGTTACGATATATCTAAAAGAATATCCAAACAATATTTAGAATATTTCCTAGATTACTTAATTATCTCGTTTCTAAATATCAAAAGATATTTATCTAATCAATACAGATTTAGAAACTTAATAATAAGAAATTCAGGAATATTCGCTGCGCCGCTTGTGGACCCGTCCACACGCTGCTCTCTGTGGAAGGGTCCCTACCCGTCCACACAGACTTCGTTCTGTGCAGTATTCAACTCTTCCTGTCCAATTGTCCTTCTCCTTAGCTTGGTGTTTGTTCCATCAAAACCTGCTTGGTAGTGGTTGTGGTGGTGGTGTTGTTGTTATGGTGGTGGTGATGAATAGTGGTGATGGGTTGTTGATGAAAGAGATGATGAATAGTAGTGGTTGTGGTGGTGATGTTGTTGTTATGGTGGTGGTGATGAATAGTGGTGGTGGGTTGTTGATGAAAGAGATGATGAATAATTATATTTACTTATATGTTCTTATATGTACTTATATATACTTATGTTTACTTATATGTACTTATATATACTTATATTTACTTATATGTACTTATATTTACTGATATTTACTGATATGTACTTATATGTACTTAAATAAGTACTTTATAAGTCCAAAAGAACATAGCCTAAGTTTCAAAATAGAAGCAGGAGTAGCAACAATGTCAGTTATATGTGAAGGGTTGGTTAGATCAATCTTCTTCCTAGTAGTCGTTCTGGGTTTGCCTCTAGGTGCACAGACTCCTCTGAGGGAAAGGGTGTTCACGGTGGACTTAGGTACAAGAGCTAATGTGTTCTTGTGGCGGGGTTCCCTGGTCCTGTTTCAGTGAAAGGGTGTCCTGTTCCAGTGAACGGGCTCCTTAGTTCTGTTCACGTGAATTGGCTCCTATGTCCTGTTTCTATGAACGGGTTCCTTACCCCTGTTCCTATTCTGACTTTTTCCTTTGTCAGATCTGACATAACTCCTCATCTTTTCGATCAGTCTCTTTTTCTCAAGACAGGCTGAGAGAACGCGTCCTACCTTTCCACAGTGCCAACACACAGTGTGATCTTTCAAGCGTACATACTTGCTTTGTCCAGGGGGAATGGACCTGTTCTTTATCCTTGCTTGAAAGTCAATGGACAGTGGTTCTTTGTTGCTGGCTTGCTTCTTCCACATCTTATAGGCAGGTTCGTTGTCTCTTGTGAACGGGTGTGGCTGCGCTGATGGAGTTCCTTCCTTTGATTTTTCTCGTCCTTCGTTGTTGTAGACGGGTTCGTGGCAGCAATGGTTCCGTTCGATCCTAACCATGGGCGTAACCGGTCCTTGGAGTCCGTTTCAAGGGTTTTGACTTTTTTTTCCATCAGCCATTTAGATTTCCTTATCTCCTCATTGGCTTTGAGGATTTTTAGCTCCTCGGCCATTATCTCCTTCTCGGACTCCAGATCGTGTACCCGTCCTTTGAGTACCTCGATCTGCTTCTCCTGCTATTTCCGTTCGGTGATCAACCTTTCATTCTCATTCCTTAGGAACTGGATTTCTTTGGTGTGATCTTTGCAGGTACTAAGTGTCTCGTTCAGTTCGTTCTCTAGCTCCCTAGCCTTCCCTGCCCATAAGTTGTTGTCTTCTTCAAGGTCTTCAACCAGTTCTCTATGTTGTTCTATTTCTTCCAGTAGCTCTTCATTCTTGGTTACCATAACTTTTAAAGTAAGAGATAGTTTAGCATTTTTAGAAAGAGAAGAATCAAAAAGTACCTCTGTGGACGGGTCCTCAGACTGAGCCATCATGCACAACCCTTCCTCAGAAGGTTCCTCCTCGCTTTCTTCATCTGGTGTTCCCCACGCGGTAATCATAGCTTGTCTATTCTGGTGGGGTTTGATGACGTCCTTCAGCTTCACATGACAGTCCTTTGCCATGTGTCCTTTCTTTTCGCATCGGAAGCATTCAAAGATTGAAGTTTTGGATTTTTTGATGTTTACCTTATTCTTTGGTTTAAAGCTGGCCATCTTGAATGCTCTCGTCATTTGGGCGATGTCAGGGTCGTCCTCCTCTGGGGGCTCATCAGATTGGGCTAAATCTAACGCTCTTTCAATTTTTAGTGCAATGGACCTGTCCTTACTAGGTTCTCTACGCTCAACCTTCCGTTGATGATTTCCAGCATTTCTCTGTAGACGGGCGACCAACTCTTCCAGGGTGATGGTTTTGATGTCGCTTTGAGCTTGGAAAGCAATAGACATGGCATCCCACTTCGAGTTCAGTGCTCCTAGGAACTGGTGTGTAACCTTCCAGTTAGGGATTTGTTCTCCAAGGAACAGCAGCTGGCCCACGTATCCTTTAAATCTTGAGAAGAATTCTTCAAGGGACTCGTCCCTTCCCTGGACAACCTTCTCGTTGTCCTTTGAGGCCGCTAGTATCCTGTTCCTTTGAACATCTACATTGCCTGAGTATAGGTTCCTCAGTGTCGTCCACATATCCTTTGCGGTTTTGTGAGTAATTGCGATTTTCCTATCTCCATCAGATAGTGCTTGAAGGATCCCTTTAATAGCTCTACTGTTCTTTTCTAGGGCCTTGTAGTCAGCATCGTCATAGTCTTCCCTATCTTTTTCTTTGGCTAGATCGGACATGTCCATGATCATATATGGTCCTTGTTCGATGACCCTCCAGACATGTCCATCCAGCGAACAGACATGAACTTCCATCTCCCGTACCCACCAATTGTACTGACCGACCTTCAGCACGGGCAACTTCCAGAATGAGTCTCCGTTTGATCCCATCTTCCTGCAAAGCTAACAAAAATCTCGAGCCGGGCTCTGATATCACTTGTTTGATCGTTAGGTTAGCTTAAGTTTAACTTGGGTTCATTGTGGAAGTGTCCACAAGTACAGTTTGCACAGGAGATAAATAATGTAGTGCAGAAAGGTAAAGTAAGGGACTCATACACAACAATTTATAGTGGAAACTCTAGTACAACCAGTACTCAGAGAAAAACCACTACCTTTCGGATTTCACTGAAAGGATTTGAGAAGCAGTCTTTTATTGCAGTGTATTGATATACTTTTCACAAAAGACTAGACAAGTTGAATAGCACCTGAATCTCCAATTCGTTCTAGACTCACCTTTTCTCTTCTATGAATCAACCAGACTGCCCTGCGGACGCTTCCTCTTTGCGTTATTCAGCTCACTGTACTGGTCTATCGGACCCTTCCTCAGACGCAGCAACGTGCAGCAGCTCGAAAAACACATATCAACCTCACCAAAATTCTGAACTCTCTTAAGTTGACCCTTACAACTTGATTTGAGACTTTGAAGCTTTATTTATAGTGCTAAGATTTCCATCTTTATCTTGTATCAAATCTTCTTGCTTCCTAATTAAGAAACCAAAAAGATAATAACAAGATAATAAAAGATAATAGATATTTCTAAATATTTGAATTATGGTTACGATATATCTAAAAGAATATCCTAACAATATTTCGAATATTTCCTAGATTACTTAATTATCTCGTTTCTAAATATCAAAAGATAGTTATCTAATCAATACAGATTTAGAAACTTAATAATAAGAAATTCAGGAATATTCGCTGCGCCGCGTGTGGACCCGTCCACACGCTGCTCTCTGTGGAAGGGTCCCTACCCGTCCACACAGACTTCGTTCTACGCAGTATTCAACTCTTCCTGTCCAATTGTCCATCTACTTAGCTTGGTGTTTGTTCCATCAAAACCTGCTGGGTACATGTCCCCACATGTCTCAACATAGTATTTTTGTGATGGTGGTGTGGATGTGTTGTTGTGGGGGTGGTGGTAGTTTTGTGGTGGTGGTGGTTGGGATGTTAAGGTTGTGAGGTGGTTAGGATGTTAAGGTGATGGGTTGGTGGTAGTGGTAGTGGTAGTGGGGTGGCGGTGCTGTGGTGGGTTGTTGTTGTATTATGATGATGTGGTGTTTTTGTGGTAGTGGGTTGTTGTTGTGATGTTTTTGTGGTAGTGGGTTGTTGTTGTGGTGGTGGTAATATTGTGATTGTGATTGTGATATTAAGGTAGTGGTGGTAGTGGAGTGTTGGTATTGTTGGTGGTGGTGTGAATGTGTTATGGTGGTAGTGGTGTGGTGTTGTGGTGATGAATAGTACTTTGATTACTATCCATCGTAGGAAAGAGATGATTAATAGTAATTTAAGTACTTAAGTTAAAATTAAGTTAAGTATTTAAGTAAATAACTTTAGTTCAAAAGAATAGACCCTAAATAAGATTAATCATATGAATCTGTGATAGACAAAGTGGGCAAAACTGCTTCGTCTTCAGCCACGGGGAGATACGTTGTTCATGAAATATATGCCTACACTCGCCTAAAACAAAGCATGCCTCGCCTGCTTCAAACTCATCCAAGCAGAACACGCACCCAGTGTAGACTACTGTGGGTTGAGCCTCCTGAACTTTCTCGGACGATGTAGAAGACATTTCCTTATAGTTTTTGTAGCTGACAATGACATTCACGCCGTGTTGGGACATGTGGGGACATGTCCTCAGCAGTTTTGATGGAACAAACATAAATAGAATATTCTTGCATATCTATAATTATTAGATTTCATTATCTTTTAGATTATGCATATCTATGATTATTAGATTTCATTATCTTTTAGATTTTGCATATCCTTGGATACATACTTAGATACATATCTTTTATGATAAAAGGAATATTCAAAATATTGTTAGGATTCTATTTGTAGATATTTCATATTCTTAATTCATATACTTAGAAATATCTATTATCTCTTTGTTGTTATTATCTCTTTGGTTCGCTTGATTAGGAAGCAAGAGATTTAGAAATCCTACAATATAAATAGAGCTTCAAAGTCTCAAATCAAGACATCGATCTACAGTTGAGAGTTCAGAATTTTTGGTGAGGTCGATCTGCGGTTTACGAGCTGCTGCACGTCGCTGCGTCTGAGGAAGGGTCCGATAGACCAGTCCAGTGAGCTGCTGCATAAACGCAAAGGGGAAGCGTCCGCAGAGCAGTCCGGTTGATTCTCGAAAAGATAGAAGGTGGGTCTAGGGCGAGTTGGAGATTCGGGTGCTATTCAACTTGTCTAGTCTTTTGTGAAAAGTATATCGGTACACTGCAATAAAAGACTGCTTCTCAAAATCCTTTCAGTGAAATCTAAAAGGTAGTGGTTTTTCTCTAAGTACGATTGTACTAGAGTTTCCACTATAAATCTCTGTGTACGAGTCTCTTACTTTTCCTTTCTGCATTATATTACTTATCCGCTGTGCAAACTACACTTGGGGACACGTCCACAGTGAACCCAAGTTAAACTTAAGCTAACCTAAAGGTCCAACACACCGTCTGCTAAAACTTGTCTACGTTCTTGGGGAATGTGCACTACAAGCAGAAGGTAGACCGGATCAGCAGTGACACTAGTAGCAGGTTGAGCAACAGGGTTAATGGCTGGAGGAGGAGGATGTTCTTGAAATACAGCAAGACACTTTGCACACAAGGATGAACATATTATAGTGGTGATAGGAAAAAGGATGACCGGAAGGATCCCCACTGCACTTGAAATCTCACTATCCATGTTGTGAGTATGAGAATTATGAATGATGTTTGAAATTTATACTTCACCTTGTACCGTTCAAAATGAAACACTCACAAATTTTATTGAAACTCAAAAAATTCTTACAAGAGAATTTACTCAAGAACAAGACACTATAACTCTCTTAGCTTCATTGCTTTCTCAGAAGCTTTATTATTTCTTGATGACTAAACTCATGTAGGAAACACTATTAATACTAAAATCGAGATATAAAAATGTCTACCATTATATTTTCCATGTGTGTTTTGACTATCTTTTTGACACTCCAAGAATAGTCCAAGCTCCTTATGCGGTCACATCACATGAATTCTAAAAATAGTCATCATCAAGTTTACCATGTGAATTTATCTCATGTGGTCTTTTGACCATTATTCATGAATCAAATTAATGATTCAACACTCCCTCTTAAACTTGATCTTATGACCCTTCTTAATCTTATGAATTCTTCGCTTGTCAATGGCTTGGTAAGAAT
The DNA here is from genome assembly GCA_963678935.1 of Umbilicus rupestris. Lineage (NCBI taxonomy): Eukaryota > Viridiplantae > Streptophyta > Magnoliopsida > Saxifragales > Crassulaceae > Umbilicus > Umbilicus rupestris. The sequence continues at coordinate 1,985,626 of OY787611.1, read as the reverse complement.
GTCGGTAACTTGATCATGGGACTTCACATATTCAACTTATACATCATTTCAACACACTCCCTGATGTAGTGATAACGAATATTGACGTGCTTGCTTTGATCATAGAATACCGGATTCTTTGAAAGGCAATGGTTGACTTGGTGTTGACAAAATTCAAAGTTGATTGTTCTTGTATTAAGCCTATCTCTTTCAAAAGATTTCTAGGCCAAATTGCATGACAAACGCATGATGTACCAACAACATACTCCACTAGTCCACTTCACATGTGGACAACGTAACAATCGGTTGTTTATTTGACAACCATATGAAGGCAGTTTCTCCCATGAAGAATACAGAGCCAGTACTGCTCCTTCGGTTATCCATGTCTCCACCTCAATCACTATCGATATGTCCAATAAGCTTGTAGTAGTTAGAAATCGAACAAAATAAGCCAAATTCAATTGTAACTTTTATGCAGTGAAGAATCCTCATTGCGGCTTCAAAATGGATAGTTGTTTGAGAGTCTATGCAGCGATTACTCACTCCAACAACGTGAAGAATGTATGGCCTCGTGCAAGTTGGATAGCATAACACTTCCATCCAACTTCTTAAGTATGTTAGGTCTACACTTTCACCTTCTTAAAGTATGGATATCTTAATCCCATATTCCATTAGTATGCTTATCAGTATAGTTCTCTATGGAACTTTCTTAGGACCACCCTTGCATAGATTTTCTGTGAAATAAAAATTACACTAGTAACTTTAATCTCAAGGTAGTATCACATAAGCCCCATATCAATCATCTCAAATTCCTTTGTCATTATTTCCTTGAATTCTTCAAACATGCTTGGGTGATACTACCTAACTTGATGGCCTTGTGGGATGTTAGAAAATTGTATTCATGTAGCTTGTCTGGTAACTGAAACCTCCATTTAATAAGGAAGCCATGAAATGTAACAGGATAGAAGTTAGCTTTTATGAGGTGTTAACAAGAAGCATACCCTACCCTATCCAGACCACAACTAGCTAAGAGATATCCTAGAAAGTGTTTCCTTTTTCGGAAGAATGTGATTATTGATTTGAAAAAGTGAAGTATAAAACTCTGCCAAGCAACAAATCACTAAACCAGAATTTTTTTTTTTTTTGCAAAATTTATTACTTCATTGAGAACAGAGGCACTTTATTTAAAGTAGTACCTAACCTGCACAATCTAGAATCAATCATTTTAATTAATTTTAGGGAGTCACAAAATAGAGGGAGAGGCAGCAGCAGCAGCAGCAATGGCTGGCTGGTAAATATTGGCCGAGGCCTTCTGAGGAAGCTTAAAGAGTGACGAGGAAAACGAAGGGCATACCTCCTACGGCATCATCATATTGATTTGAGATATCTTCTAGGTAGCCTGCCCATCCCACTACCTGCAGAAGTCTAATGTAAGCAATATCTGACTTCATAAAAATGGTGTATGTTGATAAGGCAAGACACAATGGTTCTTGTTTCTGCCATGGCATAATATACATTGAATCCTGTTCCTGTACTGACTGACCTTCAAGTGTTTTCCTGACAACTGTGTTATATTCATCACATCAGACCAATGGATATTCAGTTCCTCCGCATATGTGAATTCAAATCACTCCATTTGTCCTCTCCAACGGTTCCACCGGAATCTTTCCATAGATTTATTTATTTGAATACAAATATTATGAACTCGGGTGACCAGTCACAAACAGCTTCAATGGAATTTTGGGAGTTAGAATTAAGAAACTAGAAAAAAAAAAAATACAAAACTGTTGAGAAGTAAATAATCCTTTCCTCATTGTAACAGTGTTTTTAAAAGTACAGCTTGTGTTCCACAAATGGGAGTAAAATACTAATGAAATTTGTATACAGATGTGGCTAGGCTAGTTGTGAAATAGTGTGTCAACATCAACTATAAACTGTGAATGTCATTCATTAAAGAGTGAAAGGCATGTCATGTGGAACGGATTGTGATTGCAATGCATGATATGATAAACCTCTGTACCAACTGTTTCTCGTGTGGTGTCCAGCAGCAGAGCTTTGGCGGGCGCCACACAAAAATTCTGTGTGAAGCATGCCTGCCTGCCTGTATCATGTCACTGAAGGACCAAAATCATTATCACCTAGGAAGGTGAAAACATCAATCAGAAGAATCAAGAAAAAAAATGTTAGTAGAAGAGGGCTCATTTCCTACATAGCACTTTAGTTGAAAACACACGTCACACTATACAGCAGACTAGCAGCTTATCATATGTTTTCACAGATATCCTTGAGATTTTAAATCAATCCACGCTATAACCAAATAATGTGATTTATGTTAACAAGTTTAAGATCAGATAAAAAACCATTACTCGGGCAAAAAATAAGAACAAGCACCTTCTTCTGAAACAGCTCATCTTATATTTGACAAAAACTTTGCTGCACCACGAAATCTGTTCATTTCATAAAATAAGAGAGCTGAAGGTTGGACTTGAGAACAGGAATAATGGATTATGTAATTGTTCAATGATCAAACAATCTTTATTTGACCTTAGAGTTGGAGCCTGGGAGCGCCAGATTACAGGGTGAATTGCATAGCTGCAAGGATGCTATGTAGACATGGAACCAATTCCAGTTGCTGAACATTGTTGCATGGAAGCAGCAGTCCCGAGCAGTGTTGAGTGAATGCTTTCTCAGGATGATTTGCATCAATTAGAGAGTGATAGGGAAAATCAGATGGCATACTAGCAGCATCATGCCAATTTTCATTGAAGACTTTCTGCAGTTCGTGGCACACTAGCCCATTTCCAATCTCATTCAGGTGTAAGCCATCACTGTAGATACATAAAAATATGAGATGAAAGGTTATGCTTCTGAGACTAGGTTATCATTTTGAGCCTTGCAATATGTTCAGCATGTATTAGATACTGACCTCAAGCATTTTTTCTGCCAACCCTCTGTTTTCTGCATCTTGGACCTCAGATCAATGGAGGTGATGCCCAGTTCCGTAGCTAACTCTACACATGTTTTGGCATATTACTTCATTAGTTCTCTCTGGCAGTTTCATAGCTTTTTCACCATAGAGAGATCTGTTAAGTTCAGCTATAAACTTCAGCAATGGGACTCAAAGAAATATTTCTAACAAGTGAAAAAAACGAGGCTAGCGCGATGCCAAGGATGCGGAAATGTATAACTCGGACATAAAAGTAGATAAAAGCATACAGGGCATATTCTTTTCGCCCTTGCTCATCAACAGGTGGTGGAGGTATAAGAACCAAAAATGTCGGGGTAGCATTTCTGCATAATATGACAGTAATCCAAGGCAAAAAGAGAAAACCAATTACTCATCAATAGATCTCATTTCAGCCAAAAAAAAAAAAAAAATCTAAGGTCAAACACTAAAAAGAAAAGGTAATGTGAAGTTTGAATTGTGATTCAGTTGACTGTAAAAGTAAATGAGGGAGAAGGAACCTTGAAATGAAGAAGAATAGTTCTGAGATTTTCCTTATATTCATGAAGAGGAACATGCTGCTTCTCACTTGTTCTCCCAGGAAGAGCAGCGTCATTAGCACCGAAGAAAACAATAGCTGCAACAGGCGGTTCAGGAGAGGCCTACACAAAAGTCACATGCTCATGAATTCAATTTGAAGAAGAAGAAGAAATTGAGAGTAGGTTAACGAGAGGAAAAATCTGATGCAAGAGGAAGAAAGCCCATCTGGTGTTGTATCCGCCATAACCTCGATTCATCACATCCGCCTGCATCAAGAAGGATGGGAAATTGAGAAAGATGAAGAAGATGAAGATGAAGATGAAGATGAAGATGAAGATGAAGATGAAGAAGAAGACGAAGACGAAGAAGGTACCTTGCGAGAGTAGGAGTCGGCGAGAGCCGCGCCCCACCCGCCCGATCGGAAGGATTGCTCTGTGATGGAATATCCGAAGAAAACACCTGCAGTCTCCTCATTCTTCACTTCCTCCGAAAAAATTGAGTACGGTCAAATCTAACTTTCTCAAATACCTTATTTGAAGAAATTCTAAATCTTTGCTTTGAACGAACTACAAAGCCACTCTTTAATGATATTCGACATGAAACACTATTTGAGAGATAAAATGACAAAAAACGAATGAAATTCTAGTATGAATTAGGTAAATAATCGGTTCAACCTATCAATAATTCAAAATAAAACTAACTTAAAAAAAAAAAAAAGCTAAAGTATGTCAACGGCTTGTCCTCAGAATACCTGTTTTGCGAAAGCGAACAATATCAGGTTAGTTATATGCCACAACTACAAAAGATGATATATCTAAGAAATTGACCATCCGAACTGTGATAAATTCCCTTCACAGCCATTCTGAATCCTAGAAAATGAGTAGATAAGCCAACATATTTGGCCATGTGATAACAAACTTCAATAACAAAACCTCAAGAAGGAAAATAAACAAAGATGACTTCAAACAGGGTTCTGATCATTCTATAAATAAAGGAAGGGGAGGCAAAATCTGCACAACAGAGTTGAAATTATTAAATTTGTGTCGTACCGACATATGGAAATTTTGCATGTGTTGCCAATATATCACCAGGGAACTTCGTGGCAAATGGTGAAGGTCAAGCACAATCTATACATCAACTGGATCTTTCTTTTCGTACATTTCTCTGGCTTCTATCAAGTCTTGGTTATATCTCTGATGGAGAACTTCCACTTGCTCCAGAAATGGTTTGTGCCTATACTCGCCGAGGTTCCGAGCCATTTCAGCCCATCTCTTTTGACACAAATCACCAGACCTGTGTTCGAGAAGACTGTTCCACTCCACGTCTTCAATGCAGCAAGCATCATGATTATATAAGGCATCCACAAGTTTATAGTCATCCGTATCCGACCATTTACCTTCTATTACCATGGATGAACATAACTGGTAATACCATTTGTTGCAGCAAGTGGGGCTGGCTCGAGTTCCTATCGACTCAGATATTGCTCCCCAAGCAATATTGTCTCGCAGCATACCATGTTTGACTTTCTTTTCTTGCAGGGCTTTTATACAGATATCATGATTAACCAATTCAAACAACTTCTGATACTCGTCTTGAGACCAAGCCCCTTTTATTTCACCACGAAGTTTGTTTCTACGATATGCATCCTTTACATGTTTCCTGCTCTTTCCAAGGAAATCCCCTAATTCCCTCCACTTAGGCCCATTTTTCTCATGGAAGCTGAGAATCATGTCGATCTCTTCTTTGGTCCACTTTCGCTCCTCTGCTCTTTCATATACTAGATGAGCTCTTTGGTAAATGCTTTCGACCGTTCTCCAAGGAAGTGCAGCACTAATATCTTTCCAACAACCCTTGAATTCGGGATGCGCCTTGCAGTTCATAATCATACTCCTCGCCTTTTTCCAATTCTCATCTAGGTCCTTGTCCACACCATCACTGGCCAAGCCACGTTCCAAAATAAAATCATCAACAGCTTGCATTATTTTCGCGTCTTCTTCAGATGTATATCGCTTGCCTTGCACTAAAACACCTTCACTATTAAGCTTCCGATATCTCAAATGCTCTGGCAGAGGGAAAACCTCCACATTGTCAGAAAAACTTACTCTCTTTCTTTTAGACTTGCTCTTTTTAGAAGAATCAGTGGCATTGACATTCCTTTTTCTCTTCTTCACTTTCTTTAAAACTTCTTTTTCCACAGAAGGATCACAGGAGTTCTTCTCTTTTGCTTCACAATTGTCTATGTATACATTGCCATACGACACTTCATGCCTCCTATTCTTCTTATCCTTCTCCTTGAGCTTCTTTTTTCCACCCGATTTGGCACCATCCTCCACATCTGCACTGGTGCCATGGCCTGACTTCTTGTTATATTTTTTATCAATCTTCTTTTTTCCCTCCATTGAACTGAAACACTTGTCCCTATATTCTTCCACAACCTGCACCAAATGCAGTCTTTGAAATCTTAACGCAAAACAAATATCAATAGGCCACACAACTACAGCCCAATCTTTAAGAACGGAACACAAAATGGGTTTCGCAAAAAGATTTCAGATACTATCACTATTATGTATCCAATACCTGACGTTACCAATATCCAATTCCTTAGATGCCCCCCTTTACTTCCAATACATGGGGATGGGGATTGGAGTCGTCAGTTTGGAGAGGAGTCGGTCAGTCGGGCAAGTCGGCGAGAGAATACGATTAGGGACAGGGTTAGAGGAGAGAAAGCGAAGTTGTTTTTCGTGCCGATCGTGCGGGCTGGGCCGATCGTGGTCCGTTGCCATTTGTAGGGGATGGCCGGGCTTTGGGGTTCCGCCAGCGAGCCTTTGGTCGGGCTTTTTTTTTCGAGCATTTTATCTAGGCTTACCTCTCCCATTACGGTCTTTCGTTACTTTCGCTATTGGAGAATCGGATGCTAGGGTTTCGTTACAGCCGAGTTTCAGTTCCTGATCGACGATTATTAGATGAAAAATGAGAATAAAAATGGGATCTTTATGTGTTCGTGTACAATCGTTCAGCTTTACTCGAGTTTGAGAGTTTTTTCAGTTGAATCATTTGCAAATGTTATTTTTGTCAAGGTATTTTTTTCAGAAATAAGTGAATGGCTGCTGAACTGTTGTGCTAATTTTGATTCTGATAGTTTTAGATTTTTGAATTTCTCACTATTTGATGTGCAATCAGTTTATTGGGTTCAGTCGTCACTGACTTCTCCACATTGTATGGCTTCTCTGTCTGTTACAATTAAGCTTTGATTGCTAGTAGATAGCTTATTTTAAGATTCGGAGTTCGCTTACATAATAGTGATGTATCTGAAATCGTTTTGCGAAACCCAATTTGTGTTCCATTCTTAAAGATTGGGATGTAGTTGTGTGGCCTATTGATATTTGTTTTGCGTTAAGATTTCAAAGACTACATTTGGTGCAGGTTGTGGAAGAATATAGGAACAAGTGTTTCAGTTCAATGGAGGGAAAAAAAGATTGATGAAAAATATAACAAAAAGTCGGGCCATGGCACCAGTGCAGATGTGGAGAATGGTGCCAAATCGGGTGGAAAAAAGAAGCTCAAGGAGAAGGATAAGAAGAATAGGTGGTATAAATTGTCGAATGACAATGCATACATAGATATCCTTAGTGATACCAAAAATTTGATGGGCTCTGTGGAGATTGATACCCGAGTTATAAGAAAAGGAAGAAAAAAAGGCATGAACTTGCTAATGAGATTGCATTTAAACATGTTGAAAGTGAACATATAAATGTTACTGGCTCTCTGGATGTTGATAATGATGTTAAGAAGATCAAGAAGAAAAGAGCCATGAACCTGCTAATCATATTGCATCTATGGATGTCCAAACCAAGACCACAAATGTGGTGGGCTCTCAGGAAGCTGATGCCGGAAACTTACCATCAGGAAGTATTGGGATCATTGTGGAGAAAGATGCTTACAAGAAAATGAAAAAGATCAAAGTGGCTAATAATGGTTTGAAAGGATATGTTGGTGAAGACAATTGTCAAGAAAATGAGAAGAACTCATGCGATCCTTCGGTGGAAAAAAAAAAGTTTTAAAGAAAGTGAAGAAGAGAAAAAGGAATGTCAACGACACTAGTTCTTCTAAAAAGAGCAAGTCTAAAAGAAAGAGAGTAATTTTTTCTGACAAAGTGGAGGTTTTCCCTCTTCCAGAGCATTTGAGATATCTGAAGCATAATTGATATAGATGCGCAAGATGACCTCCAAGATGCCCAGATTGCTGCCCCACAATGCACCAAAGGAGCCCGGACACAAGCGCTGCCCGGGGGAGGCCAAAACGCAGAGCATCATGGGGAGCGGCCTAGACACCAAAACGCACCAGCTCCAGGCCCAAACGCTGTGCTTCAAGGGGACTCAAACACTGCTGCTCCTGCCCAAAACGCTGCAGCTTCAACCCACCAAAAGGCTGCCCAAAACGCTGAGCAAAAGGGAGTGCACCCGGAGGAGTCAAAGCATGGAGTTAATGAAGTCCCAAGGCCCTTAAATCCAAAGGAGCATGTGTTACATGCTCCACACGCTCCCCACACGGTCCAACCTAGCATTTATGGCCATCCATTGTACCCACACGGCCAGGAGAGGAGCAAGGAGGAGGAGATGCATGGATCGCCTAAGGAGAAGAGCCGGAGTAAAGATCTGGCCGTTGCCCACCCCCAGCCCTATAAAAGGCCATTGCTCCTCATTTGCTAATCATCAAGCATATCTATCCAAGCCAAAGAGCCAAAGTATACTTGATCATTTTAGCAAAGGAGTTAGCATATTTGTTCACCTTGAGTTACAAGGGGTGGACATCTTATTGTCTTTGTAGCCTCATTTTGCTGCTTGTTTTAGCAATAAAACAGTCAGATTTTGGAGTACTTTGTTCTACATTGTGCTTACAAAATTCATCACTCTCCATCTCCACCATATCTCAATCCATCTTCCATCAAACCCACACCAAAAACCCACCTTTTCCACCACAATCCAATCTGCAGCAAGGCAGATTGAATACATCCATCCCCACCATCATCAAATCCATCACTCTTCGCTTCCACCATCTTCCGCTTCCATTTGAGGAGTTCCGCAAGTGACCTGCCGAGTTCCCGCAGAGGTCCGCACGAGTCCCGGTCCTCTCTCCAGAAGTCCCGCAGTCGAGGCTCGCACGAAGCCCGGGCCACGACCGGACCTCGCCCCGCACATTTCCGCACCTTTCCGCGCAGCTCCGAGGAACCTGACCCAAGGTTCATATCATTTGGTATCCAGAGCATTCGATCCAAGGATGACCAGATCCACGGAGATGGAGGCTAGGATGACGACCTTGGAGGAGAAGCATGACTCCTTGGCGAAGGACTTCTACTCTTTCCTAGATGAGGCCAAAGCTTTCCAAAAGGAGGCTTCCCAAAAGTTCGTCACCATAGAGGAGAAACTTGACGCACTCATCATCACCGTGGCGGATCTAGCACAAAAGTCACACCACCAGCCGAGTCATCCATGACTCAGAATGTTGAGGTACATGACCCTAACCCTTCTATTTCAATTATCAAAGGGCAAGTCGAAGGGGACCCGATTCATTCGGATCTCCAAGACCAAGCAACTCAACACAACAACCCGCCAAGTAATAACGTGGTGGATGGCCTTAGTCCATTCCCCGCCTATGAAAATGGCTACACGAATCGGATCCGGTCCTTTAATGGCCGAGTTCCGCTTAACGAAGGAGCCCCGTGAGGTGACCTTACCCATAGTCATCCGCGCGGGAGCAACTTTAGTCCCTTCGGTAGATCAACACGGTTTGGCCCTAATCATGGCCCTACACGTGATGATCAAATCGGCACTCGTGAAGAGCCTTCGCGCAATAACCCCTTCCATGGTTATATGCGCAACGGTATCTACGAGCGTGGAAACCCTAGTCGTACCAACGACTATGAGTATCCACATGACCCTTATGATGGGGGAGGAGGCTTCAATGCCGACTTCCATGAGGGGTCACGGGTCGAGCCAAGGACACAAGTCCGAAAGCTTGAAATGCCCATCTTTGAGGGGGTTGACGCAAGTGCATGGGTTTTCCGTACCGAAAGGTATTTTGAGGTTAACCAATACCGGAACAATGAGAAGCTCAAGGCTGCGGCCGTGTGCCTTGAAGGCCGAGCACTCCAATGGTTCCGATGGCACAATGCGCGGCAACCGTTCCGCACTTGGCCCGAATTTAGGACAGCTCTCATCGAGCGATTCCAAGGCCAAAGTGCCGAGATTGTGCACGAGCAATTCTTTGCTCTAACTTAAGATGGGACGGTAGGCGACTATCGTGATCGTTTCGAGGCACTCTCGAGTGAACTTCTTGGCTTTTCGGAAGAGGCACTTTTGGGGAACTTCATGCGAGGACTTAAGCCAAGCATTCGCGCGGCCGTGAGAGTCCTCCAACCCACTACCCTCGACCGGGCCATGACCCTCGCGCAACTTGTGGAGTCCCGGGACTTGGCCGAGAGAAACAGCCGCGTAGCGGGGAATTTCTCAAGACCTAAGCCCTTGGGCGATGCCCACAAGGCGAAGGAGGCGCTGCCACCACCACCGGCAAGGAGTGGCCCATACCGCTACGTCACAATCTCGGAGTACGAAGCCAAGAGAGCAAAGGGGCTACGCTACCGATGCGACGAGAAGTATGTGCCCGGCCATAGATGTGCGCCAAAGACCTTGCATGTGATAATGGTGGAAGACACGCACGATGATGACCCCGGACCCTATGAAGACGGAGGAGAAGAGGAGCCCTTGCTCCACACCTTGACATTAGAGGAAGGAACCCGGGAGGAACCCATCCAACTCTCGGACGACAGCGAGGAGGTAGCATGGAAGGCGATCACAATTCCAGGGGTGCTTGATTGGGAAGCCCTTGACGAGGATAACCAAGGGGACCAGCTCAAAGAACAAAGGGAGGCCGCCAAGGAAGGGGACCCAAATTACACCATCCAGGGACGGAGACTCTTGTACAAAGGCCGCTTTGTATTGCCCAACACTTCGACCATGATCCCCACCTTACTCAAAGAATTTCACGCCTCATTTGTAGGAGGACACTCGGGGGTACAAGCCACTTACAAGCGCCTGAAGAGGGAGTTCTATTGGGTGGGAATGCAAGCTGATGTGAAGAGGGCCGTGGAAGAGTGTGAAACTTGCCAAAGGAACAAGGTGGAGCATAGGAGGCCCGGGGGGCTTTTGCAGCCACTAGGAGTTCCAAACAAAGTGTGGGAGGAGGCGACGATGGACTTCATTGAAGGGCTGCCAAGATCCGAAGGTTATAACTCTATCTATGTTGTGGTGGACAGGTTAAGCAAGTACGCACATTTTGTGCCATTAAGCCACCCTCATACAGCCCGAAGCGTAGCCAAGGTGTTCATCAAAGAGGTGGTGCGACTACATGGAGTCCCGGAGGTGCTCATTTCCGATAGGGATCCGACCTTCCTCAGCAATTTCTGGATAGAATTATTCAAACTCATGGGATCCCAGCTGCGAAGGAGCACGGCGTATCACCCACAAACCGACAGGCAAAGCGAAGTTGTCAACCGGAGTATTGGCACCTACCTGCGATGCTTCGCGGCAAACTCACCCTGCACTTGGGCTAATCTGCTACCGTGGGCGGAGTATTGGTACAACACGTCTTGGCACACAGCTATCAAGACCACTCCGTACCAAGTACTATACAGGAGAGAGCCCCCAAAACTCGTCCCGTACGAGAAGGGAACCAGCATGGTTCAACAAGTGGACGAGGTACTGGGCAGCCGAGAAGAGGCCATGGACATGCTTAGGGAGCAACTCCGCGCATCCAACAAGTACATGAAGAGGAGAGCCGATGAGAAGAGGCGAGAAGTAGAGTACAAAGTCGGAGAATATGTCTTGGTGAAGTTAGCATCCGGGAGGCAAACCACCGTCACGGGAAAAGGACCACATAAGCTCACCCCAAAGTACTTCGGACCCTACCAAATAGAAAAACGCATAGGGGAGGTTGCCTATCGTTTGAAAATGCCCGAGTCATCCAACATTCATCCGGCGTTTCACGCCTCTCTCTTGAAGAAGGCACAAGGGCCAGCTCCAAGTCGCCACATGAAGGAGCTCGAATGGTTCCCGGGATACCAGCCAACATTCATCCCTGAAGCCCTACGCGGAGTCCGCTACATTGACGGCGACGGAGAAGCACTCGTCAAATGGAAGAGAATGCCCGAGGAAGACGCAACATGGGAATTGATAGAGACCCTCGATGAACAATTCCCCGACTTTAAGCTGTCCGAAAAGGTCGCACAATGGGAAGACGAACTCAGCACTCCTACCCATTTAACCAAGATGACAGCTTCGCCCAAGTCAGCAAGCATCCGCAAGGGAATCCGCATCAAGAAAGCTGTCAAAGGGCCATACGACATCAGCCCATCCGACTACCGAGCAGCCGGTTGGGGTAAAAGAGAGCGCACACCAATGCAGAACCGGGCATGGGGCAAGCTACGCTGGAAAATTCGCCACAAACAAAGGGAGGCAAGGCTCGCACAAGAAGCATATGAAAGGCTGCGCGAAGGTACCAAAAGAGCAAGCCACAAGATCCTTGAGGACAAGGATCATTTCCAAGGGGGCGGAAATGATATAGATGCGCAAGATGACCTCCAAGATGCCCAGATTGCTGCCCCACAATGCACCAAAGGAGCCCGGACACAAGCGCTGCCCGGGGGAGGCCAAAACGCAGAGCATCATGGGGAGCGGCCTAGACACCAAAACGCACTAGCTCCAGGCCCAAACGCTGTGCTTCAAGGGGACTCAAACACTGCTGCTCCTGCCCAAAACGCTGCAGCTTCAACCCACCAAAAGGCTGCCCAAAACGCTGAGCAAAAGGGAGTGCACCCGGAGGAGTCAAAGCATGGAGTTAATGAAGTCCCAAGGCCCTTAAATCCAAAGGAGCATGTGTTACATGCTCCACACGCTCCCCACACGGTCCAACCTAGCATTTATGGCCATCCATTGTACCCACACGGCCAGGAGAGGAGCAAGGAGGAGGAGATGCATGGATCGCCCAAGGAGAAGAGCCGGAGTAAAGGCCAAGAGGGGGGAGGGGGGGAGGGGGGGCAGATCTGGCCGTTGCCCACCCCCAGCCCTATAAAAGGCCATTGCTCCTCATTTGCTAATCATCAAGCATATCTATCCAAGCAAAAGAGCCAAAGTATACTTGATCATTTTAGCATAGGAGTTAGCATATTTGTTCACCTTGAGTTACAAGGGGTGGACATCTTATTGTCTTTGTAGCCTCATTTTGCTGCTTGTTTTAGCAATAAAACAGTCAGATTTTGGAGTACTTTGTTCTACATTGTGCTTACAAAATTCATCACTCTCCATCTCCACCATATCTCAATCCATCTTCCATCAAACCCACACCAAAAACCCACCTTTTCCACCACAATCCAATCTGCCGCAAGCACTTTACTTGCTGCAGATTGAATACATCCATCCCCACCATCATCAAATCCATCACTCTTCGCTTCCACCATCTTCCGCTTCCATTTGAGGAGTTTCGCAAGTGACTTGCCGAGTTCCCGCAAAGGTCCGCACGAGTCCCGGTCCTCTCTCCAGAAGTCCCGCAGCCGAGGCCCGCACGAAGCCCGGGCCACGACCGGACCTCGCCCCGCACCTTTCCGCGCAGCTCCGAGGAACCTGACCCAAGGTTCATATCGATAATAGTGAAGGTGTTATAGTGCAAGGCAAGCGATATACACCTGAAGAAGACGCGAAGATAATGCAAGTTGTTGATGATTTTATTTTGGAAAGTGGCTTGGCCAGTGATGATGTGGACAAAGACCTAAATGAGAATTGGAAAAAGGCGAGGAGTATGCCTATGAACTGCAAGGCGCATCCCGAATTCAAGGGTTGTTGGAAAGATATTAGTGTTGCACTTCCTTGGAGAACGGTGGAAAGCATTTATCAAAGAGCTCATCAAGTATATGAAAGAGCAGAGAAGCGAAAGTTGACCAAGGAAGAGATCGACATGATTCTCAGCTTCCATGAGAAAAATGGGCACTAAATGGAGGGAATTAGGGATTTCCTTGGAAAGGGCAGAAAACATATAAAGGATGCTGAAATTTTGGTTGTGTTGCTGATGCGACGATATAGCTTCTACTTAAGCACTCTCTGTATCTTTCTGCGGAACTACTCTACTGAAGAATAAAAAATACACAGTGCGTTTGTTCATCCAATTTGGCAACTTGCCTACGTCTGGGGAGGATGCTCCGATCCTCATGATTTCACTATCACAGTTTGAAGTACAAGGACCCACACCTCTACTTCACACCTAGTCGAAATCTAAAGCTCAGTCTATCCTCCTAAACTAGCAAGCAGTCTGATCACACAGACTCTCTTCGTACAGCCTACACACCCTCAGTAATAAATAGCTACAGTTCTACCTCTCAAACTTAGCCTATTCTATTAGAGTGTATAGCCCACAGAATGCTTCAGCACACTCTTCACCAGAGTTGTTGTATCTTCTATCCGCACTTCTCCAAGCTTTCCTGCCGAGTAGTCGAACACCCTTAGTTCTGTAAACTCATTCACTGCTCCCCCTCAATCAGTGACGCACTCTATCACTATTGGGTAACCTCGATCAACGCTCAGCAGCCCGCGACAGTCCCTGTCCGCGGCTGATCCTTGAGCTCTGACAGTTCCTTCAATGAGCAGCGCTTCAGTTGAATTTAGCAACAGTACAGAATCAAACTTCATGAGTTCTGATTTGTCAACACACCACACTAGTCTTCAACCCCGAGAATAACCCCTACTACCTCTGTGTGTACGCTCGTTCGCCTCTGGCTTTGCTCTCTGATTGTCTATTCGTATGTTGCTGCCTCTCGACTCCTTTTCAAGCACTCGCACCCACCAAAAACGCCAAGCATCAATATCAGAATCTTACTCCTAGATTCTAGCAAGTTGTTAAGATTCTATTGAAAAATTTGAACCCCTTAAATCTTTATCTTTTTGAGCACGTGCTGGCAACTACTGAGCTCTTGATGACGTCTGCATACCTCTCTGAGCTTCTCCAATGCTAGCCGCATCAAACCGGAGCCTCACCGTGCACCGCCGGAATTCTGCTCTAGCTCTGAAACGACACAGAGTGCTGAAGCAGACTCTGTCTCTTGCCCATTCTTTAGATAGTATCTGATAAGCGGATAAATGACCTTACATTTGTCCGTATTTTCCCTTTACTTCTTGTTTGTTCCGTTATTTTATATAGTTGTTTGATGCTTTCTTTGTCTATTTCAGGTTTAAGATGTATATTACATGATATGAAGTGATCCGAAGAAAATCTGGTTGAATTTCGATCGATCGAGAGCAAAATTGAGCAAAATTGAACAAAAGGCAAAAGTGAGTCGGCCACCCTTGGCAGAATGACCTGTTCCTCTTCAAATGCTTTCCTAGCACGTGATGCTTATTCGATAGAGGCGTGCTATAGTTTGTTGGAAAGCTAATTCAAAAGGCTACAACTTTGTAGTTTACATCAAGACGTAATTCTAATGTTTAGAGGGTCAAAAAGCCGAGATTCTAACACTGCAGAAGCGACTCGCCCGGATCAGTTTGGCTCTACAAGGGTTTGACCGAATCAATTGAAGGTTTGATCGAATTAAAAGTGATTCGGCCAGCCATGAAATAGCACTGTGGTATTGATTCAGCCGAATCAACTCTCAAGGCCTGCCCGAATCACTTGATTCGGGGAGAGTTCGCTTGAAGATCAAATCTGGGAAGATCGACCTGTTCATCATCGAAGGCTTGCCGAGCGCGCGATGCTTATTCAATTGAGGCGTGCCATAGCTTGTTGGAAAGCTAATTCAAAGATCTACAACTTCATAGTTTATGTCAAGACGCGATTCGAAGGTTTAAAGGGTCAAATAAGTAAGATTCTAACGCAGCAGAAGTGATTCAGACACTCTGTTCGAATCAACTCATTAAGCCTTGCCCGATTCACTTTTGATTCGGGCACGGCGAGTAAGTATAAATAGAAAACAGATGGGAGACATTAAAGGGAGCCTTGGGGTGCCTAGGGTTCCTCTCTTGGGACGAAACCCTAATTGGAGAACTTGGAGAATTCGAAGAAGACATCATCAATTGAAGATTCTACATCAACCCTTTACTCATCCCTACTTCTCTACTACTCTACTTTCTCTACTTTTCCTTGTTATTCAATGTCATCATGTTTTGTTTCAAACTCACCATGAGTGACACATGAGTGAGTAGTTGTTTAGTAGTTGGGATTCTTATGGATCCCTTAGGTTTGATTGTAATGCAAGACTTGTCTTTTTATCTATATGAATGAAGTTTGGTTGAAAATTCTTTTGCTTGTTCTTCATATCAATTTTGTGCACACCAAGTGTTTGACGAAATACCTAAGTGAGTATGAATTGATAAAACACCTAGGGATGGAATGAGAGTTGAACTTAGGTTGTTTAGAAGATCAAGCATGATTATTTTAGGTTGCGTGTGTGCGCGAGAGTGACATACGCATTCCACTAGGCTAAGTATTGAGCGACTTTAGTTAACTATCAGTAGACCGAGAGGTTGAGATTAGGAGACTTTTGTTCTACGCGGTTCAATAGAGCGAGAGTTTGAGAACCGTATTATTAGGTATTATTCCCATTCTAGAGAAGGAGCGAGAGTTGAATTTAGAATGTGTGATACCTTAGCCTAGAACCATCACTCAAAATTACTCATGATTTAGACAAGTTTTGTGTTGTTAATCGCATGACCTAGGGGTGAAGTAGGATTCCGACTACGTTTTCTCTATTATTTTCTCTTAGACCATATTTGATCTTGTCTTTAGTATTCACTAGAGATACCTCACCTAGAGGAAAAATCCCCATTTATTTAGTAGACTTGCATTAGGCATTACTAGCTAGCTTTAGACTAATCTAGGCTTTTCTCTTGGGTTCGACTCGAGGACACTCGGATTATAAATATTGTTTAAACACCGTGATTGGACTAGTATTCATACTACCGCAATAACCACAGCGTTTTAGTATCTCAGCTTCATGTCTTTAGGGGTTGCTGAGGCATACTTTGGCTCTTTGTTGTTGTTGTTTTGTCAGTCTTCAGATTGTGCTTTAGCCACCAATTTTCATAGAGAGCCTCAGCATTCTCTTGAACAGTTTTGTCAAGGATGCCATATCCTCAACAATCTCCCCCTTGGCATTTAGACAAAATAAAAAACTACAACTAGCTAGACTACTAATCCAAAAACTCTGGTAACAACTAACAACTAAGCTAGATAATTTTGCCAACTATTACACTTGATTTTAGAATTCCTCAATGCATGCTAAACATCAAAAGTGTTCTAACAGTTCTACGAGCTGTTCAAATCAAAGGAATAATGTCAAGTCAAGAGAGCATCATAGCTAATGTCTATTACAATATTTCTCCCCCATTTTGGCAAATGCCGAGGGCTTCATTCATCATTTGGCTGGACAGGGGCAGTACTGCTGGAGGAAGGGTACTCAAGTCTCAGAGGACACTGTGAATCTGGGATCTGCGTATCGAGCTCTTCTTGATTTCTTTTGTTAGAAGAGCACGCTTGGATTTCAGCACACTAATCACCCTGGCCCGGAGAGGCCTGTCCACCGCAAGAACAGGAACATTAGATATTGCTTCAGCAGTCTCTAGAATTTTTCGGGCAAGTTCCAAGTCAGGCTCTCCTTCTTTAATATCCACCACATGGCGTCCTTAAAGACCTTGTGGTCTAGAGTGAACAACCGTGGGGCACTCGACATTCCATCAACTGTAGTTCCTAATTCTTCATGTTGGTTGATCATAAGCTGATAAATGAGTGAGGGAAATCCAATGCACAGATTGAACTTCGGCTTGATCGCATGTGCAGCAATCTGATCAAACACAATCTGGCCAAGATTCACCCTTCTCTTCTCCCCAATGTTGAATAACAACAGTCACATAACAAGACTCATATTCCCTTTGTGAGAGCTGGGCAACCAATTTCTCACAGCAAATGCATACAATATAGCATATTTTGTTGTCAGATCAGCAAGAGTCAAACTAAACGAGACCAAGCCATTGCATAAGCCCCCAGTGAGAACAACAGCTAATCTATCAGCACTAACCTCTTCTGACATGCATTCTCATCAATGCCTAAAAACTTATTTGTGACTGCCGGGGCAACCACAACCCGCAGTCTCCTAACAAAACTAGGCCCATACAGCAGGTTGTCTACAGCTCCAAAGTCTCCACGTATATTGGCTAAGAATTCTTTGACCAGCTGGATATTAAAATGTTTAACATAAGTCAGAGAGAACAGCAGTTTTACCTCTCTCAGGACTGCTATCACTTCTGGCACCCAAAATCTTCCAACTTCCAGCAGCTTTTCAGTCACAATTGTTCGACGGTTGATCACCTCCCATGACCCAACCGCCTTATTGGAATACAAACCATAATCCTAGTTGATCACAACCTGAGTCAGCCGGTGGAGTGGGTGCAGCTCTTTGAGTGGATGCCACTGATCGGGTCCTGGAGGCAATTTGAAATTATCAAAATCAATGGATTCTACTTCAGCAGTCTCTTCGTGACTTAATGAGCTCAGCACCACCAGCTGTTTCCCTTTACTCACAGGTTCCTTGGGAAGATGCTGCTCCTCCTCCTCGGTCATAGTCTCTTCACTGCTAGTGGCAGCTTGTTCAGGTTCAGATGGAGGAGTGGGTACTGCAGTCACTTTTTTTTCCTAAGCATTCTTTTATCTAATCTCTAGTGAGGTGCTCTCAGATTCAGTGCTGGATTCTGATGATGCGGAGCCACTTTCTACGTCACTCTGGCTATGGCTTTCGCTAGTGGACCCATGAGTCTCATCCACGTTGGGAGGCACAATGTCTGTGGAGGAAGATGGGCCAGCTTCACGCTCCTTAGTAGACGGGATCTAGGTTATTCGCGGGACGTCTGTGGGTTCATTGATCCGAAGCGAGGAGCTTCTTTTTGCTGCTGTGAATCACTCTCGGGAATGTCGTTCATCTTCCTGGACTCACCTCTACGTTTGTAAACCTTGGCGCCCCTTGTTTTCACCATTTCGGATTATTTGCTGAAGGCAGGAACAGCTGATCGTTGAAGATGTCGGAGAGAATTCAGCACCCTATTCAGCTCTAAAGAACATACCCGGCACAGAACGAGAAAATAGAAGAAAACACGAACGAAAGAGAGACGAGCGAGCGAAGAAGGCGATCGAGACCGAGGAGCCTCAAGTCGAGTGCGCGTAGCCGTGATGGTATGTCCCAGAGCAAGGTTCGCTCCGGTGATTCGGCATTGGTCCAGAAGACGGCATGGGTCCAGAAGACGAGCGGGAACTACTACGGGACGACGGACTGCGATCAAGCAGCGAAGTCTCCGACGAGCGCTGCGAGAGGATTTCAGGCGTCTTCTGCCCAGGAACTATCGAAGGGGCCTTAAACCCTTCACTCTCCTTCTTCTTCTTCTACTCGTTTCTTGTCTGCTCTGTTAGCTAGGTCGTTGTTTTTGTATGTTGTACTGTGGTTGTAACTGATCGCAATTACTTTAGTGCATTGGGTCGACCTTCCTCGCCTGACGTTCCGCAGACGTAGGGTTACATCATAAACTCAACGTAAACATTTTCTGGTGTACTATTCGTGATTTTTCTTGATGGATTGTGTGAGTGCTGCAAATTGAATAAGTTCTTGCAATTGTTTCCGCTATCAGTAAGAAAATACTCGTATCAGATGCAACTGGCCAACTGTTTGGCCAGTTGAACAAAAATCTGAATCATCTTCCTTCCGTCCTTTATGCAGTGATTCGATCCCTGAGAAAGTGCGCATACCCTTGACAAAAGTGGAAGAGTTCAACCTCCAAGCAAATCATAGAGCAGTAGACAGAGCGGAGTTTGATAAGAAGGTTGAGGAGAAGGAGACTATGTACAAGAGACACAGAGATGAGAGTGACGCTGCAAAGATGGTATATCAGGACACTATTTTTCTTTCATGGTGTTCATTGTGCATCAATATAAATTCCCTCAACTCTCATAGCATTGCTGTTTTGCTGCAGGTGGAGGATGAGAAGGCTTTCTATAGAAGTTGTCTTCCATTTTATCTTGGGTGTAATAGCTAGTGCAGCTTAGGCAGGTTCTATTCCCTTCTGTTGATTAGGCTGTATGGCATTATTGTAATTGGAGCAAATCTGATGTCTTGATATATATAAAAGACATCAGGGAAACTCAATTAGGAGATAGCAACACGGAACTGCGAAGTAATTTTTTAGGTCTAGCTGCAGAGGCGCGATTGGGTAGTCGAGTGGTCAAGGTTCAGGTTGAGAGTTCGATTGGAGTCGGAGAGTGCTAGATCTCATCTGAAAAAGCTGTTTGAGTCGCTGTCTTGGTAAAGCTAATACAAGAGATTCTTGGGGCTGGATGTAACGTGAAAACGACTGAACCAGGGTGTCGATTGTTGTTTCTTGGATTGAATTGCAGGTGTTTACACTTTCAAACAGATGAGGAGAACAATGGCAAGTTTGATAATCCCGGTATGTGTTGTCTCAACAAAGCTTTTCCTTTTATTCGTCTATATGACTGATTTGCGTGCACATGTTGAATACAGGTGTCTCAAAAACGCAACTAAGCCAAAATTACTTACAGTTGAGAGGATTAGACACAAGATCAAATATGAGATGATAGTTGGCTTTGGCTGCTGGGAGCTATTTGAAAAGCTCTTGAAACTCAACGTTTAATGTGAATTAGCAAAATAATAACTTACTTGATAGTTAATTAGCTAGCTTCTCATGAAGTACCAGTACAGGCCACCTCTAAGATTGATCAGAGGCTGATGACAGAAGAGAGAGAGCATAGAGCATTCATCTTATGTGGAAATGCTTCTCCGGAAGAGAATAGTTAAACCCTCCGCATACCATCCCTGCTTTGGCTTGGTTGGGATCGCTCTTTCTCCTCCTCCTCCTCTCATTGTGCCCCGCCAAGCGCCTCCGGCAGCTGCGCTTTGATTCATCAAACTCCAAAACCTCATGGAACCTGCACTTAAAAATGTTCTTCTTTTACTAAAACATAATATTGTTGGCAAATGATCAAACCAGAATTACCTGCTGCATTGCTGGCAGAAGCGCTGCCTCATTCCATCAACAAGCACAGATTGAGCCTTAGCATGAACTTCACACACCTTATGCCTTGTATGGTACTGTTTCGCCACGGCCAAGTCTGCGCCACACTTGTCCACTTGGCAGCACCTCACAACCACTTTACAACTACTGCTACTCTTCCCTGCTTGTGATGATTTCATCACCTTATTCTCATCCTCCTCATCGTCACCACCCATCATATGACCAGTGCTGAAGTCTGCAGTCACAACACTCTTGCTCATAGTTGGTTGAAGAGATGGATCGGAGGTGGAGGGGTAGTGATGCTTCCTTCTCTTTTACATGATAAGAGAAGCAAGGAGAGATCAGTTATTGGTGAGGACAGGTCGCAATAATGGTTTGCATGGTACCAATCGAATAATAATTAATTAATTATATATCTAATACACACTCAACGTTGCCGTACGAAGTTCAGCAAATTGTTTAATGATTCCTGCCACAAAATATAATGCACACCTAAAAGACATATCCTATAAAAAGTAGGGTGCTGAGTTATTTACACCCTACTTTTTGTTTTTGTATATAGGTTGGTACTTGTGTTGAAAAATTTGATAGTTTGGTATCTGATTTGAAACGAAGCGATAGGTCATATTATATTTTTATACTTTACTTTTTTCCCTATTCGTACAGTTTCATTTATATTTTGCGTGGTTCTTAAACATTTAACAATTTAGAAGAAAATAAAGTCTTATATTTGGAAAAATCAAATGAAAAAATAAAATAAAATATGAAATATTCCTTATAATTTTATATGAAAAAAATCATTTCCCTATTAATTTGTTATCAACTTTTTCCAAAATGAAAACACAAAGGTGAAATTAATTGAATTGTAGCATAATACTTCTCAATCCGAACTTTTAAATTTAATTTAACTGAATCCTAAGTGTAATTACAAACACATGTCGTTCAATCACTTTGTAAATACCCACGCCGCGTTGATGTGCTTCTCAATATTTGTAAGGTTTAGCTCGTGAATTATTTTGTACCCTTTTTACTGCAGCAAGCCTAATTGACATATTTAAAATAAAAATAAAATGCAAAGTGTGATATAGAGATTTTGTTTAGTGACAGATGGGCAAAACATAAAATAAATCAATACAATCTCACGTCAAATTGTCTTTTTAACATCATTGAATTTTCTAACAACCATATAGAATGGGGAAAATGATATTTTGTAAAAGCAGCTCTTATTGAAATTAGAGTGGATTCTTCTTAGTTTTTTTGAATGTGAAGTTTTGTGAAAGTGACGAGACCAAGACTCGTGAATTGTATGTACTCTCAATAAAAATAAAAAAGGCCGAGCGGTCCAATTAGGTTGTTCGTCAACAGAGTTCGGTGATTCCTCAGAAGAAACAGTTACCTAAGACGCGTACCATGCACGTTGATGACTTGTCGCTATTTCATTGGATAGCCGTCTGAAATGAAGAGTTCCAACCAATGAGGATGCGAAACGTGGTGAAGTGCAGATTGCTGGAGTTGAAGGTTGCCGTGGCTAGCGTTTTGCTGTGCTTGAACTTTGATGGCGAGCGAGAGCAAGGACAGGGATGGCGATACTGAGGATTTCAGCAACCTATGTTCTTTCACGCACCAAAAGTATGCACCAATCTCATCAATCACTAAAAGTAATGTCTGGTACTAAAAATTAGGATATTTTACAAAGAATTTCAAATGAAAATTTTGGTGCGAGGTAGGATAGAAGAAAAAAACATCTTCATAGATAGCCACTAATGATTATTTATTAGTGATTTTATAAACTATGATCTCATTATTATACAAAATTCAATGTCACATTAGTACAATCTGAGTTGTCTTTAAGCTTGCAAATGGTACATATTATATAGTCTTACAAATATCAACTTCATTCGTTATAGCCTGCATATTACACAAATATTGATTTTTTAGAAAAACATTTTAGAATTGTCCCTTTTCAAAATGTGAGTTTCTCAAATACGATACCTTTCAAAAATTTTGCTCAAATGTCCTCTTTTTAAGAGAGTGATCTTGCTAAGCTTATAGACATTTGTGTCCCTCAACATTCCAAGCTCATATAGCCCCAATAAAAACAAAATTGTCAAATTCTATATAAAAAAATTTAAGACACCGGTCTAAGACCAGTCTCTTAAAAAGAGGGCATTTGATAAATGATAGGATCGTGATTAGTAGTAACACACCAAGTATAGGAACTGTTAGAAACCTAAACTTAGTTGGCAGGTATATGTACCTCAGAGTATAAATGCACAGCGAAAATACGTCTAAAGTTTATTTTATTAATCAATAGACTGTACAAATACTTACAGCTATTTGTACACTTGTAATAGTGTTGCTAACTATCACAAAACAAGTCACCTAAACCTGATGATCCCGGATCACCAATCGCGACTTCCTGAGACAAGTACCTCTGACGATTCCTAATCGCCCACTTCGTCTCGCACACTCTGATCTGATTACTTGATGCACAGGATATGGCTTACTCAAATATTCTTACTTCACTTCTTTTGTTTTTTTTAACAACTAGCCGGGTTGCCATTGGGTTGCTTTATATATGAGAGCAACGGTCGAGTCCACGACCTCCAACTGCCTCCATGTCTTGCTCATGTCCCACGTTCGGAAATTTCTCAACAAACTTCCGACTCGGTCAAGTGCTGCCTCGTCAAGTGAGTTCGTCCAGCTCACAAAGTCGTTTCTTACGTTGTCCATGATTTTTGTAACTGTTTGGTTGACTTGGTTTCGACTCGTTCCTTTCAAGTCCTTCTGAGTCCGACACAGGTTCTTTTCTCCCGTCAGGTACATGTACCTTCACACTCAGTTTAAGAGTTAGTCGAGTGTTGTCATCATCAAAAGACCACATGAGGTTCATGTTCCAACAATTTTCCTCTTTTTGATGATGACAAACACCCACGAGACAAGACAGATAATCAACCACAAGAAATACTACTCATCTACCCACTGAATCATAAATGGGAACAATTCCCCCTAAGCCCAAGCAAGGATTTGCAAGTAGTATCAAGAACAGATACCTGACATGATTCCCCCTGGATAAATAGCCTACTAACTCTTCCCCCTGTTGGCATCATCAAATAAGGGTTAGATAGTTAAATCACATTAGCCATCAATAAAGTTAGTGAAAACATGCGATAAACTTGAAATCACGCGAACTTCAAAATTAATTGCAAAATGTCAAGAGTGCATAACAAAGTTCAGAGAAAAACAAAAAGATTAATGCAGTGGGGAGCAAGGAATGGATGAATCTATGATGGCGAAGGGTGTTGGCATTCTCTGATTCAGGTTCTTAAACCTGACCCGATCACTAAGTTCCCAACCCTGATAATCTCCGTCACCGCCTTATCGACTGCTTTCTTCACGGCACCAAACGCTGAGTTCAGCCTTGCCATCCCTTCCTTCAACTCCAAGATCCCATCCTCGATCTTCTGAAGTCTCTGCTCCACACCAACCTTTTCTTCATCATGAGGTTTCTGAACCTCAGCTTCATCACCCTCATCGAACAGTCCACCATCCAGCTTTACAGTGTCCCGAACCCATCCATCTTTCTCAGTAGAGATCAAATATGTTTAAAGACACTGGGATCGAACTTCTTAACTGTGGAGATCTCATCCTCTGGGTTCCCATACACCGGATGGAACTCAAGGATCCTCTTGATGAACCGGGCGAATCCAACCATTTTGCAGGAGCGCATGTACTCTATCTAGTGAGTGATCAACTTTGGCAGGTTTATCTTCTCCTTTTTCAACAGCTTATCCAAAATCAGGACATCCTCTAGCTGAACAAAGCTGGTCTTTGATTCTCTCTGCAAAAAGTTGGTCACAAACAGCTTGTGCAGGATCTTGACCTTTACAGACATGTACTTGGTTGGCACTTTTCCTGGTTCTGCAGTCCCGCAGACCCTCTCCTGGATCACATACCGATCTTCCTCTTCTGTAGACCATGATCCCTTGATGAACTGACCATATCCGGTGTGTGGGATGTTCAAGATGTAGGACAGGTCCAAGCTCGAGATTCTCAAGTCCTCTCCTCCGAACTTGAAGTCCAGGTAGACGATGTTCCCCTTGACCTCCTTTGACAAGTCACTATAGAACTCGAGGACTGCTGTTGGGCTGACCTTCTCCTCGGTCTCAAACAGATTATCCCACCCTTGGGCCTTGAGCAACTCAAAAACCTCATCAAGTTTCTGATCCTTGAACCACTGACTTGTACACTCCATCTCCTCCAAAGTTTCTTTTTTTGGTAACTTCAGCTTCTTTGAGACTGAGGGGGCTGGCTCCACCTCCTCAATGTCGATCTCCTTATTTCCCCTCTTCCTCTTCGAGAGACAGGAGCGAGAAGGCTGGACTCGCTTTTTGGTGGGCTTGACTTTAGCCGCCCTCCTCTTTGACTGAACAGTGGTCTCGAGGATCTTGACCTCCTCACTGTCCTCCGAGGCGGCATCCTTCTCGGATTCTCCCATCATGGTCTGAGGTGTTGCCTTAGTCCTCATCTCTTCTAGTCCTCTAGAGCTCTTTGAATGAGGGCCTCTGAAGCATCCACTCCCTTGGTGCTTCCTTCAGGATTCGGTTTCTGCTCTGAATCATCCTGGTTCTCAACCTCCACCTCATCAGGCGGACTGCTGACCTTCTCAGCAACTACCTCATCCATATCCGCTCTCAAACCGGCGACAGCCCTGGCGGCTTCCTCAACTTCTTCGTCAATGGACTTCTCTTCAGATCCCTCCAAGACCTGAGTCTTCTCAACCTCCTCAACAGCATCAACCTTCTGGTTCGTTCCTGAACCTTCTGCAACCACTGGCGTCTCCGCATCCTGGGTGCCTTTGACGGACGGTCCCTTGACCGTCGGCTGGTCCGCAATATCCTTTGCGTCTCCAATTTTTTCTTCAAATCCGGCTTCTGGGATCTGAACTTCGATTGCTACTGCCGGAGACAGGTTCTCTATCTGCTCCTGGGCAGCGACATCAGCGACGACGCTGTTGACGACGTTGTTGATGAATTCCATTGCTAAGTGTTAATGTGTGACCCTAAAAGCTGTTTTTAGGGTCTCCTCGATTTTCGGCCCTGGGATAATTATTTGAATTTCTGAACCTGCTTTTTCTCAATAATTACCTCAGTCCGTTCAGTTCCCCAAGCGAGTTTACCCAAATACGCATCTCCATTGTCTCTGGACAGGTATCTGACATGTATTGGCCTGACTGGTACACATACTCAGTGTTTACTCAAGTACCTGGATCTGATCTCTGACCTGAACAAGTGAATGCCATACCCATACCTTTTCATAGACTTCTCAAGGGGCGTTGTGATGGATCGGCTTAACCGTAAGGGTTTATAGTGTAAAACATCACAACTGAAATCACTCATTTAAATCACACAAGATTTACCTCGAAGTAGATTTTCCAAGTCTCAAATAGGCATGTGGCTAAGGTGGCCGAGTACACTTCCTTCATGCAGTTTGTGAGGTTCAAGATCCGGAAGGTACATAGGCTAGAAATGAAAGACATTCCAAGCACAAACATGACTGAATCAATCTATCACACATTGACTGAATCACATACCACAGGCTAACATGCATAACTACTCTACCCCTACTCTAACCAATCATTGGAGGTTAAGTTAGAGGTACCTCACTGAGTAGATATCATGCAAAGCGTCATCCTGAACTTCTCGAAAGACTCCTTGCTTAGAGACTTGGTGAAAATGTCCGCCACTTGTTCATCAGTCTTGCAGGTCTCCATTGAAACAAGTCCCTTTTCTACACAATCCCTAATAAAATGATGCTTAAATTCTATATGCTTCATTCTACTGTGATGTACTGGATTTTTAGCAACACAGATTGCAGTAGTATTATCACAATAAATAGGAATGTGGTCAAAGAAAAGATTGAAATCACTTAGCTGGTTCCTCAACCAGAGGAGTTGCGCACAGCATGCTCCTGCGGCAACGTACTCGGCCTCCGTTGTGGACAATGCTACTGAATTTTGTTTCTTGGACCCCCATGAGACTAGACATGATCCAAAGTACTGTGCCATGCCAGATGTTGACTTCCTGTCAGCTCGATCACCGGCGTAGTCCGCGTCGATGTAACCTTCCAGTGTCAGGGACTTGTACCTCGGATACCACAGAACAAGGTTCTTGGTTCCCTTCAAGTACCTTATGATCCTCTTCACAGTCTTCACATGTGATTCCCTTGGATCTGCTTAGTACCTGGCACAGACACAAACACTAAACATTATATCGGGACGACTTGCAGTTAGGTAAAGAAGTGAACCTATCATCCCTCTGTAAAGTGTTGGATCTATCCTTGGTTAGTTCTCATCCCTGGACAGAGAGTTGCTGGTAGAACTCGGAGTAGTCAAGGGCTTTGACTGATCAAGTCCATACTTCTTGACTACATCGGACAGATACTTCTCCTGATGTATCTGAGTCCCATTTGACTCCTGCTTTATCTGAAGTCCTAAGAAATAAGTAAGTTCTCCAACCATACTCATTTCAAATTCACTTTCCATAAGCTCAGTGAATTTCTTAACCAACTCGTCGCTGGTTGACCCAAAGACTATGTCGTCAACGTATACCTGCACCACCAAGAGATGCTTCTTCATCCTTATAAGAAACAACGTCTTATCTATGGCTCCCCACTCATATCTATGAGCTATGAGAAAGTCTGATAACCTCTTGTACCATGCTCTAGGTGTCTGCTTTAATCCATAAAGCGCCTTGTCAAGGACATATACGTGGTTCGGATGCTCAGGGTCTTCGAACCCTGGAGTCTGCTTTACGTATACCTCTTCCTTGAGGTTTCCGTTCAAAAACGCCGTCTTCACGTCCATCTGATGGAGCTTGAATCCATGCTGGACTGAATAAGCAATGAGCAATCTGATAGCCTCCAATCTTGCTACTGGTGCGAAGTTCGTAGTCGATCCCTTCCTGTTGATTGTACCCCTGTACTACCAACCGAGCCTTGTTCCGAACAATAGCTCCCTTGTCATCTCGCTTATTTCTGAAGACCCAACGAGTACCTATCACCTTCCTCTTGTCTGGTTTAGGTACAAGTCGCCACACCTTGTTCCTCTCGAACTGATGCAATTCCCCATGCATCGCCTGAACCCAGTCAGGATCCTTAAGTGCACCCTCGACTGTCTTGGGTTCCATCAGGGACACGAATGCAGTCTGAACTCGTTCCCTCTGGAATGTCACATAACAATAGGAATCACGAAGTCTGGTATTAGGTTGACTAGTCCGAGTACTTCTCCTCAGTGGAAACACGTCTCCTATGGCTTCCCGATTAGGAATGTGATCATTATTATCGTCCTCGGATACTTGATCCTAATCAAGTGCCTGGCCTTGATCCTCATGTTGTTCATCCTGCACCTGTACCTCGGCTGGATATTCATCAGCAACTTCTGGATCCTGATCAGCTTCCTCCTGATCCCCATCAGCACCCTCTTGTGCTGGAACACCAATGTCGTCTTGTGTGTTGTCTGCACCTGCACTTGGCCGTGCTAACACAAAGATTTCCTCTGCAGGTTCCTGTCTAACCTGAACCTCTGCAGGTTTCCCTGGCATGACATTTTCGTCAAAAACCACGTGTACACTTTCTTCGACTGTTCTAATCTGCTTGTTGTACACCTTGTAGGCTTTACTGTGTGCTGAATACCCTACGAACATCCCTTCATCGCTCCTCGGATTGAACTTCCCAAGTTGATTTTTCCCATTGTTGTGAATGAAACACCTGCACCCGAATACCCTCAAGTGAGATATGTTAGGTTTGCGTCCCTTCAACAACTCATACGGAGTCTTGTTCAGAAGCGGTCTTAAGTAGGCTCTGTTCAGCACATGACATGTCGTGTTCATTGCTTCTCCCCAAAATCTTTTGGATAGACCACTTTCCAACAACATGGTCCTAGTCATATCTTCTAGGGTCCTATTCTTCCTCTCAACTACCCCATTCTGCTGTGGAGTCCTTGGCGCTGAAAAGTTGTGTTGAACACCTTGACAAGCACACCAGCTGATGAACTGTGCGTTGTCGAACTCGGTCGATTGGTACTCACTACGTTCTTTGGATGAAATTAGGTTCTGGTCTGCTTACCCCTTGTACAAGCAACACATACTTGATCGGGTACATGACTCATTTTTGGTAAGCCACGAACAAGTTCCAGTCTCTAGAGCTTCCTCATTAACCTCAGATTCACGTCCTAGACGCCTGTGCCATAGGTCGGAGTCATCTGCCTATGATGACAGACAGAGGTACTCATCTGGATCCCACTCTGGATCAGTCTTGTACAGAGTCATATGCATTTGAGAAGAATCTTACTTGTACTCAGAGACTTCACATAACAACCATCAGTGGTGAAAACAACTTTGTTGTTCCCACCTTGACAAAGTTGAAATACATTAAGTAAATCAAACTTTAAATTGTGCACTAGATTTACATTATCAATACTAATTTTTTCCTATTCAAACTAACCATACCTGTTCCGAAGATCTCACCTTTACTCCTATTGCCAAAAGTAATTGAGCCTCCGGAATGTTGCTGCAGAGAAGAGAAATGGTCTATCTTTCCAGTCATGTGACTTGAGCATCCGCTGTCTACATACCAGGGACCTGTTCCTCTCTCCACCTGCACATAAACAATCAGTTCTTACGGATCCAAATTAGCTTCGCATTTTTGGATTTCTTGTCAGAACTAGAATCAACACAAGTAATAGGTTTAGAAGAATTCAAATTAGTATCGGTTTTGACAGTTCGATCCTTCCGGGTACGTGTTCCTCGCTTGGAACCACCTAGTTTCTGATCCTTGCCTAGCGGTACACTTTGCCCAAAAGTGTCCCTCCTTTCCACAGTGAAAACAGATTTTCTTCTTTCTGAAGTTCACCTTATTAAAATCAGCAATCTTTTCTTTTTGCTTGCTGAAGTTAATGCCAACTGGTTTCTGACCTTGAGCGATCTTTGCCCAGATATGGTAGCCCTTACCATACATCTTAGCCTCGTCTCGGAGATCCACCTTTACCCGTGGAGTACTCCTGGGCTCTTCAGCTTTCTGAACTCTCTTTGCAATGATCACATGTCCATAACCCAAACCTGGTTTAGACTTCTTTGTTCGTGGAACAATCTTCTTCGCCTTATAAGTGGGTACATGTACCTGCAATCTGGAAACAGTCTCTCGTTCCCGAACGAGTTCCTTGCTCAGCAATAATGAGTAACAAATCAGCACGTGATTTATATGAGCTTCATCAATATGAGCTTCTTGCTCAGCAATAATGTTAGTCAACTCATCATTTTTATCACAAAGACTTTTAATAATGAGTAACAAATCAGCACGTGATTTATACTAAGAAGGATTAGAGGAATGACTTACCTCCGATGTTGATGACCTTCCCTTGGCCATAAGACACAAGTTCCTCCCTGAGGACTTGTTCCCGCGCTGACTCCCCGAGTCACTGTACTCTTCTAAATCTCCCCATGCTGCGATCATTGCCTTCTTATCCTTTGATTTCTCATCATTGGATTTCTCCTTGTTGGACTTATCCTTCTTTTTCTTCCTGCAATCTTTGGTAAAATGACCCTTTTTACCACAATAGAAGCATTTGTCATCCTTCCCTGCAGTGCGCTTTGAAGAAGAGTTCTTCTAACTGAGTTTCTGGTTGGCAACCTTCAATGCCTTAGACAGGAGCACCAAATCAGATTTGTCTTTTGTTTTTCTTTTTCAGACTCATTCTCTTTCCCTTTGAATTTCTTGGACTCCCCTTTCTCACTGACCAATGCAATCTGCTTTGCTCCTTTCTGAGGTTCACGTCCCTCGAGCTTGCATTTCTCAATAAGCATGTTGCTTTCGAGCTTAGAGACCAACTCTTCTAGAGTGATTCTCTTTGTTTCAGGAAGAGCAACCAAAGTCCTTGAAATATCATCCCATTCTGGAGTAAGTCCTTGTAGGATGTGATGAGTAACCTCCCATTTCTCATACTCCTTTCCTAGTCTTGACAGAGTTGATAGACATCCTTGAAACCTTGAGTGGTAGCCATGTATCGATTCGTCCTTAGCTTGATGAAGACTGTTATACTTCATCTGAGCAGTGAGGATCCTATTCCTCTTGACGTCTCCAAAACCATCATAGATTCTCTTGAGAGCATCCCAGATTTCTGATGGGTCTTTGTACGTCATGACCTTGTCAAGATCTCCTGGTTCCAGTGCCGCATGAAGTACTTTCATAGCTTGAGCGTTCTTCTGAAGCTTCTTGAAGTCCTCAGTAGTGTAAAGCGCTCGTGCTTTCTCCTTGGTTTTGTCTTCAGCATCCATGACGACTTATCTACCTTGCTCGATGATCTGTCAGACCTCGCCATCCAGAGAGAGGACATGTTCCTCAAATCTGATAGCCCATGAGTCATATTCCCCTACCTTCAGTTTTGGAGGGGTTGCAAATGAATCACCTGACATACATGCAATGCTAATCAAGATATAGAACCAGCGGCTCTTATACCAATTGATAGGATCGTGATTAGTAGTAACACACTAGGTATAGGAACTGTTAGGAACCTAAACTTAGTTGGCAGATATATGGACCTCAGAGTATAAATGCACATCGAAAATACGTCTAAAGATTATTTTATTAATCAATAGACTGTACAAATACTTACAGCTATTTGTACACTTGTAATAGTGTTGCTAACTATCACAAAACAAGTCACCTAAACCTGATATTCTCGGATCACCAATCGCGACTTCCTGAGACAAGTACCTCTGACGATTCTGAATCGCCCACTTCGTCTTGCACACTCTGATCTGATTACTTGATGCACAGGATGTGGCTTACTTAAGTATTCTGGCTTCACTTCTTTTGTTTTTTTTTTTTTACAACTAGCCGGGTTGTCATTGGGTTGCTTTATATATGAGAGCAACGGTCGAGTCCACGACCTCCAACTGCCTCCATGTCTTGCTCGTGTCCCACGTCCGGAAATTTCTAAACAAACTCCCGACTCGGTCAAGTGTTGCCTCGTCAATTGAGTTCGTCCAGCTCACAAACGTCGTTTCTCACGTTATCCATGATTTTCGCAACTGCTCGGTTGACTTGGTTTCGACTCCATTCCCTTTAAGTCCTTCTGTGTCCGACACAGGTTTTTGTCTCCCATCAGGTACAGGTACCTTCACACTCAGTTTAAGAGT
This sequence comes from Umbilicus rupestris, assembly GCA_963678935.1. Lineage (NCBI taxonomy): Eukaryota > Viridiplantae > Streptophyta > Magnoliopsida > Saxifragales > Crassulaceae > Umbilicus > Umbilicus rupestris. The sequence continues at coordinate 1,953,860 of OY787611.1, read as the reverse complement.
TAGTCGAGTGTTGTCATCATCAAAAGACAACATGAGGTTCATGTTCCAACAATAAAGAATTTTCAAAAGTAGGTATTTGTGAAAGTCGGATTTTGAAAAGGGGCAATTCTAAAAAAATCGATTTTTTACACATGAGACTAGATGCATCGCATGTGATACTTTCGGGTTAAAGCACATGTATGAATTTTGTTAAATCGTTAGTTAGCTGTCCCTCCGAGGTATAACACTAGTGGGATATTAAATGCAGAAAAAATAAAACGGCTTACTCAATGAATTAGAGTGAAAACCTCAGTATCAAGCAAGTAACTAAGTAAAACCACTACCTTCAGAATCCCCTTGAAGGATTTGTGAAATGGTCTGCTTCTGTATTTAAAATATGTCTGCTGAGTACAAACGACTAAGTTACTCATTAGTGTTAGATATTTTAGGGTTAATTAGTCTGGGATAAAATCTTGGTACAATGTAACATTAGATATGTTATATAAGGAATACATGAATGATGTTTATTAGCAAATTTGTACTTGCAAACAGAAAGTACAGCGCCCCAAGGCAATATTACGAAGCGCGCCCCAAGACAACATTATGTGTGTAATGTCTTCTTCTGAAGCGGTACTAATGTGTTCTTGTGGAGCCTTTTTCCGCGGGTTCAAGGCAACATTAACTAGCGCGCCCCAAGGCAACATTAAGTTATTAATGTCTTCTTGTGACGCGGTAATAATGTCTTCTTCCGGAGCGATACTTGCTGAAAGGGACACATCTCTTTAGCTCAAGACACATACTTTGGTCATATCATTTCATTCCCTATAAAATGAGGACGAATTCCTCACTTTTGAATCATCAAAAAGGATACAAACATAATCCAATAACACTCAAATACTTGTGTTATTGCTCTCTCTCTACTTACTCTAACTTTGCTACTTGTTTACAAGCCATAACAAGTAGTGCATCGGTAATATTATCCCACTTCGAATTTCAGGACACCCTTGGCTTTCATATAAGGGCTGAAATACTGATTTCGGAATGTGACTACACGATATTACTTGAATCCAAGTTTAATTACTACTTTACCGAAGTTGTCAAACAAGGTAACCTCAAAGGCGAATCCATCATCTCTCGAAGCCAAGGAACACAAGCACCATTCAAACCAACTTCCCCCAACATTCGAAATCAGTATTTCCAAAGATGGCTTCGCTACGAGACATGACAAGCAACTTTCAGAAGTTAGACAAGTTTGAAAGGACGGACTTTCGGCGTTGGCAAAAGAAGATGCACTTTTTGCTAACTAACCTCAAGGTGGCCTATGTACTCTCTACCCCCATTCCAGAAGTCGATTGTGAAGGACCCGTGGAGACTTTCCGGCGCAAAAACAAGTGGGAAAATGATGACTACATCGCCCGAGGACACATCCTCAACGGTATGTCCGATTCTCTCTTTGATGTTTATCAAAATGTGGAATCTGCTAAAGAGTTATGGGATTCACTTGAATCCAAGTATATGGCCGAGGACGCTTCTAGCGTGAAGTTCCTTGTAAGTAATTTCAAAAATTACAAAATGGTTGATACTCGGCCGGTGATGGAACAATTCCATGAGATGCAACGCATCTTGGGGTAATTTGCCCAACATAAGTTGAAGATGGATGAGTCCATCGCTGTGTCTAGCATAATAGACAAGTTACCACCAAGTTGGAAGGACTTTAAGCGCACACTTATGCACAAGAAGGAAGAGATCTCTTTGTGGGGCTTGCTTGTGAATTTCGGATTGAAGAAGAACTCCGAACACAAGAAAGTGTCAAAAAGGAGGTGGTTCACAAGATGAATGTGATGGAGACTAGCAATCCAAGAGTGAACAAGAACAAGGGCAAGAAAAGGCCATACCCACAAGCAAGCAACGGTCCTAACAAGAAGCATCCTTCTAAGGAAAATGTTTGTTGGATTTGCGGGAAGGCGGGATACTTCAAGAAAGATTGCCGCATGGGAAAAAGGAAGAGCATGAAGGCTCAAGGCCAGGATCTTGGTGCTAAGAACCAAGACCCAAAGTCTCATCAAGGTCAGAAAAGTTTAGTTTCAAGTTGAGAAACTGTTAATACTACATCTAGTATGTATTATTTTTGAGATATGTATGATGCAGGATGATGAGACATCGTGATGAGTCAACTCAGGTGCTACGGCGCATGTGTGTAGAGATAAAGGAATGTTCAAGTCCTTTGCCGCTACAAATGGAAGAAAAGTACTTCACATGGGAGACGAGTCGACTGCCCCTATATTAGGAGAAGGCCTAGTAGAGTTAGAATTTTCTTCGGGAAAAATATAGTTCTTGTTAATATTTTGTATGTACCAAGTGTGAGAAAAAACATTGTGTCTGGTACTGTTTTAAATAAATTAGGTTATCGGCAAGTGTATGAAGCCGATAAGTTTATATTGTTCAAAGGTGGTGTGTATTTTGGACAAGGAGACTTGTGTAATGGAATGTTTAAGTTAAGTATTAATAAAGTTGTTACATCGTTATTTATGACTTGTGCAAATGTATCTTCTTCAAATGCATCAAATGATCTATCTAGTTTATGGCATGCTCGCTTAGGACACATACATTATAAACGATTACATGAAATGTCCAAGCATGATTTAATTCCTACATTTGACATGAACATTGATAAATGTAGAATTTGCATGTTAACTAAGATTACTAGGCAACCATTTCATGAAGCTAAAAGAGACATAGCGATTTATGTGATTTTCATGCATCACTTTCTTTAGGAAATAAGAAGTATATTGTCACATATATAGATGATTATTCTAGATTTTGCTATGTGTATTTGTTACATTCAAAGGATGAAGCTCTTGATAAATTCAAATTTTACAAGAGGGAATGTGAACTTCAAAAGGAAACCTTAATTAAAAGGTTGCGCACCGATCGAGGTGGGGAATACTATGATCCCGGTTACTTCCAGTCTGTTGGGATTATTCATGAGACAACGGCTCCTTATACACCACAACAAAATGGTGTGGCGGAGAGAAGGAATAGAACATTAAATGAAATGGTTAATTCCATGTTATCATATTCTGGCCTAAATGATAGATTTTGAGGAGAAGCTATGTTAACGGCTTGCTATTTATTGAATAGAGTTTCTAACAAAAGGAGCAATCTTACTCCATATGAGATTTGGTTCAAAAGAAAACCAAATCTGAATTTTATGAGAGTTTGGGGTTGTAGAGCGATAGTGAGACTACCTCATAAACACAAGACTTTGGGTGAAAGGGGAGTTGAATGCATATTCATAGGATATGCCGAACACTCCAAGGCTTATAGGTTTTATGTCATAGAACCTAATAAGCAAGTTTCGATTCATACAGTAATTGAATCAAGAGATGTCATATTTGATAAAAAGAGAGTTTCATCAATAGGCATGGCTAAAGACCTGACTTTTATGCCTAGCACAAATCAAGAGTCAAATGTCACCCCTAGTGAACAAATTCCAAAAATTAGGAGTAAGAGGGCAAGAAAAAAGAAATCATTTGGTGATGATTTCCATGTCTACCTAGTGGAAGGGACTAGAGAGTTTGGCACTCAATATATATATTGTCAAGGGGTTGAAAATGAACCTAAGAATTTTGATGTGGCCATGAAATCCCAAGATGTATCATTTTGGAAAGAGGCCATTAATGATGAGATAGATTCTATCATGGGTAATAACACTTGGATTTTAGTTGACTTACCACCCGGATGTAAGCCTTTGGGTAACAAATGGATCTTCAAAAAGAAGATGAAAGTAGATGTAACGGTTGATAAGTTCAAAACAAGGTTGGTGGTCCAAGGCTTTAGACAAAAGTACGGGACCGATTACTTTGACACTTATACACCGGTTGCAAGAATCACTACTATTAGATTGTTGATTAGTCTAGCATCTATTCATAAGTTGCTAGTACATCAAATGGATGTGAAAACGGCATTCCTAAATGGAGAGTTGGAAGAAGAGGTTTACATGAAACAACCAGAAGGATTTGTTATGTCAGGACAAGAGCACAAGGTGTGCAAACTTATTAAATCCTTGTATGGGCTTAAACAAGCACCTAAACAATGACATCAAAAGTTTGATGATGTTGTATTATCCAATGGATTCATCTTGAACTAGTCGGATAAATGCGTATATAGCAAATTTGATAACTTCGGAAATGGAGTAATCATTTGTCTATATGTAGATGACATGCTGATTTTTGGCACTAACATGGAGTGCATAAATCAAACAAAAGATTTCTTGTCATCTAAATTCTCTATGAAGGATATGGGGGAGGCCGAGGTAATTCTTGGGATAAGAATTAAAAAGGTCGATGGAGGTCTAACTTTGACACAATCTCACTACATTGAGAAAGTGATAAGAAGGTTTAATTATTTGGAATGCCATCCGACAAGTACTCCATTTGATCCCTCAATTCGGTTATGCCTAACACGGGCAAACCTGTGTCTCAACTAGAGTATTCTAGGGTCATTGGCAGTTTAATGTATGCTATGACTAGCACAAGGCCGGACATTGCATTCGCAATGGGTAAGCTAAGTCGTTATACTAGTAACCCTAGTATGCAACATTGGCAGGCAGTCCATAGGGTACTTCGTTATCTTAAGGGGACTATGAATTTAGGTCTTGTGTACTCTAACTTTCCTTCGGTAATTGAAGGGTATTCGGATGCAAGCTGGATCTCAAATAAGGAGGATCATTCGTCAACAAGTGGATGGGTATTCCTACTCGGGGGAGGTGCAATCTCTTGGGCTTCCAAGAAGCAAACTTGTATCACAAGTTCGATGATGGAATCTGAGTTTGTGGCACTAGCTGCTGTGGCTAAGGAAGCCGAATGGCTTAGAAACATGATGTATGAGATTCCATTGTGGGAAAAGCCAATATTACCATTAATGATACATTGTAATAGCGCTGCAACTTTGGCTAAGGCATATAGCCATGTATACAATGGTAAGTCTTGACACTTGGGTATGAGACATAGTGCAATTCGAGAGTTCATATTGCATGGGGTGATTTCGATTGACTTTATAAGGTCACAAAAAAATTTAGCCGATCACTTGACGAAGGGATTAGCTAGAGACTTGGTTTCTAAGTCCGTAACGGGGATGGGACTAAGACCCATATAATTTTCTAGTGGTGGGACACCCAATTCCTATCTAACTAGTGTTAGGTACGAATTCAATGTGGAAAGCCCACACCTAGAAGATTGATGAGCACATTTGATTATCCCCAAGCAAGTACTCATGACCTACAAGCTAGAGGTTAAGTATGAGTCCTCTTAATAGATCCTTTGAAAAAGTACTAATTGTAGGAGCACGATCTAGTGAGGTTACGCATTAAATGAATCTACCTATGTGAACATGAAGTTTATGGTCGCTTCAATGGAATTGTGGGTTAATTTCTATAAGTTCATGAATGGATAGGGACTCAAGGGCCATTGAGAGTCATTGTTAAGTTAAGAGTTTGGAAGTGACTCATGTGTGTGTTATCTTCAGATACCCAAATGGATTGATTGGTTCAATCCTTAGCGACACCAAAATTTTCGGGTATTTGGAATGTGTAACTACACTATGTGGAAATTCAATCTTAGTGACACTTTCGCTTATGCGTGAGTTTCTTAAACTTGAGATATGCGGTGACACAAGGAAACCCTAAAATTGGGGGAGGATTGTTAGGGATTTTAGGATTAATTAGCCTGGGATAAAATCTTGGTATAATGTAACATTAGATATGTTATATAAGGAATACATGAATGATGTTTATGAGCAAATTTGTACTCGCAAACAGAAAGTACGGCGCCCCAAGGCAACATTACGAAGCGCGCTCCAAGACAACATTATGTGCGTAATTTCTTCTTCTGAAGCGGTACTAATGTGTTCTTGGGGAGCGCCTTTTTCCGCGTGTTCAAGGCAACTTTAACTAGCGCGCCCCAAGGCAACATTAAGTTATTAATGTCTTCTTATGACGCGGTAATAATGTCTTCTTCCGGAGCGATACTTGCTGAAAGGGACACATCTTTTTGGCTCAAGACACATCCTTTGGTCATGTCATTTCATTCCCTATAAAAGGAGGACGAATTCCTCACTTTTGAATCATCAAAAAGGATACAAACACAATCCAATAACACTCAAATACTTGTGTTATTGCTCTCTCTACTTACTCTAACTTTGTTACTTGTTTACAAGCCATAACAAGTAGTGCATCGGTAATATTATCCCACTTCGAATTTCAGGACACCCTTGGCTTTCATATAAGGGCTAAAATATTGATTTCGGAATGTGACTACACGATATTACTTGAATCCAAGTTCAATTACTACTTTACCGAAGTTGTCAAACAAGGTAACCTCAAAGGCGAATCCATCATCTCTCGAAGCCAAGTGGCACAAGCACCATTCAAACCGACTTCCCCCAATGATTAGTACACTCAGTACAAGTCTAACTTATCTTTGGTACTGTTGGCTAAACCCAACCCTCGAGCATATTTCTTTTACTCTGAAACTTGACCGTCCGAGCTTTTAGAAGTTCACAAAAGGTTTCTCTTTTCTTAGCACGCTCTCTCCTTTTCTATTTCAAACCCGTGCTTGATCCGACGCTCTAGCTCGCTTTTTATAGCTTTTGCGAATCAACAGAAATCTTGGCTTGCGCACTAAGAATATATTTGGTTAAGTGAATCAAAACCAAATATCTCCAACAACCGAATATTTGATTATTTCTTGTTTAAATAAGAAAACTTATCTATTTAAAGTAGATTTGTTTACAAATTTATAAGAGATATATTCATTGTATCCAGAAGATATCTCATAATATATCTTGGATTTGATAACAACTTTTCATAAAGTTGCTAATATATTTCGGATCTTTTTTAAATATTCTTAATGATTCACCCGAATATTTCGGTAGAGAATATTTCCTTCCTGATATTTATTTTCATTCTTTGCTCTCATGTTTCAGCTTTAAAGTCGGTTTAGCTCTTACTGTGTTTACCTACACACTTATTGAAATCATTAGTTGAATGTTTGCTATCATAAAAAAACTTAGAAATCCAATAAATTATAAATATGAACATTTGACATTATGTCAGTGATAAAAAGTCTACTTTTTCTGTCGAAATATCCACTTTCCAAACTTTCTTTCTATTTTGCCCAAGTTTTGAAGTTAGTTACTAATTTACCAACTTATTCGATGAGCGCTTAAGGACTCATTGACGCTTATCAACTTAAAACAGAGGCAATGTTACGTGCAACACCTCTTTTAAATTAAAAATTCAGATGAAATTAGTCTTCTTCTATTGCAGCGCCTGCCTTCTCTCTTATCACCGGCCAGCTCCATCCTTAATCCGCGATCCGCATGTATGACTCGAAACTTCCATTAATGTGTGGCTTGTCTCGAACGGGTTTAGGGTTTGTGATAAATTGTTAAGTGCTATGAATTTAGGGGTTAGTGCTACTCGGTTTTGGAAGCCAGAAGAGGGTAGATGGCGAAGTTACGGAACTGCGGCCGTCAATGGCTCCATTAGATGGTAGTGTTGCTTTCAAGAGTGAAGACATATTAGTCGGTTTAATATACATTATAATGTTGTTAATTAATAGTTATGTGTTTATCTGATGGATAATGTTTGTTATTTGGTGTTGACGATAACAATCATTCCAGGATGTTCAATCAGAAAGTATTGGTATGTTATTAGTGAATCATAGATTTCAATTGATTTTTCTATGACGTATGAGAGGTAGACATAGTAAGATGTACCATGATCATAATTATATATTAATTACAATTATAAATGTGAATTGTAAACAACAATATTATTAAGTAACACCAAATTGGTATCTATTTCATAGGGAAGTAACTTCAAAAAAGAAAAGGATAGGTCCGAAATTTGTTCTAAATAAAGTTACTAGTACCTATTTCATGGTAAATGTTATCGATTCAAATACGTTGTCAAACACATGGAACAAATTTCATATAGAGATTCACTTGCATCCCAAAGTACAATACCTAGGAATCAACCGTTTAAGTTACTAAGAGCATATACAGCAGTGTCAATTGTAGGAGGTGCTGGCAGAAGATGGTGCTGTTTGTTTTGTGCAACTGATAGAAGTAATTGTAAGAAGTGCTGCAGGAGGGTGGAGGTGCAAGAGGAAGTGCTGGATGGAACATCTCTGGGAGGAAGTTCTCTCTCCCAAATTGCAGTCAAATTGACCCAAATTTCACCATAAATGAAATTTAGAGATTTAATCAAATTTTGAAAGATTTAATTTTACTAAAATTTATTTTTTAAATATTAATATAAAGTAATAGGAACAACTAAATATTGAACCGTTATACAAAAAAGCTGAATAGATGCTCCGAGCTTTCTATTCTGAGTTAGTCGGGCCACATGGGCTGGGCTCAGTAGCACTTAATTTTCGACGGCCCACAAGGGCTAGCTTCACTAGTACGTGCTGTCGAATATCTCACCAAACTTTTAGTGAATACGTAGCTTTAAGCAATCTCAGAATGCATTACACAAATAAATGCATAAATACCGATGCACTAATATAAACAAGCAAAAATGATATTATAAGTAAACAATTAAAGATATAGACTGAAATAGATATTGGGGTAAGTGCCTTCTCAGTTCAGGTCTCCAAATATTATCAACACAACTTGTTAACAAGTTCAGAAGAACGAAAGTATTTGTTTCGATCATCATCAAAGGCATCTACTTTCCCAAATTGCGACTCCAAAAGCATCGAGTAAGCTGAATTCATTAGGGCAGGAAGAATCAGAGTTCAAAAAATCTTTTCTCATACACAGAGATAAAACTGTGTCAGAAGGTGTCCTAAGATTTTAATGATCTCATCATGCTCTTCTGGTACCCAAAAAGAGAGAGAAAACTTGAAGAGAGAGTGGAAGAGAATCAGAAAGAACGTAGCGTGAAGTAAAGGGATCAAGTGAGAAATACATCTCATCAATCTTCATCATCGAATTGCTTTCCTCATCTTCAGAACCACAAATCCAACAACGAGACATAAAGACAGACAAGAAATCGCAAACTCAAATAGACGGATCTGATTTCTGAAGTGTGCGTCGACAATGCCGAATGACGCTTGGAATTTATAGCTTTGAATCCCAAACCCTAGAAGATACTTCAATTGACATGTTTTTAGGGCGGCCCATTTATACAAAGCACAGCCCATCAGATACAATTCAGTAGCACTCAAACGACGTCGTCTTTGTCGTCTTCAGGATGCGCGAAGAAGCAATTTATGTGGTTATGGCTTTCTGCAATTACCACTCCGCTTCGCTTCTAACGATTTGTTCCTTCTTCAGACGGAAATGGAAGCTTTCAAAGTAGCGATAATCTGTTAATTTTACTGTTTGATGAAATGGTTAAGCAGAAGAATATGCTGCTGCTGCTGCTGCTGGTCTGTTACTTTAATGTCCAGACATATGTTTCGTCTTTCACTGATTATTATTGATCGGTTTGAGAAATCTCAAGCCATTTATGCACAGATTGTTGGCTGGCTTAGGCTCTTAGAAAGTCATTTGGTGCAGTTAGCCACAAATATTTTCTGCCCTCTCTTTGAGTTTTTTTGCACAATTGTTTAGGCTCTAAGAAAGTCATTTGGAGCAGTTAGCCACAATTTTTTTGCACAGTTAGCACAAATAAAACAACTTACTCTGAGTATTTTCTATTCTAATTTGAGTTGGTATCAAGAGCCAAAGAGCCTACTCCTCTACCTTTGTAAACAGATCGTTTGTCCATTTTTTTTACGACTGTTTCGTTTCATCCGTAATGACTATCTTCAATACTGTTGAATAGGTGACACATCGCTACCGAACTGCGTATCAAACGTCTTGTATCTTGTTCGTTTCGATTCATTATTTCTGTGAGTGTGTGTACCTGTGCTAACGAATACCGACTCTCTAACGTCCTCAAATGCGCTCGTTTGTCCACCAACAATGAACCTGATGATGACTTCTGAACCAATGTCGATTCCTAGTGAAATCAAATTAAAAGGTGATTCTAATTACGATGTTTGGTCTCAGTTTGTGATTATGTTTATCGTTGGGAGAGGCAAGCAAGGATTCATTACTGGTGCAACTCACCAACATAGTGAAAGTGACGAAGCCTATGATAAATGGGTTATGAATGATGCCATTGTGAAAGGATAGCTTATCAATTATATGGAAACAGATGTAATGTTGTTGTTCATTTGTTTATCAACTGCAAAAGATGTTTGGGATGCTTATTCATTCTATGAAGGAGCCGATAAATCAATAATTTATGATTTATCTCGAAAAGCCATGTCAACAAAACAAGTCGGAAGGCCAATATCTACATATTTTTCAGATTTGAAGTAGATTTGGCAAGAGCTTGATCACCGTAAACCGATTCCTTTTACACAAACAGATGTTATCAAAGTGCGAAAAACTGAGATCGAAGAAAAACGATTATATATATATTTCTTGCTGGTTTAGATGATATTTATGATTCAATTCGAAGTGAAGCCCTACACACTGATCCACTTCCTAACACTGAAGTTGTTTTATCGACCGTACGACGTGAAGAGCAGCGCCGCAACATTATGTTATATCAATGAGATATTTCTAAAGGTTGCTATGGCAGCTAAGAAGTTTGTTCCACCTTCATTTATCAAACAGAATCATTCAACGATGTCGGCCGAAAATTATTCTCATTGTGGAAGTGGCAAGCATCTTGTAGAATCGTGTTTTAAGAAAAATGGATATCCTGACTTGGCTTTATTACTGAAACGAAAAAGTGAAGTAGCAGCGTGTATTTAAGATTTTCGTAAGAAGATCAAGACCCAATATGCTGCCGTTTTACAAGTTTTTCGCTCTGATAATGGCAAAGAATTTATTAACAAGTATTTAAAAGGATATTTTTAGGAGCATGACATTCTCCACGAAACTACTTGTGCTCATACTCCACAACAAAATGGTGTCGCGGAAAGAAAAATTAGACAAATTTTTGAAATCACACGACCGAGTTTGATTGGTGCAAATACGAAGCCATGTTGGTGGGAAGAAGCCATCATTCATCTCCTTAACCAGGCACCTACAAGTAGGACTGTCCATTCAGCCCTTCGGGCCCAAAAGCCAACGGCCCGGCCCGGCCCTTCGGCCCATCGATCTGCAGCCCGGCCCAACCCTTCTAAGCCCTTTATTATTTCAGCCCGAACAGCATGAGGCCAGGCTAGGGTCAAACAAAATAAGCCCGACCCGGCCCGTCGGCCCGGCCCAACTAAAGCCCATTCTGTTTGGCCCGGCCCGGCCTGCCTCAGCTTGGCCGCCCCTTATTAATATATGTTATACTCTTTAAACCCTAATACTAACACTCCACACAGCCTCACAACAACAGTCGTCTCCTCTCCTCTCTCTAGTTTCCTCAGGGGCTCAGCCTCTCTCCACACATTTGCCAGCCACACAGCCACCTCTCCCCATCTGCCTTCCTCGATTCACCAAATGTAATCAATGACCAGATTTCATACGTTTGTTTTTTCATTTTCGAGTTTTTTATCTATTTCTACTTCAGATCTGCATATATCCATATATATATGTTTAGATCTGTTTAGATCGTTCGTTTTTGTTTTTTTACCTACTTTTACTTCAGATCTGCATATATCCATATATATGTTTAGATCTGTTTAGTTTTCGATTTTTTATTTATTTCTACTTCAGATGTGCATATATTCATATATATATATATATATATATATATATATATATGTTTAGATTTGTGTGTTTATTTATATATCTGTACAGCAGGTTAACTGCTTTTTTAAGATTGGATAATTTATTTATGAAGTTGATTTATTTAATTTATGTGTTCACATTTGTTTTTATTTAATGTGTAAACGCATGTTAAATGCTTAATAGGAATCTGTAATAAAATATTTTTTGATCGTTTAAAATTAAGCTATTCATTTTTATCAACTCTGTACATGTATGTTTAACTTTTGCTGTTTAATCATGTTATTTTTATGTTACTTTTTATGTTTGGTTAAACTGTTCTTTTGTTAACAGTAAAAGTTAATTCAGTTGATTATTGGTGCGGTAAATTGTTAGAACTGTTAACTGTAAATTGTTAACAAAGTTGATTATGCAGATCTAACTTTTACTCTATACATGAACGGCTTAATACAATTGATTTGTTCACAATTTTTATGTTTGGTTATTGCATGTTCTTTTGTTAAATTTGTCTAATCATGTTATTTTTATGTTACTTATTTTTTTACGAGCTATTTTCATTGTGCAGGTACATTAATTAATCATGGCCCTTTGATTATCAGTGCGGTGTTTACACATTCTGATAATCTGACTTTTATTTGCTATGAATATGAATTGTTGCCAGATTTAGTATGTTAAATTGTCTGTTGGTTTGATATGAAATTACTTAAAATATTTGTTAACTTTGTAGTACAAAGAGTATGCTAATTTAATATAGGCTTTCATGGAACATTTAATATTTGAAGGTGATGGACCTGCTGAGCATGCTAGTTCAACATCCACATGTGTCCCTGTTAAAGTTAAATTAACTTCTAATGTATGAAAATATTTTGAAAAAATTGAAGAGGAATTAATTAGTGGTAAAAAAGTTCAAAAAGCTAGGTGTACTATCTGTAATGTGAGATTGGTTTGTTCAGGTAATTCTGGTACTTCTCATTTATCTAGGCATGTAAAATCACATATTAATGTTCAAATGAACATTTCTGATTTGAGAACCAGATGTTGCTAGCAAATGATAAGGCGGGAATGGTGACTAATTATCAGTTTGATAATGATAGAGCTAGATCTGAAATTGTTGATTTTATTATAAGAGCTGAATTGCCTTTTACCGTTGTTGACACACATGATTTTGCTGGAATGATTCAAAGAGGTTTTGCACCTCAATATAAGAAAATTTCACATCAAACATGTAAGAGGGATGTAATGAAAAGGTTTGATGCATGCAAAAGTGAATTAATTGTATATTTTAATTCATTTAATGGTAAAGTAAGTTTTACATCTGATATGTTGTCTTCCAGACAAAAAATGGGCTATATGAACTTAACAGCACATTGGATTGATGATGGTTGGTGCATGCAAAAAAGAATATTGTCTTTCAAAATGGTTGAGTATCCCTATACGGGTGAGAGTCTTGCTTCTCATGTATATGAAGAACTTATTGCTTGGCATTTGCATGAAAAAGTTTTTACTATTACTTTAGATAATGCATCTAGCAATGATGTTCTTGTTTCACATCTTGGTTCTCATTTAATGCTAAACAATGTTACAAAACAGATTCTGCATGTGAGATGTACATGTCATATTTTGAATTTAATTGTTCAAGACGGCCTCTCATGTTTGTCACCTAGCCTAGAAAAAATCACTTCTATTGTGAAGTCAATGAATTCGTCTATAAAAAGGCATGCTCTTTGGGTGAACTATTATGCTGAATTAGGCTTAAAAAAAGTAACATTGATAATGATGTGCCTCATAGATGGAATAGTACTTTTGAACTGTTGAATGTTGCTGTTAAATACAAAATTGCACTGAATAGATATTGTCAAAAGGTTAATGAATCTAGAAACTGTTCTTTGGTTGTTCCTACTGAACATGATTGGGTTATTGCTTCTTTGTGCATGAATTTTTTTGGCATTTTTAATACAACAACGAAAGTTTGCAGCGGTATCTATTCTCCGACTTCTAATAAGGTTATTAATAGTCTTGTTGACATTTATGCAACTTTGAAAACATATGAACCACTTGATGTATTTAAACCTGCTTTAGATGCCATGAAATCTAAATTTAACAAGTACTGGGTTGAATTTCCTATTGTATTTTGCTTGGCAACAATAATGGATCCTAGATTTAAACTTTTGGCAATTGAAACATGGCTGACTATGTATGATATGCCTGATTTTGAAATCGACCTTAAAGTTAACCATGTTAAATCAGTTTTACATTAGATTTATGATATATATAAGAGAAATGTTGTGTCTTCTATGACTGTTGCATCTTCTTCTATACCTGTTGATTTTACAGTTGATTTCGTTGATGTTAATATTCCAATTGTGCCATCTTCTTCTATGGCTAGATTGAAGAGGGCTAGAATAGGTAATAATGGTGTTAGTTCTGATTTACAAATATATTTGGATTTAGATATTTTAGAATTGAATGAAAATGCTGATTTTAATATTTTGGGATGGTGGAAAGCCAATAGCAGTATGTATCCTGTTTTGTCATTAATGGCTGAGACATTCTTTGCATTCCTGCCTCCACAGTCGCTTCAGAAGCTGCTTTCTCAGCTGGTGGCCGGGTTGTTTCTGAGAAACGGGCATCACTTAATCCAAATACTATAGAAGCATTAGTATGTCTAAAGGATTGTCTTTGGCCCAGTGCAGGTTACAAGAAGCTACAGCCATAGAGTCTGTTGCGGAAGAACTAATGAATGCTAAAGCTAGCTGGCCAAATTGGCTACAAAATGATGAAGATCAAGATAATAATGATGTTGTTGCGGCTGAAGATGGGAACCCTTTTGCGCAGTCTGCCACTTCTATTACTTGAACAAGAAAAGCTCAACTAATTTGATTTTTTGCCTGATTTGGTTGCTTATCAAGTTAGCGCTTTTTGAGATTGATGTATAGCGCTTCTTTGTGGTTCTATTTGCAGAGCCAGTTGTAATGCATATTGTTCATGTTTTTTAAACAAAGTAGAAATTAAAATTTTATATTATATATGTAAGGGCCTATTAGCCCGAACCCATTAATATAGGGCCGCGGACGGGCCTAGGGCTTTTTTATTTTGAATCGGGCTGGCCCGGCCCGGCCCGACCCCCTAAATGAGTAAGGGCTTTAAAATTTGAAGCCCATTAGGGCTGGGGCTTGATTTTTTTGACAAGGGCCAGCCCGGCTCGGCCCATTGGACAAGCCTACCTACAAGTGTCTTGAATTTTCAAACACCACTGGATACACTTGCATCTTCCGTGGCCATTCCTTCTAATCTCCTATTCATCGTCGTGTCTTTCGATGTGTGGCATTTGTTAACATGCAGAAGAATATGCGCTCATAGCTAAACCCATGTGCCTTGAAATACGTTTTTGTGGGATATCATCCTTTTAAAAAGGGATACAGATGCTATCATCCCCAAACTCAGCGCCCGTCAGCGGCCTGATCAACGCCCAGTCAGCATCCTGATCGGCGTTCAGTCAGCAGCCTAATCAGTGCCCAGCCAACACCCAATCAATGCCCAGTCAGCACCCAGATAGCAGCCTGGTCAGCGCCCAGTCAGCAGCCCACACACCAGTCTATTCAGCGTCCAGTCAGCAGCCCAATCAGCGCCCGCTTGAAAAAAAAAAACACTAACCTTTATTCTCTATTATGTCTTCTCTTTGAGGTACCGTTGTAGTTCCACGTTGTCCTGTTCTCTTTAATGGGCTTAATTATTGAGAATGAGTGCAACATATGCGTCTTCATATGCGTGGACAACGTCTTTGGGATATTCTCGTGGGGGATCAGTCTTGTCCTAGTTCTCCGACTCCCCCTACTGAGCTTGCACTTCCAGCTACAGCGTCCGCCAACAATAAACAGAAGGCGTCTACAGCGTATGATGATTTATTTACTCAATAACGGTGCGCCTTACTAACCTATCAGAGATGGATTGATGAGGATGCCCGTGCTTGTGCCATCCTTGTAGCTAGTATGGAGGTTCATCTTATTGGCGATATTGTTTCCCTTACAGAGCTCATGAGATGTGGACACATCTTCAGACCCGTTATGCACCTTCTGGCCTCTCGCTCATCTTGTTAGTTAAGAATCAGGAACGCGATCTTCGTCAGGGAGATAGCACCGTGGACGAGTTCTATGCCGCCATATCTGCTCTTTGGCTCTCCATGCCCTACTTGTTCGGCTTGTCAGCAGATTCGTTCTCATTCAGAATTTCTTCGACTTTATGAGTTTCTGACTCGTCTTCGCCCCGAGTTTGAGATGATTCGTGCACAGCTCCTTGCTCGTCATCCTTCAGTGATATTATTGGAGGCACTTTCTGCAGTTCGCGTCGAGGAGATACGTCTTTGCAGTGCTGGTTTTCTACAGTCCTCTACCGTGTTAGTGACTCCTGCATCCACTGTTCCTGTTGCTGCTCCCATCATTGCTCCTGCAGTTACTACCTCTTCATCAGCTGTAGCTAAAAGAGGGCGTCGTCACTGCACATACTGCAACAGAGATAATCATTTGGTTGATACCTGCTACAAGAAGCGCGATAATGAAGCTCGACATTCTAGTCAGTCTTCGAAGAAAGCTGGAGGTTCTAATTAGCGCAACACCACTCCTCACGTATCTAAAGGGTCCGACACTGAAGAGCTGCTAACATTGCTACGTCGTATGGTTGTTTCAGCATCTACTGGTTCTGCAGGCTCGGCGACTCAGACTTCAGGCAATGAGTTACCTGCCCCTACATCATCTCCTCCCTTAGGTACGTTTCCTTGGATTCTAGATTCCGATGCTTCTTTCCATATGACTTCTGATCGTACATCCCTTCGGTCTGTCTGTCCTTTGTTATCTCCTATATCAGTTCAAACTGCTGGTACCTCTCTCTCGGTCACAAGACAAGACACTCTTTCAACTTCTTCTTTTCATGCTCCCAACGTCTCTCTTGTTCCAAAATTGACTATGCAGCTCATTTCTGCTGGTCAGCTTACGGATCATGGTTGTCGTATTATTCTTGATTTTGACTCTTGTTCTGTTCAGGATCGTCGCACGGGTACCCTAGTTGGTACTGGCCCACGCCGCCATGATTCTCAACGTCTCTGGGAACTGGATTGGCTTTACCTTCCTTCCGCTGCCTCTGCTAATCCTCCCGCGTCCGCGTCCGTTGTGACCTCTCCTGTGTCTTTCGCTCATTGGCATCATCGCCTCTCTTCGTTAGTTCGTCGTAGCGTCTTAGGACACGTGTCTGGCGATGCCTCTTTACACTGTCAGGGTTGCAAGCTTGGAAAACAGCTTCAACTCCCTTATTCATTCTGATGTATGGGGTCCATCTCCTTTTGTTTCCAAAGGTGGTCATCGATATTATATCATCTTTATTGATGATTATTCTCGCTTTTCTTGGATTTATGAAATCTCATAGGGAGGTTCTCCCTATCTATAAAGATTTTTCGCGAATGGTTCGCACTCAGTTTGATTCCCCTATTCGTACCCTTCGTGTTGATTCAGCTGGTGAATACTTATCTCATCATCTTCGTCGCTTTCTTGCCGATCAAGGCACTCAGTCTCAGTTCTCTTGTCCAGGTGCACATACTCAGAATGGCGTTGCCGAGCGCAAACATTGTCATCTTCTTGAGACCTCTCGTGCTCTTATGCTTGCTTCAAGCGTTCCGTCTCATTTTTGGGCTGAGGCTGTTTCCACTGCCAATTACCTCATTAATATGCAGCCTTCGTCCGCCCTCAACGACAGTATTCCTGTTGAGCATTTGTATGGAAGACCTCCTGATTATTCTCATCTTCGACTTTTTGGCTGCGTGTGCTATGTTTTATTAGCACCTCGTGAGCGCACAAAGCTGACTGCTCAATCGGTTGAGTGCGTTTTTCTTGGTTACAGTGCTGAGTACAAAGGCTATCGATGTTGGAATCATATTCGTCGCTGACTACGATTCTCTCTTGATATGACTTTTGATGAGTCTCGTCCTTTCTACCCTCGTCCTTCATCTGACTCGTCTTCTGCATCTCTTCTTGAGCCTATTTCTTTCCTTACTTTTCCAAATTCTCCCATTAGGTGTTTGTCCTTCTTCTGCAACGTCACCTTCATCTCCTCCCCCTTCAGCTTCTTCTACAGTCACATCAGATTCCTTATCATCTTATCCTCTTCATTACAGCCGTCGTCATATCCCTAATCCTGATATGCCTACTCATACTCTTACTCCTCTGAATGTGCATGTTGCTCCTCCGATTGTTCCTGATTCTTTTGCTGAGTTACCCTCTATTCCCGACACACCACCTGTCTCTTCTGCGCATTTTCCCCCACCATCCCCTGTTAGTGGTTCTCCGGACATGACATCTTCTCCTCGATATGACCTTCGTGATCGTCACTCCCTTCGTACTCCTAATCGTTATGATCTTGCTGTTGTCATCCCTGACGAACCAGCTTCATATCGTGAGGCTATGGTTCATCAAGAGTGGCAACAAGCGATGGCTGAGGAGCTTGCTGCCCTTGAGCGCACTGGTACTTGAAATATTGTGTCTCCTCCTACGCATGTGCGTCCAATCACTTGTAAGTGGGTCTATAAGGTTAAGACTCGATCTGATGGCTCTCTTGAGCGATATAAGGCTCGTCTTGTTGTTCGTGGCTTCCAGCAGGAGCATGATCGTGACTATGATAAGACATTTGCTCATTTGGCTCATATGACCACCATACGCACTCTTCTTACTGTGGCCTCTATTCACCAGTGGTATATCTCTCAACTCGATGTTAAAAATGCTTTTCTTAACGGTGAGCTGAAAAAGAAGATTTACATGAAACCCCTCCTGGATACTCTGTTCCTGAAGGTATGGTTTTTCGCCTTTGTCGCTCTCTTTATGGCCTCAAGCAAGCCCCTCGTGCCTGGTTCGAGCGTTTCTCTTCAGTTATTACTGATGCTGATTTTTCTGCCAGTGATCATGATCCAGCCTTATTTGTTCATACATCATCTCGTGGTAGGACTCTTCTGCTTTTATATGTTGATGATATGATCATTACTGGCGACGATTCTCAGTACATTGCTTTCGTGAAGGAAAAGCTCGGGTCTCAGTTTCTCATGTTGGATTTAGGTCCTCTCACGTACTTTCTTGGGATTGAGATTTCCTCTACGACTGAGGGGTTTTATCTATCGCAAGAAAAGTATATTCGTGGCCTTCTTGATCGTGCTTCTCTCACTGATCAGCGCATCGCCGACACTCCGATGGAAATGAATGTTCAGCTTCGTCCCACTGACGGTGAGCCTCTTTCGGATCCTACTTGGTATCGTCATTTAGTTAGTAGTCTAGTTTATCTAGCTGTCACTCGTGCTGACATTTCCTATCATATTCATATCTTGAGTCAGTTTGTCTCAACTCCGACACAGATTCATTATGGTCATCTTCTTCGAGTTCTGCGCTATCTTCGTGGTTCTATCACTCGTCGTCTATTCTTTCCTCGTTCGAGCTCTCTTCAGCTTCATTCTTATTGTGATGCGACTTGGGCTAATGATCCCACGGATCGTCAGTCTCTTTCTGCATATTTTGTTTTCTTGGGGGTGTCTCTCATTGCCTGGAAGACTAAGAAACAGACTACAGTTTCCAGATCGAGTGCTGAGGCTGAATTGCGTGCGATGACCTTGTTGACAGCCGAGGTTACGTGGCTCCGCTAGCTACTTGAGGATTTTGGTGTCTCTGTTAATGCTCCCACGCCTCTTCAGTCTGACAGTACAGGAGCTATTAGCATTGTCCGAGATCCAGTGAAGCATGAGCTCACCAAGCATATTGGTTGTAGATGCTTCCTATGTACGGTCTCAGGTCCAGGCGTAGGTCATTGCTTTCTAGTACGTTCCATCCGAGCTCCAGTTAGCAGACTTCTTCACGAAGTCCCAGACCAGAGCACATCACAGCTTCTTTCTGTCCAAACTCAGTGTTGTCGATCCACCATGAGTTTGAGGGAAGGGGGGGGGGAGGGGTGTTACAGATATTTGTATATATTGTTATGATCTCATTATTATCTGTTAGGAAATTTGTATATTTGATATATATCTTATGTATATCGTTGATTGCGTCTGTAACCCTATATATTTGTCGTTTGGCATACGATGAATACACACACAGAATTCATCTTAACATAATAAATGTATGCAAAATTACTGTATGTTGTTCTAGTTAGTCGTCGTCAAGTGGAACAAAATGAATTGGAACAATATGTCCTGGCAGATGCATAATCGACTTTCCAAAAATGGCGCCGCACTTCTAGATCCGAGATTTTCGAATATTGACAATGTATTGATGGAAGTACTCAGATCGGTTACTGAATTTTTTAGGGATTGAATGGAAAAACAAGGAAGATCAAAAATTTGAAAAGATAAAATCGAATCTTGGTGGTAAGATTTGATTACCAAATATTATTACGCAACCTAGGGTATAAATTGAGTGTCTAGGGTTTGCAGTGGAAGACGCTTCGAACAGAAATACACTGAGAAGATTTATAAAGTGATGTCCGCTAGAGAACTCCATCATCTATCGTCGGTCTTCATTGTAGCGGAATTTTCTTCGGAAGGTTGCATCAGCCGAAGTTGTTCAACGTTTCAGACGTACACACCATCATTGCTGAGGAAGTCACTGGGAAGCTTTGAGGTGAAAGCTCAGATCTTCTGGTGAAGATCACTGGTGGTAGAGGAGAGCCAACAACAAACTCAGTATTTAGTTTGGGTTCACTAGAGGTATAAAAGTATGATCGCTTGAACGTCCCGATAAGCACTATACTTTGTATGAATTGCTGTTCTTGGACTTTGGACAAATAACTGGATAATATATTTTATGCTCTATTTTTATATTCTGCACTAACATTATTCAAGTGAAAGCTTGTACTATAAGTTAACGTCCCAGATTAACTGAAACAAAAATAATCACTCACACACAATTTCAGCTACCGTCTGGAGTCGAGGGCAGGCAAATATTAGAAAGTTCATGATACAACCCGTTGGAGACTTGGCAGAGATGGTTTCCAGTAATCCAATTCAACCAAGTCCAACAAGAAAATATTTCCACAAGTTTTTTTCAAGTGCTACTGCTCAGTCCCAGCTCGGAACTTGTTAAAAAAAGAGCTTCCTTGTCCTTATCCTGAGGGTTGCCAGACAGACACTGAATGAATCGAGGGACTGGCGGGATGCCAATCTCCGAAACTCCTTCCAGAATCTGCACAACCTTCCCCATTGTTGGTCTATCCTGTTCATCATCTTGAATGCACCAACAAGCCACTCTACACGCCCGGACAAGCTCCTGCAAGTCTGCATTCCCTTCCAGTCTCTCATCTAACAATTCCATAACCTCACAAGAATCCTCTTTACTGACTGCGTCAAGAACCCTTTTTGGAAAATAATGATCCAACTCATTGTCTGCAGTTTCTCTATTCCTTCGTCCTGATATCATCTCAAGCAGCACCATTCCGTAGCTGAACACATCAGCCCTTGATGTAATGGCTTCACCAGTTATCCACTCAGGTGCCAGATACCCTTTTGTACCTCGGATTGTGGTCCATGCCCGACTATAATCCCGGTCTATCAGCTTCGCAAGACCAAAGTCAGCAACTTTAGCATTATAATCTCCATCCAACAGTATGTTCTCTGGCTTTATATCACAGTGCACGATCCTATCTCTACACTCCTCGTGAAGGTAAGCTAGCCCTTTTGCGACTCCGATGGCAATGTGATATCTTTCTTTCCAGTCGAGCAAATGGGTAGTCTTTCTGAACAAGATGGTGTTTAGAGAACCATTGGATACATATTCGTAAACTAGATACCTTTTTGTTGCCTCTGCACAAAACCCATGGAGACGAACAAGATTGACATGTTGGATGGTACCTATCGTGCTTACCTCAGCACGAAACTGCTTCTCAGCTCGATTTGCGAAGCACTTGAGCTCCTTCACAGCTATAAGTGTTGAATTCGGCAATGACCCTTTGAAAACAGAACCGAATGCGCCTTCTCCAAGTTTCTCGGTGAAGTTTTTGGTGGCTGTTTTTAGATCACTGAACCTAAAAACCACCAACAACGAATCAGCCCCGGCCAGAACCTCATTAGAGTAACTTCTCCTTCTGAATAAGAAGATTGCTAAATACATAAATCCACCAACAAGTAGAAAGCCAGCAACTGAGCCAATCACAATAATTCTCCAGTGTGTTTGTTTCCACGTAACAGTTCTTCCTGCAGCATTTGCATCTGTTGCATTTAAGCGAATATACAAGCTCTTGGCACTGCTGTCATCCAGAGACAGCTGCTGCAAATTCATTAAACCACCCTTCCAAACAGTGCATTCAGCATTCTCAAAGGCATAAGCTGAGCATGAACAATTTTTCAAGCATGCCAGTTCGCACCCCTTACGAGATGATGCATCTGGCAAAACCTCTTGATTATCAGGGAAGCTTATATCAGTCATAACATAAAATGCGTCTTGTCTTCCATCGTCACATTGGAGAGAAGATTTTCTAACACATCCACCCGAATGATCTTCTTGTTCCCAATCGTCCAGGTTGGCCGGCTCAAATCCTTGTAGACAATCACATGGAAGAATTTGACTCCTGTTACATCTACTATAACCTCCACAATAAGCATAAACATCACATTGTTCTTCGGGCTTCGTCCAGAACAAGATCCATTTCTCAGACCCTGCAGGCCAGACAAACTGCTTAAGCTGTCCAGTGACATCAATTATAAACCTGGTGAGAGTAGAGTTAATAGCAGCTTCATATGTGAAATAATTCTCCTCCTCGGTTATGATGTATGTCATGTTTTTGACGAAGTAATCCAGTTGAATTTCAGGAACTTGGCTGAAAAATTTCCCATTCCAAGCTCCACTAGCCCAGAACACCTTAGAATTATTCCAAGACAGCAAATGTGAGGATCCATTCTTTTCAACTTCAATTGAGTAACGACCAGGGGCTGGATTCTCTGATCTTTTCCAAGCAACAAGATTTTGGGTCTCGTTTTTATGTTTCTTATACCCAATCTTGCCTCCAGGGAGCCATGTGTTTGTTGGGTGATCAAAACTCTGCCATAACACATTTAAAGAATGTGCACCATGAGCAGTCATCACCAAGTTGCCACTATTCAGCAGCTTAACTGAAGTGCCATTGAGATTCCTCGTTGACGAATTAGTCGACCATATTACAGAGTTGGATGCATTTAACAATACCAAATTTCCATACCTAGAAAGCTTCAAAGCTGCAGCAAGTGGATTTTGTACCGGGTTTTTTCCGTTGGCTACCCAAACTGTTGTTTGATCTGATTGGTTTTTGTACCAGATGCCGATGTAGTAGCTGTTGGACTTACCAGGTGTGAAGAACCCAAGTTCAAAAATACCATTCTGGGAGCTAATAGTTTTGTTCCCTGACAGAGACTGGCCTGGTAAGATTTTATCGGAGCACAAAGAGCCGATGGCACGATTGACAAGGATGAACGCAAGGAAAAGTGGCTGATGCAGCCATAGTCTATTCATGTTTTTCGACATGTTTGCTTGCACATATTTTCTATAATCTAAGAATACATACAGAAATAATGCTGCTTATGCAGAATTTAATGCTCTCAGAAAGGCAAAAGAAATAATAATCCAGCTTCCCTAAATCTTCTGGCCGCTTATGTTTAATGTTTGGCCCCATGAACTCTACAACTGGATGGACATAAACATTAATTTTCTTCTTCATCCAGAACACTTTCTATGCAGCTTCTTCTGTGATATCATTAACTCATCAACTGTCCACCAAGTTAGCAATTGTAGACATCAAAAATGTCCTATTCTGATTTACTCAAGAGAAAAAAATGCGTCTGTTTATTCATGCTGTTGAATTTTTCTGCAGTCAACCGGAGCCCAGTTGCAAGATGAAGGAAAATTTAATGCCAAATGTCTTCTCAATCAAGTGCCAAAATACCATGTAATCTACTTACTTTTTTATGTCTCCTATTATTATTGCTGCTCTAGCACAAAAGACAGAAAAAGGGAATTAAGAGTTATAGAACTTTGATCCCAGTCATTTTCATGAACCATCAGGTCACTCGTTTTCTTTCTTCATCCCATCCGATAAAATGAAAAGAAAATGCCAGCCAGCTGAGGATGCAGAAAAAAATTAGATGTTATCTCATGATCTCAGTTAGGCTCATCATAAAAACTTGAGGGATCACAACATATGGTTAGGATCAGTTATGCTGTGTTTTCCTGATCTATCAGCATTTATCACCCAACGACTACCTGTACATGTTGACCTGGTCAGAAACTAAACAGTCAAGTGGCAGACTCTTTATAGAAAGAAATCAATCAACTCCTAATTGATCAATATCACCCTCATCTTTAGGGCCGGCCTCTAGCTTACTGTCTAGTCAAAGATCATAATTCAAACTTAATTCTGTAGCTTAAAGAAATTATATCCTTAGTTTTTGAGTATTGGAATTCAAAAACCTCTAACTGCTTATTCATATAAATTTTATAATAATAAAATGAAAATCATTCATTATAATTATGTAGTCAGCTTGGATCGAACACCTCGCCACCTTCAAATCATTATGTTAAAAGATGTTATCTTAAACTTGCTACAGAATTCTCAGGTGTTCTCAGCCATAACTGTTTTTTTTTTTTTTTATTGCTGAAAGGTTTCCCTTGCTGTACCTTTTCCAAATATGCTGTCAGTCTATGTGCAGGTTGTTGAACTGGTCTATAAATCTGTAACACTCATACCTCAAACTATTATCGGAAACTCAGATTTAGGAACCCCGTTTGAAATGTGGAGAATTTTTTAAACAAAAGAAAATGGATGAGAAAATAATATTCTTTTTTGTTTTAATTTTGGATGGTAACTCTAATGGTTTTTCATCCTTTGTATTTCCAATGATCCAATATAGGAAATGTTTGAAGCCCTAATATCTCGTTACAACGTCCAAACGCGGTCATTTATCAGAAATTAAAGGAGTCAAATTCATTCTGGTCCACCAAAAGATCAAAGCCAACAATGTTCTAAAATTAGAGTCCAGCAAAAAACTCTAGAGACTTCTCATCTCCATTTATTCTCCTCCTCCCAGCACAATTTACAACCAGAATCTCTCTCGCTTGCCTTCGCCTCCTCCCCTCTTTGATCCGTGTCTACAGATTCGGGTTGGAAGGGAGGGATAATGGCAAAATTCCATGAACAATTGAAGGAGAAGGCGAAGGAGCTGCATTTGAAGGAAAAGGCGAAAGAGCTGAGGATTCTGCTGAAGAAGGGAGCCAAAATCGTCGGCAAGACATGTAAGAAAGGATGGATCAAGGTGAAGAAACTGGCGAGCTAAGTCTAAGAGCTGCTGCTGAATCATAAATATTCACAATTCACCTCCGATGGGAATTGCTCATTGATTTATTTATATTCTCATTGTTACAAGTGCATTGTTTGTCAACATAAATGAGCGAGCATTCAATATAACTACCATTTGCAATTCCCATGTCTTACTTAATTTTAATTGTATAATAGTTATAAATGAATATCTAAACATAAAGAAATATGGCTGGTTTCCTGTTCATCCACTATAAAATCATATCAACACATACATACCAAATATATATATATATCAAGACCGATGTTGATTTTGCCCGACAAAGTAATTTTGTTTTGCCTATCAAGATATGGTCTAGTGGCAAATGAGACGTCAAATATTTCAGTGATAGTATGCGATTTGTGGTAGAATAGGAAAAAAAAGTGTAATTTTGTTTTAGAATCAAAATTTTAAGTTTAAATACCGTGCATACCAATTTCTTATCGCAAAAAGTCATTTCCTAAAAATTGTATTTGATTTGAGAGATTTGAATGGTCTTATAAAAATTTTAAAAATAATTTAGTTAAGTAATTAATAAGCACAATTCTATATGCCAACCAATTCGTCCCTTGGTTTAAAATAATCCAGTTATTCATACATCTAACAAACCTATTATAAGTGATTTTAAAATGAACCACATTCCTAAAAAAATTAGAGTTTTTATTAATTTTATCCCCGTTGTGAAGTTTAATCTAAATAATGTAGTCTATCGTTAAAAACTAATTTTAAGAAACAAAGTCATCCTATAAACAAAATCATTCATCAATAAAAACAAACCTATTCATAAAATATGTAAAGTCTCACTTCTTTCTTTTTATTATTGTCTTCTCCCTTACAAATCAAACCAATCACACTTCATTTCGTCACTAATCATTCACCCACTCCTCATTTCTTCCTTATGCTTCTTGCTTTTTATTTATACATCATGTTCTTCCGGGCATTATGACATTACGAAATTGATTTGTTGAGGGATAAGTACGATAGTTTGATATTGTTGGCTTAATAACTTTGGTTAGAAAAGAAATAAATATTTATATAAGTTATTACAAATGAATTTTTTTATCTAAATGTATTTATTTGTTGGCATAAATTTTGGATCACCACTAAACTTATATCCATATTTATGATAGAATTCATTCCGAATGAAGTAGGATTATTTTGATTCTATAATTCAGTATACGATTTTGCATCAATAATTTTTTTCTCCATACATGCTCTCAGTACTCATCTAATTTTTTTTTAATGATTATCCTTCTTCTTGGCTTCTTTAATAAGAAAAAAAAAGCTTCCAACTGAAATCCCTAGCTATCCAACCAAGAACCAGCAACTAAAAACACTCACAGAGCATCACTACGTGGAAATCCCTAGCTATCCAACGGCTTATATATCGGAAGGTTATGAAGATGGATCGACTATATTGGCGAGGCAATAGTACAAGTTTTAACATTTGAGCTTGAGAGAGCCACACATTACCGTTTCTACATATATCCTTCAACTTATAGCGACATGAATAGCCTGAAAACAACCCTGCACGATATATTGGTCGGACACTTATTTTTGAAACTTTGATGCGGGAGGATTTCCAGAGAGAGGGAAGAAAAGGAGAGAATGAGGTCAATTTTTCTGTCCTTCTCTTCCTCCTACTCATTCGCTTATATATTGGTACTCGTTATCTTATGACACCTTCTAGAATATGTGTCATACAATTTGTTATTTCACCTATGAAATTCTGTTAGATGCTGCGGAATTTGAATCACTCTAGTGCTGCGCCTAGCTGGCCTTGCTGCTGCAATCTAGTGGTCCTACAATCTTGTTGGCGTGGCTTGTGGTCCTGCTTTGCTCAGTGTATTCGGCAGGCGTTGCTGGCTGGTAACAAACTTGGTGATAACGACATTGTTCACGTGGCCGAGACGTGGTGCGTGCGATGATGAGAAGCGCACTGTTACTATGGCGGAGTTTGAGGCAAGAGAATGTTAGAATAAATATAATTAGTTCTAACATTAGGTCAGTAAATAAATAAATTATTGTGATCTAATTATTTATTGACTTAGGGTATACAAAAATGAATCATAGAATTAGAAGATCAATGTATGTGTAGACATGTATACTTTTTGAATATACATGTATTCATTGAGAGTAGGAGTCATGATTATTCAAACATAATCATGGGTTATGTATAAATATGGGTAGGGTTCCCAATCTAACGTATCAAATCTTAGTTCCTTATTCTCTCAATAAAGGTTCTGGCTAAAGATCGTACAGATAGATTGGAAGACTATCAAGTCAAATAAAGATACATGTTTTAATAATGGACTCATGTATGTGTTTATGTTTATTGTTATTCTTGGTTTATCAATTTGCACTAGATTTTACTTTCGGAAAAATTTCGCTGCAAATTTCAATTTTAATAATTGGTATCAGAGCACCCCTAGTATCAAATTCTAAAGCCTTGCAATTTATATGAATCAGTGTTTCTTCGTGTTATTTGGAACTATGAAATCTGCTGCGTTATATGCATGTTGTTATCTATTGGATTCATGTGTTGTGGCTTTGTTAAATTATCTGCTGCCTCTATTATATTCGGTTTTTTATTTGTTGATGTCATACAGTTGCAAAAAAAAAAAAAAAAAACTAGTGATTTTGTAATGCACATGATTGTTCTCTAGGTGTCTCGTAATTTCTTTTTATTTTGGGCAGTAGTCATTATAGCCCATTTACACGATGAATGCAATTTTGTTTAATTGTGACCTAATTGCATGTCTTAAATGTGATTTAATTGCATGTTTACATGATGTTAGTATGCATGCTATTTGAAATTCGCAGCGCCTCTTGACAGACAGATTTGTGAACAAGCAGTTGCTGCAGCACACTCTTGTTCACTCGAAAATTGTCTTAGCAAACAATGAACAAGACAGAAGTTTGTTCACCCAGTTCGGCCAACTGCCTACGTCTGGGAAGGACTATTCTCCAGTCCTCAATCCACTAACCACAAAGGTCTCCAAGTACACTCGGTTACAACTCCACGCAACCCATGCTACTCAACCTTGTGTGGATCACTCGACACAATCAGAATAGGCTCTGACTTGTGTCTACACACCCTCTATAAATGTCAATCTAGAATAACTACTATCTCCCTGAAACTCAGCCTATTCTAAACTACACTCAACTCTGCAGGGTTGCTGTAGCAACTGCTATAGCATACAGCTGATGCACAATTATTCGCGTCGCTCCAAAGCCTTCTGCCGAGCCGATCGAACGATTCCACGAGCGCTGCACACTCTGGAATACTCCCCCTCACCCAGTGACCTTCTGCCACTAGCGAGAACTGCCGCTTAGACACTCGACCGAGCCACACACCCGTCAGTCCTTCCACGGCTGCCCTTGATCAACCAACAAGCACCACTGCTCTGAATTGGCTTTCCAGATCAAGCTTGGATCAGACTACGCAAGTCCTGATCTCCTTCTGCTTCTGTCACCACAGCTCTGCGCTCACGCTCTGCTCTCGGGTGATGATCGAAGACTCGTCCGTCGCACACCAAAATTGCTCTCTCTGAATTCTGTGTATGCACTCGTGTATCCCTCAGCTTCGATCAACCTTTCTGCTCTGAACCCCTCTCTCTTAAATAGCAGCACCAGCTTTAAGCAAGACCAGAATTTAGCAATGTCCCAAAAAGAACAATTATCTCCTAATTTTTAGGAGATTAGATTTGTTTTTGATCTCCAACACAACACTCCTTTTCTAGCTAGGAATCCACTGGAATATTCTCCGCAGCACTTTAAAATATTCTTCTGGTGTTCTCCGCAGAGCTGCCAGGCCTTCTAGCCAAGCCAGGTTGCTACTGCTTCTCGGATAGATGTTGCAGCAACTTGAACAAGCTCCTGCTATAGCATCCCCTGCTGTAGCTGCTCCTTGTTCACTTGTGCTGTAGCTGCTCTTTGTTCACTTGTGCTGTAGCTGCTCCTTGTTCACCTAATGCTGGTTTTGTCAAACACTACCAGACTACATCATCACTATTTATATGTTACTGTTACATGCCATTTAAATTAATAGCATGCATTTTTTTAATTAGTTGATATATTTTAATTACAGTGATGCATGTCATGCCGCATGTTTATTAAATTGATATATTATATGTGTGATTACTTCATCAATTTTCGGAGAGCATATTGCATTTTGCAATTAATTCCACTGCAGTTTTTTTGAGCAATTTAATTGCAAATTATGGTATAATTTATAATTCAACTTCTTAAAATATGTGTTAATTGAAGCAAAATTGTCGCCAAAGTAACCTCTTTTGTAGATTGACATGTTTGGAGTTTGAATTTATGTGTGCAATTTATATTGACTTAATTGGCCCAAAAGGAAAATTAATATCTATCATGATTGTATGCATACATGTAGTGAAAAATATGTGATGATTTTTTTTTTTTGGTTAACTGGATGTGAATAAAAGAACATCCAAAATGGCTTTCTATTTATCATCACTATTCATCAATATTTGTACATTGCGATAAGAGTACCACTTACAATTAATAGTATTGATCAAAGACTTGCTATTAGTGTTGTGATAGGTATCTTGATATGTCATAATTGCATTTAAATTTTGATATGCTTTATATTTGCGTATATTATGTGAGCATGGACATTGATTAACTTTTATTTTTATTCAGCTTTCATGTCTACTGCTACTTCAGTTGCTGAAAATTTGAACAATGTCCCATTATTGAACGGGACCAATTTTAAGAAATGGAAAGAAAATATTATGATTTTCTTGGGCTGCGCAGATTTGAACTTAGCTCGTAGAATGCCCAAACCCGATGATCTTCCTGAGGATAACTCTAATGAGGTTTTGGTTTATTGGGATAAGTGGGAACGTTCTAACAGACTAAGTTTGATGATCATAAGACGTGGAATTCCAGAAATTTTCAGGAGTGCGGTTTCAGATGAATCAATGCTAGTGACTACCTTGCTTAGATACAAAACCGTTTTGTGAAAAATGAAAACGATAAGGCTGAGACAAGCACGCTTTTGGCAAACTTGATCTCATAAGAAATATTATGGCAAAGGCAATATTAGAGAGTACATTATTGAGGTTTCCAATATTGCTTCTAAGCTAAAGGTTTTGGGTCTCGAGTTATCTGATGATTTACTCGTGCATTTAATATTGATCTCCCTTCCTGCACAATTCAGTCAGTTTAAGATTAGTTGTAACTGACAGAGGGAGAAATGGACTCTATGAGATCATTTCATTTTGTGTGCAAGAAGAGGAGAGGTTGAAGCAAGAAAGGACAGAAAGTGCTCATTTGGCATGCATCTCTAAGAAAAAGGGCAAAAGAGTCATTCAGAATGATAAAACTGCTACATCTGAGGGTCCAAAACAAAAGAAGCAGAAGACGGACAAATGTTACTTTTGTGACAAATCTGGACATGTGATGTACCAAGTATTCCGAGTGGCGGGTTAAGAAGGGTACGTTCTGTGCTTTGGTTTGTTCTGAAATTAATTTAGCTTCAGTACCTAGAAACACGTGGTGGATAGACTCCGGTGTTGTGGAAGTTATTCTTCTAACAAATAAAAAAGACACAGAAAATTTGTTCACCCGGTTCGGCAACTTGCCTACGTCTAGGGAGGATCACTCTCTGATCCTCAAGACTTCATTATCACGGTTCAAAGTACAAAGAACTCTCACCTCTACTTCTCACCTAGCTGAAATTTTTTGCTCAGTCTAACCCTCTAAACTAGCTAGCAATCTGATCACACAAATTCTCTTCGTGCTACATACACATTTCCAGCAAAGAATAACTATAGACCTGACACTCAGACTTAGCATACCCTATTACAATGTTCAGTACACAGAATGCTTCAACACACTCTATCTGAGAGTAGCTGTAACTTCTGTAGACGACTTCTCCAACATTCTCTGCTAATCATTCCGTCTCTCTCTGAGTTCCTCCAACTCAGTATCTGCTCCCCCTTGATCAATGCCCACCTGACTATATCAAGAAGAGACACTCGGGTCTTCAATAGCCTTCGATAGGTTTGTCCACAGCTGTTCTCCGAAGCTTTTGTTTGATCCTTCAACGAGCCATGCTCCAGTTAAATTCTATGGATCAAATCTTGATCAAACTTAGCGAGTTCTGATCTCTTCTGCGCACCTCACAACACTGTCAGCCTTCTGCTTTAAACTCTAGTTGTGAGTATTCTCTGCTTTGGTTTCTTTCTCTCAATAATCTCATCTAGGGACTGCCTCTGCCTTGCTCTTATAGCTTCGTGGATTGCTAGTGATGGAAACCTTTTTACCTTTGGATTCGTAGGGCAACACATTATTATCTGAATCTCTTCCTAGATTCTTGCAAATATGTTGAAGATTCCGTTTCCTGAATCGGACTTTAAGATCCTTATCTTTTAAGTTTTCCTCCGACTGTGTGATGACATCTGCATGCCACACTCGATGACGATTGCGGCGCATATGTGACGCATCCTGAACTTCCGCGAATCATGTAGCACCTTGCCAAGGACACTCCAGGAATCTTCAAGATACTTGCCCAGTTTGCTCTAGCTTCAAATCAACACGGGTTGCTTTAGCAGAATCTGTCTTTTGTCTTTTGCCCAGTTCGCCTAAGCTTTTGTGGTCCATAGAGTTCTGTAGCAGATCCTTGTGTTTGGTTGCTGTATCTCGCCCATTCTTCAGATTGTGCTCCAGCTTCAAATATTCAGGGATTGCTGAGGTAAAATCTTGTGTTGTTTTGTCAAGGATGTCATACCTCAACACAAAGGATTCCAGAAACTAAGCCACGCTCTAGTTTTAACCTCTACTTCTAACCTAATCGAAACCTTAGCTCAATCTGATCATACAGACTCGCTTCCTGCTACCTACACACTTCTAGTAAGGAATAGTTATAGACCCGACGTACATGCTTAGTCTATCCTATTACAATGTGTAGTAGATGGAATGCTGTAGCAATCTCTATATCAGAATTGTTGTAACTTCAGTCGATGACTCTTCTAGCACTATCTGCCAAACAGTCGGACTCCTGCTGAGTTCTTCAAACCCAAATCTTACTCCCCCTCGATCAGTGACCACCTGTCACTAATCGATCAGCTCTCCAACAACATGCGACACCACCTGTCCCCAGCTGTTCTCCGAAGCAACTGATTGATCCTTCAAAGAGTCACGTTCTAGTTGAGTTCTGTGGATCAATGCTAGATCAAACTCCGCGAGTTCTGATCTCCTCTGTGCTCAACAAAAACCTCGTTGTCTTTGCTCTTCGCCAGTGGGTTTTTTCCCTGTTGTGTGTATTCTCTGTCTTCGATTGATTTCAGTTTCTCTGCCTCTTCATTGCTCTTATAGCTTCATCAATGATAAGCTTCGAAAACCCTAGATGCCTTACGATTCGTAGCACAACACAATATCTTTTGAATCTTCTCCTAGATTTTTTACGGAGTTGTTGAGATTTGGTTCCCTAATTCGGAATTTAGAAACCTTATCTTTCTGGACCACTTTCAGTCGCGTGATGAGGTCTGCTGATCACTTAATGATGTTTGCAGAGCTCCTTGAACTTTTGTGACACCTGCAGCACCTCGACGGACTCTCTCCGTGCAGCTTCAAGATGATTGGCCATTCTGCTCTAGCTTCAATCATCACTGGTTGCTATAGCAATTTTATGTCAATTGTCTTTTTCCCAGCTTGCTTCAGCTTTTGTGGTCCACAAAGTGCTATAACATCTTCTTGTGCTTTGTTGTTGTTTTGTCAATCTTCAAACAGTGTTCCAGCTACAATCTTCAGAGAAAGCTATAGCATCTTCTTGTGTTGTTTTGTCAAGAATGTCATTACCTTAATAGATGCTGGCATCATTTAGTCTATTGTCGATAGTGAATGGGTAGCCCTGTGTATATTGTGCCTAAAAAAGGTGGATTGACCGTTGTGCATAATGAGAAAAATGATTTGATTCTCACTCATACAGTAACTGGTTGGCGCATGTGCATTGATTGTAGAAAATTAAATAAGGCAACTCGAAAGGATCACTTTCGTTTGCCTTTCATTGATCAGATGTTAGAATTTCTTGTGAAGCATAATTTTTTCTGCTATCTTGATGGTTATAGTGGTTTCTTTCAGCTTCCTATACATCGCAAGACCAGGAAAAAAACTACATTTACCTGCCCTTTTGGGACTTTTACTTATAGATGCAATCCTTTCGGTTTATGTAATGCGCTTGCCACTTTTGAAAGTTGTATGATGGCAGTTTTTTCTGATTTTATCGAGCAAAGCATGTATAATTTTTCTGTATATGGTTGCTCGTTTGATGACTGCTTGAAAAAACTAGCTGACATTCTCCAACGTTGTGTGGACACTAACTTGTTTTTAAATTGGAAGAAGTGTCACTTTATGGTGCATGAAGGAATCTTCCTAGGTCACCTCGTGTCTAATAAAGGGATCAAAGTAGATCTACCCACGACCAAGATGATTGAAAAGCTGCCACCATTGAGGGATTAGAAAGAAATCAGAAGTTTCCTAGAACATGTCGGCTTCTATAGACGTTTCATCAAGAATTCTCGAAAGTCAGTCACTAACCTCTTGTGTTAGAACGTAAAGTTCAATTTTGGTGAAAGATTGTTTTAATGAATTTCATACTCTTAAGCAAGCTTTGGTTTCAGCTCCTATGGTGTAGCCCCCCTAATTGGGAGTTGCCATTTGAACCAATGTGGGACGCTAGTGACTATGCAGTGGGAGCAGTCTTAGGACAAAGAGTCGACAAGAAGCTGCATGTGAGCTACTATGCGTATGCGAGAAAGGTTCATACTGGCGCACCAACAAACTACACTACAACTGAAAAGGAGATACTAGCCATTGTGTATGCGTTCAAAAAATTCAGGCAGTACTTGATTGGCTCAAAGACCATAGTTTACACTGATCATGCTGCCATCAAGTATCATCTGGCCAAGAAAGACTCAAAGCCGAGGCTAATACGTTGGGTGCTTTTACTGCAAGAGATGGACATTGAAATCAAGGACAAATATAATGTGAAAATTCAGTAGCGTACCATTTATCAAATCTTGCATTAAGATAATTCAAGCGTGAAGAGGATGAGCTCCCAATCACTGACTCTTTCGCGGGTGAACAGCTACTGAATGTAGATTCCGATTAAGTCGATTATTTGGCGTGTGATGGTGTGTTGTTGTGGAGGTGGTGAGTTGTTGTTGAGTTGTGATGGTGGTGTATTTATGATGATGGGTTGTTGTGGTGGTGGTGGATGTGTTGTTATGGGGTAATGGTAGTGTTGTGTTGGTGGTGCTGATAATGTGGTTGTGTGGTGGTCGTGATGTTAAGGTAGTGGGTGGTGATGGTAGTAGAGTGGTGGTGTTGTGATGGTAGTGGTAGTGGAATGGTGGTGTGGTATTTTATGGTGGTGGGTTGTTATCGTGTTGTGGTGATATTAGTATTTTTGTGGTGGTGATGATATTGTGATTGTGATGTTAATGTAGTGTGGTGGTGGTGGTGTGGTGATGATGTTATAGTAATGAATATTAATTTAAATATTTAAATTAAGTAGATTCAAATAAATAATTTAAAATCAAAAGAAAATAATCTTAAAACTCTTATTGGAGTGACCCCATTCAGCTTAGTTTATGAAAAACCTAAAGTCAGGAGGATAATTCAATGTCAGGTACTAATTTCATCAAAATACTCTTACAGAGAGAGAGAGAAAGTGAATGGGACCTCAAAACCTGAGCTACAGTAACTGAGAGCAAGCAGAAGCTTAAAACAGTTGGCCACAAAACCCTCATTGGACGCTAACAATCCAGGCCGATCGACCCAGATCGGTAAAACCTCCGATCGCCACAAGACTTTAGCAATTCTACCCTAAAAATCGACAGACATTTATATCATACTCCTTTACTGACATTCTAGGGCTTGATTGACAAATAGTTTTCATCATTTTAATATAAAGCAAAAAGTTCCAGTCGTCGCCTGTTGTCTGCTCCACTTCTCCAGTTGATGTTTTTGCTTCGCCCAACTTTTATGAAGCGCTTGCTTATCTGCTTCAGCAGCCGCCATTACAGCACATTGCAGCTCCATTCTCTCGTCGTCAAAAACTACGGCACCCCATCATCTAAGGACTCCCAAATTATCTATCTTTCCAGAGCCGGTTCACTCTCCGAAGCCTTAAAGATCCTCAACGCCACCGATCGTAGCGAAATAGGCGTGAAACCACTTGTATACGCTTCGCTGATACAAACATCGACTAAAGTTCAATCCTTTATCCACGGCCTTCAATTCCACGCTCATGCGGTTAAGTCTGGGTTGGAAGCTGATCGATTTGTGGGGAACAGTTTGCTGGCGCTTTACTTTAAACTGGGCAGTGATTTTTTGGAAACGAGGAAGTTTTTTGATGGGTTGGTTTGCAGGGATGTGATATCGTGGACATCGATGGTAACTGGGTATATTCGTGTGGGGCAGCCGTTGAAGGCGGTTGAGGTGTTTATGGAGATGTTAGGGTTTGATATTGAGCCAAATGCTTTCACTTTGTCTGGTGTGATTAAGGCTTGTGCGGGTCTTGAGGATCTCAGGCTTGGAAAATGCTTTCATGGTGTTGTGGTGAAGTATGGGTTTGGAGGATCAAATCATGTGATTTCAAGTGCTTTGATTGATATGTATGGCAGGAATGATGCGTATTTAGATGCACGGATGGTGTTTGATAAAATTCTTGAACCAGATGCTATTTGTTGGACTTGCGTCATTTCAGCATTAACCAGGAATGATATGTATGAGCAAGCGTTGTGTTTCTTTTACGCAATGCAGAGAGACTATGGTTTGTTGCCTGAAACATTTACCTTTGGGCCGGTATTGACTGCTTGTGGGAATTCAGGAAGATTGAAGCAAGGGAAACAAGTGCATGCCAAGGCCATCACCTCTGGGATATGCGACAATGTTGTTGTTGAGAGTAGTCTCGTTGACATGTACGGTAAGTGTGGTTTAGTTGGTAAGTCTCGGCGTATTTTTGACAGCATGAAAGTAAAGAATTCTGTTTCTTGGAGTGCACTACTTGGGGGCTATTGTCAAAGCGGAGATTTTAAGTCTGTGATTGATCTTTCTCGAGTGATGGATGTAGTGGACTTATACTCTTTTGGGACTATTCTTCGTGCATGTACAGGTCTGACGGCTTTACGTCAAGGGAAAGAAGTTCACTGTCAGCATGTTAGAAAAGGCAATCGAACTGATGTCGTGATTGAATCAGCTTTGGTTGATTTGTATGCTAAGTGTGGCCATATTGAACAAGCTCAAAGAATATTTGAAAAAATGACATCTAAAAACGCAATAACTTGGAACTCGATGATTTGTGGATATGCGCAGAATGGGAGAGCAGAAGAAGCTCTTCAAATGTTTAACAAGATGATAGCAGAAGACATCAAGCCTAACACTATTAGCTTCATTGGAGTCTTTTTCGCTTGTGGTCATACAGGTTTGCTTGAACAAGGGCAAGAATATTTCAGGGCGATGACAGAGAAGTATGGTGTTCGACCTGAGACGGAACATTACAATTGCATGATGGATCTTTTAGGTCGTGCTGGATTGCTAGAAGACGCAGAAAGATTGTTGATAGATTCTGAGTATAAGGATGATTCATCTCTTTGGACAGTTCTCCTTGGTGCCTGCACCACATGTACAAGTTCAGCCACAGCAGTGCGCATTGCAGAGAGAATAATGGAATTGGACCCGGCATATCACCTCAGTTACGTTTACCTGGCTAATGTCTACAAAGCGACGGGGCAGTGGAATAAAGCTTCAAGCATAATCAATTTGATGAAGCAGAGAAGAATAAATAAGACACGTGGACTGAGTTGGATTGATACCGACCAAAGTAGTCTGAATTTATGCTCAACCAGCAACGTAATTAGTGTGGGCGCATGAACAAAGCACTTGATCAAAGATATTCTGATGCAAGCACCACCAACACCAGCCCAAGATCCAATAAATCTGCCATTGTCAGCAAGAGAGCAAACGCCCCACAAAATTGCCCAGCAAATTAACAGATTATGTACTGTCTGGCTAGAAGATTCTCATTTGGAGGAGAGCTAATTGTCAGAGTTTGTTACAAAGATCCTATAAATAACAAATGAAGGCACTGAATACAGTAGCCAATTATCAAATCTTCCTTATTCTCTCATCTTCTTCTCACCCTCCTTCCCCCAGCTCTCCCTTTCCCTGATACCGCCAAGTTGCTGGTATCAATTGGTGCTTTCATTGCACTCATGCCAGAGACTCGCTCACAATCAGAGGCTATTGCCGGCCTGATCCGTGATTTGGAAGCCATGAACACAGCCCTCCAACAGCAAGCCGGAGACATAACAGCCATCAACAAATCCCTCCATGACATCCACCTTGCCATCGCCCGCACTGAAAAACAACCCCTCCTACCCAACCCCACTCCGGCGATGTCCCCCACTGGGATGTCCCAACCACTCACCAGCTATCCTTGTCCCACCCAACACCCTGATAGCCACCCAAACCGCCTCCCCAAACTAGATATTCCCTTATTCACCGGAGCAAACGTCACTGGATGGTTATTCCAGATTGAACGTTTCTTTGCCTTTCACAACATTCCACCAGATCAAAAACTTTACATTGCCACATTTTATATGACTGGAGCTGCCCTTCAATGGTTTCAATGGATGCATGCCACAAAACAAATAGTTACCTGGGATCTCTTTGTGAGTGCTTTGGAGCTCCGTTTCGGCACCTCCCCTTATTTCAACCACGAAGCGGCATTATACAAACTGCGTCAAACTACATCCGTGAAAGCCTTCACCACTGAGTTTGAGACCCTCTCAACTCACACCACCGGGCTGACCAACCACAACCTCCTCAACTGCTTTATTTCAGGCCTCCGTCCAGACATCGGTCGTGAGCTAATGTTACTTCGACCCTTAAATCTCCCAGATGCAATTGGCCTAGCTCACATGGTGGAAGACAAGTTAGACCACAGCCGCATAATTCCTTCCCGGACCCCAACCCACCCCACCCCGGAAACTAGACCCACAGGCTTACCTTCCAACCCCTCACTCCCTCCACGTTTACCCATCAAACGCCTCACCCAAGAAGAGATGGCTAGCCGTCGTGAACGAGGTCTTTGCTTTAACTGTGACGAGCGTTTCACACCAGGCCATCGTTGCCGCCCCAAATTTCTCTGTCTCTTGGCTGATACGGAACCACCAGATCTGCCATCACCCCTCGAGGAAGAAGATAGTGAGATCTTCACCCAGGACCTCAACCCAATAAACATAACCCCACCCATACCAGCACCCAACATCTCCTTTCATGCTTTAGAAGGTCACTCTATTCCATCAACCCTTCGCCTCCGCGGGATCATGGCTGGCCGAGAGGTCGTTATCTTAATTGATGGGGGATCGACACACAACTTTATGCAGACCCGTATTGCCAAATCTCTCCATCTACCCATACACCCTTCTCCACACATGAGTGTCACAGTTGGGAACGGTGAAGCGCTTCAGTGTGACGGCTTATGCGAATCAGTACCACTCCTCATCGACACCCATCACTTTGCGGTAAACCTCCATCTCATCCCCATCTTTGGTGCAGATGTAGTGCTTGGGGTACAATGGTTAGCCGCCGTCGGTCCTGTCCTATTTGATTACAAGGGTTTGTGGCTACAGTTCAATCACAAGGGCCACCCTATCACACTTCATGGGATGCAACCTGCCTCAATAGCCCAGTTGACATTGGGCCAGCTTAACCGTACAATTTCCACCCAAAGTGTGGCTACATGGTTCCAGCTCTCAGCCCATTTTACGGCAGACAAGGACCACATCCGGCAAGCCTGTGAAGAAACTCCCTCCCTGCCTGTGACACACATCCCGGAGAGTGTCGCCTCATCCATCGCCGACGACCTTCACCGACTCCTGCAGGAATTTTCTTCTATATTTTCTCCTCCCAGAGGTCTACCACCACATCGCATTTCGGACCATCGGATCCCACTAGCAACCGACGCACAACCAGTCAATGTCCGACCTTACCGATATCCGCACTTTCAAAAGTCTGAGATTGAACGCCTCATACAGGAAATGCTTTCTGACGGCATTATTCGCCCCAGCTCCAGCCCCTTCTCATCACCAGTGCTCCTTGTTAAAAAAAAAGACGGATCTTGGCGTTTTTGTATTGACTACAGAGCTCTGAATGCTGTCACTATTCGGGACCGTTTTCCGATTCCCACTGTCGACGAACTCCTGGATGAACTGTTCGGTGCGCAGGTCTTCTCTAAACTAGATCTCCGATCGGGGTATCATCAAATTCGTATGCATCCAGCTGACATTCATAAGACGGCATTTCGTACTCATGATGGCCATTATGAGTTTCTGGTTATGCCGTTTGGGCTCTGCACGGCACCCTCTACCTTTCAGTCGGAGATGAATCAGCTCTTTCGCCTCCTATTGCGACGTTTCGTCTTGGTTTTCTTTGATGATATTCTCGTCTATAGTCCGGACTGGAACACACATATAACTCATCTCAGACAGGTACTCTCCATCCTTCACCAAAATTCATTTTATGCTAAACCATCAAAATGTGACATTGCCAGGACCAACTTGGCGTATCTTGGACATATGATATCGGCTGACGGAGTGGCCGTCGATCCAGATAAAATTATAGCAGTCCGTCAATGGCCTGTTCCCTCTACTATCAAGCAGCTCCGTGGATTTTTGGGATTGGCTGGATATTATCTGAAGTTCGTGCTGCAGTATGCGAACATAGCAGCTCCCCTCACACAGCTCCTGCGCAAAGATGCATTCTTATGGTCCAAAGAAGCATCCACAGCCTTTGAGGCGCTCAAGTCCGCTCTAATGCATACACCGGTTCTGGCCTTACCCGATTTTTCGAAGATTTTTATTGTCCAAACTGATGCGTCCGGAACAGCTATTGGAGCCATTCTATCTCAAGACAAGCACCCTATTGCCTTCTTCAGTAAACAATTATCTTCCAAGCTGCAGACATCATCCACTTATAACAGGGAGCTTTATGCAGTAGTATCGGCCGTTCAAAAGTGGCGTTCCTATCTCCTTGGCTCTCGCTTTATTATCCGCACAGATCACCAACCTTTAAAGGCTCTATGGCACCAAACCATTCATACACCGGAACAACAACGATGGATTGCTAAACTTATGGGGTTTGAGTTCGACATCCATTATCAGCCAGGAAAGGACAATGGCCCTGCAGATGCCTTGTCTCGGATGCCGCCAGTGACACTGTTGTCTCACCGCTTAGCTTCACGTCCTGTGATGGGCATTCTCCAGGCCTTACGACATTTTTATAACTCCAACACGGCTGCAGCAACACTTGTGACTAGTATTCAGAACTCCCCAACTTCCCACCCGCACCACTCGGTTCGTGATGGTCTAGTATTATTTCGGGGAAAACTGTTAGTACCGACTGATTCAGCACTCACGGAACTTATTATTCATGAGTATCACAACTCTGTAATTGGTGGTCACAGTGGAGCGCAAAGGACTCTCGCCCGTCTCTATGCCAACTTCTATTGGCCGGGTATGCGCCAGCAAGTTCGTCAATTTATTAGTCGATGCACCATCTGCCTCCAAACCAAACCATTGACAGCCCCATATCCCGGTTTATTACAACCGCTACCCATACCCGATCGAGTTTGGGAGGAAGTCTCCATGGACTTTATCACAGGCCTTCCGGCGGCCAAAGGTCGCACGGTAATTTTGGTAGTTGTTGATCGTCTAAGCAAATATGCTCATTTTGCCGCTCTCACCACTGGATTTACTGCATCATCTGTAGCTGAAACATTCATACGAGAGATTGTCCGACTCCACGGGTTCCCAATCAACATTGTATCCGACAGAGATCCGATATTCATGAGTCACTTCTGGCGAGAGCTCTTCAGACTTCAAGGCACTCGTCTGTCGACTAGCACAGCATACCATCCACAATCAGATGGTCAGACCGAAGTTGTCAATAGGTGCCTTGAAGATTACCTCCGATGCTTCGTGGCAGACACACCAAAACAGTGGCTAGACTACCTTCCTTGGGCGGAATGGTCATACAATACAGCCTGGCATTCTTCGATCAATCGAACACCATTTGAAGTGATCTATGGGCATCCACCACCAACGATTATGGACTATATAGAAGGCTCTTCCACCAACCCAGCTGTAGAAGATACCCTGGTTGTTCGCACCGAGCTTATGAAATCCATCAAAGCTGCACTGACCCGTGCCCAACATCGCATGAAACAGAAGGCAGATTCTCATCGTTCGGACCGCCAGTTTCAAGTAGACAATTGGGTTTATGTGAAGCTCAAACCTTACAGGCAAACCTCAGCAGCTAGCCGAGCTTCCAACAAATTAGCAAAACGCTATTTTGGTCCATTTCGAGTGATCGAGCGCATTGGTGAAGTGGCTTATCGGCTTGAGTTACCTCCGGACGCCAAAATCCACAATGTCTTCCATGTATCACTTCTCAAACGGCACATTGGAGACATCCCAGCTGTCCCAGGCCCCCTGCCAGACACCTTTCGAGGATCCCAACCCATTTTACAACCGCTCCACATTCTGGCCCGCCGCACAGTTTTAATTAAAGGGGCACTCACACCTCAACTGCTGGTACAATGGGAGACACAGACACCCTCTGAGGCCACCTGGGAGGCTGTCCATTCGTTTCGCAAAGACTTCCCTGCTTTTAACCTTGAGGCCAAGGTTCCTTTGGATGGCGGGAGTAATGATGCAAGCACCACCAACACCAGCCCAAGATCCAATAAATCTGCCATTGTCAGCAAGAGAGACAAACGCCCCACAAAATTGCCCAGCAAATTAACAGATTATGTACTGTCTGGCTAGAAGATTCTCATTTGCAGGAGAGCTAATTATCAGAGTTTGTTACAAAGATCCTATAAATAACAAATGAAGGCACTGAATACAGTAGCCAATTATCAAATCTTCCTTATTCTCTCATCTTCTTCTCACCCTCCTTCCCCCAGCTCTCCCTTTCCCTGATACCGCCAAGTTGCTGGTATCATATTCCGTAACAATTTGGCGACCTTGATACTTTATACGCCAACAGGTCGACTAAAAGTCCATGAGACCTGGTTGTGGATTGATTCGGGGAGGAAGGAGTTGCTTCATGTATGAGGTTACATTTAGTACACAAGGAATGGAACTTAAACATGTATATTTGTAGCAAACTGAAAAACAGTATGAAACTAAATTAAAAGGGAATGCTGATGCTCACTTTAAAATGGTCTTTTAAATGTGATTTACGATAGCCTCTGGTTTCTTTAAACATTATGAAGAGAGAGGATTCAGCTTAGCAGATTTAGGTTTTCTTAAAGATGGTGAGGACTGGAATGCAGAAATTCACTATTTGACATGTATTTAGATTTTGGCAAAAGAAACTCGATCGGGATATAAGAATTGCTAGGATGCGAGTCATGGACATTCTGATAGAAACGTAAATAATATGCAGTTTTTTGTTCCGTTAACAAAGGATAACCTCAATCTCCATTATAAGGGAAAAATGAACAAAACTAGGGAACTGACTGCTTCATTTGATTCTACATTTATTGATACGGGCCGCTACTAAAGAAGAATAGAAGAAGATAAACAAGAAGAACTCTGTTGCAAAACGGTGAACAAAATTACGCAGATCAACAATGGAGAAGGGACCGGCTTGGATATGAGAAAAAATAGGTAAATCGAGACATAAGAAGGTTCAAATACAAAATAAATAAAGGTAAGAAATGTGCAGGAACATAATTATCAACACCTATTGAGAGAAGAACCAAACCACTAAAAGCAATCTTCCATAATATTGATGCTCATCAACAAAATGAAAACAACTCCCACATATTTGCCTCATGTTCTATATGTTGTCCGAAATTAAGTAAGTGCTTTCGGAGTCTATGTTAAGAAACTTGATTACAAAAGGAGAAATTTATTATTCGAAACTTTTTATAAGGAAAACCTCGCTAAATTCAATCTTCTTTTGGTGGCGATCATTCTTGATTCTTGAGTGCTTCACCCTTTACATTACACCCCTGTTTATACTAAAGCTCCTCCCAAATGGGAGGGCTAGGATCATTTTGATCCTATAGCTACAATTACCCCCTTTAAAGAGTTTTACGAAAATCTACTGTTGGATTCCTAGGATTTTGATGACTTCAAACACTCAACTAATAATTTCAATAAGTGTGCAGGAAAAGACAGGTAAGGCACAGCTGAGTTACCAGCCAAAAAATGAAGTTGTGACCGAGACAAAGAACATCAAAAAAGCTATCTTCCTTCGCAAGCTCAACCGACTTTAATTAATTTGACGCAAGCTGAAACATAAGAGCAAAGAAGGAAATACAATATCAGGAAGGAAAGCTTCTCTAGCAGAATATTCGGGTGAATCATCAAGAAAATTGAAAGGAGATCCAAATATATATTGATAACAACTTTATGGCAAGTTGTTATCAAATCTAGAAATATTATGTAATATCTTCTGGATAACAAATATATTTCTTTCATAAGTTTGGAAACAAATCTATTTGAATAGATAAGTTTCCCGATTTAAACAAGAGAATATTAAATTTTCGCTTGTTGGAGATATTTGATTTTGATTGAAAATCTTAACCAAATATATTCTTGACAATCAAGACAAGATATCAGTGGATTCACAAAGGCTACAATAGGCGAGCTAGAGGCGTCGGATCAAAAGTGGCTTTAGAGAAAGAG
This sequence comes from Umbilicus rupestris, assembly GCA_963678935.1. Classification (NCBI taxonomy): domain Eukaryota; kingdom Viridiplantae; phylum Streptophyta; class Magnoliopsida; order Saxifragales; family Crassulaceae; genus Umbilicus; species Umbilicus rupestris. The sequence continues at coordinate 1,910,072 of OY787611.1, read as the reverse complement.
GGAGAGAGCTTGCAAAGAGAAGAGATGACTAATGAGTGAAAGAAATCTAAGATGGTCAGGTCCGAGAGTGAAAGAAATTTATTTGAGGGTTGGCTTGAGCCGACAGTATCAAAGATAAGTTAGACTTTGTACAGAGTGTACTAATAAGTAACTTAGTCGTTTGTACTCGTCAAGCATATCCTAAATACAAAAGCAGACCATAACAAATCCTTCCAGGGGATATTGCAAGGTAATGATTTCACTCATATACAATAAGTTGTTTTACTTTTCTACACTTAATATTCCGCTCCCGCTATACCTGATGGGTAACACACAACTCTGTTACCTCGGAGGGACAGTTAATTAACGATTCAACAATTGGTATCAGAGCTTTGACCCTAGATTTGTCAAAGTTAGCTTTGCAGAAAAAATGAGCGCAAGTAACTCAATCTGTGACTCCTTCTGAAAACCACCTGTGCTGAACACAAGAGAGTATGACTAGTGGACTCAGCAAATTGAGGCTCACATTTGTTCCCTGGATGGACGACTCTAGAGGGTAACTGAACAAGAAGCAATACCCATCAAGGATAGCACTGATCCCACTTAAGATAAAAAAGAAAGAGGACTACATGGATGAGGAATATAGAGCTCTTGAGAAAAACTATCGAGCAAAGAAAGTGTTATACACAACTCTCACCCCCTGGAGATTGAAAAAGGCTTTGAAGTACAAAACCGCTCAAGACATCTGGAACGGACTTCTAAGACTATATGGTGGAAATGAAGATATCGTAAGGAACAAAATACTCGTAGCTTCCAAGCACTATGATGATGCTATACAAGGAAAAATGAATAGTTGGAAGATTTCCACACTAGGTTTCAGACATATGTCGATCGAATGGAGTTCTTCAGAGAAACCCTCCCTAAATGGAAAGTGACACATCACTTCTGAAATTATCAGCGCTGCTGATTTGTATCAGCAGGTTGCTATAGCAACCTCTGGGTCACTTTGCGGAATTATCTTGCTATGGCCGAACCTGAAGAACACGAGTACTTTGTTCACCCAGTTCGAAAATTGCCTACTTATGGGGAGGACTTCTTCTGAGTCCTGAAGATTCCACTAAGCACAGTTTCTAGTACAAGGATCAGCCTACGCTAGTTCAACCTTTACTTCTAACCTGGCTCGAATCTACGCTCAGTCTGATCACACAGACTGGCTTCCACTATCTACACACTCTAGTAATAGATATGTATAGACCTGAACACCCAGACTCAGCCTATACTATTATAATGTGTAACAGGAAGATGCTATAACAACTTACACAGTCAAGTTGTTGTAGGTTTTTGTCTATGACTCACAATGCACTCTCTATTATTGTGTCGGACTTCCACCAATACTCCAAACTCTGGCAACGCTCCCCCTCAATCAATGACCTCCAGTCAGTATCAGGGAACTCGGCGTTGATCTTCACTAGTTCGCGACAGCCCCTCTCTGCAACTGTGCTCCAAAGCTATTACTTGATCCTTCAACGAGACAGTTCTCCAGTTGAAGTTCCTCGATCAAGCATAGATCAGACTTCTTCAGACCCGATCTCCTCTCCACTCACACACTCACCAATCAACGCTCTAGCTTTTAGCCTTCCGCTCTTAGCTTCTGTATCTCTCTTTCTCTCGGTGTATATCTCCATTGACGTGATGCCTCTCCATATATAGATGCAGCAATCGAACAAGCAAGGAATCATAATCCCTTTAAGATTCGCAGATCTTTCCAACCAACTTTAGCACATAGGATCTTCTCCTAGATTCTTGCAAGTTAGTTGAGAATTGATTTCCTAAAATCAATTTGGAAGCTAATCTTCTTCCGGTCACCTGGAGAAGGCTTCTGATCAACTGCATCTATCTGGGCGACTCCCTGCTGAGTTGCGACGCCGACAACAGTGCTCCGAACACTCTCCATACTGCTCCATGTTGAACGGCTATTTTGCTTTTGCTCTGTGTCTTCATGGTATGCTATATACACACATTCTACAATGAAGATCTAATTATATGCCTAAGGAGTTCTTATTTCTACTGCAAAGCTATGGGAAATATACATAGATTCAGCTTTTATTTCCAAACCCAAATAAGGAAGGTGGAGGGTTTCATCAGATATCTCTATATTTAACTACACAACACATCAAAAACCTTAGACCTACTACCACAATCTGAGCACAACATCCCGCTCCAGTAAGAATGGCCTTCCCAAAGTTCCAGTTCGACCTGAGTGCCTTTCCCACAACTATGGCTGCCGAGGAGCTCCAAAATCTGGCAGTAACGACTAGAGAAGCACACCCCACACAAGATCCGGCCCTGATTGACGCCACAAGCGTCATGGTTCTTCACGAACCCCCTGTAGTGGAGGCCACTCCGATTCAAGAAAGAACCCTCCCCCACCCCCCCCCCCCCACCCCCCGTAGGCATGTCTAAGTTTACCTCTGTTCCACTGATGAGGATGACCATGCCGATGACTGCAACCACTCCCAACGGACACCAAGGCCGTTCTTGGACAAAGGGAAGGGCAAACTGACAGAGGAAGGGAGGAATCCGAACCCTTCATCCTTCATTGTCAATCATTCACTCGATCGACATCTAGAGCGCCGACTAAAAAGGGCCCTAGACCTCACTCTCAGAAGGTGATGGACTCATGTGAAGACAAAACAGCCACACCTCCAACGACGAAGCGATCCCGAACTATCAAGAGTGAAGGACAGGCCACCAGTTGACACACTCCACGATTAACTCCTATATCCAAAGTTTCGTCGCGAAATAAAGGGTCAGCCATTGGTGGAGGGCTTCATATTTGAGCCTAGCCTATTAAGTGCTCAGGACTTAGGACTCGTAGTGGAAGTCCTTCATGCTCAAGGATGGGCCTCACTCTACAGGGATGAAGGAATGGTCAATATAGAGCTGCTGCAAGAATTCTACTCGGAGTCTCAGACGAGTAATGCGGACACTTTTATATCGGCGGGAAGGAATACAGATTCACAAGTTATGAGCTATCACTTATGTTAGGGGTCAAGTATGAGGGGCTTGATGATTTTTTGAAAAGTTCTTGACCGCTCGACATGCATTTTGGTCAAGTCACCAAGAGGATTAGCCGCATACCAAACCCTCCTCGGAAGGGGCTCGTTCCAGCCAACCGTATAGATCCCATACAAAGAATCCTACACATGTTAATTGTCAAGAACTACACATCTAGACACCGAAAGTATGGCTATCTGACAACCCAGGACCACGTGCTGATGGACAAGCTCCTCAAGAAATAACTCATATACCTGCCATAATGCAACACATGGCTTATGTGTGTGCCACTGCCCTGCAAGGGCTCCCCTACGCAACTATAGTGAAAAGCTTATTGGAATTCCGGGGATTATATACTGTTGAGCGGGAAATAGCGTGCTACCAGCTCCTAACCACAAGAAACATACACAAGATGGGGTTCGTTTATGACAACAATTGTGGATGGGTTTGCAAGGTCAAACACATGGGTGGGGATGCCGCATCTTCCGAATCCGACACTGAAAAATCTCTTGACAGCCATCCACCTATCCTGGACCCCCAAGAAGGCCTTGGTTTCGTCGCTATTCAGCTGGGTCAAACGGAAAACACCCTTCAATTGCTGCTATCAACCCTACAGGGGATCCATTCCACCCTTCAACAGTTGATAACTAAGATTGACAGCATGTCATAGTCCGCCTGCCTATGTCCCATGGTTAATGTCCTGCTTCTATTCTACCAAATCACTCCCCTTTGCTTTGATTTTTTCCCATCGTTATTCTGCATGCACTCTTTTTTTTTTTTTTTTGTTGCCTCTTATATGTTTGTGGTGCCAGTTGGAGTCCCAGTACTGAATTTATTGATGAGATTTTAGTGCTTTATGTGTTCACTTGTTTCTGACCTTTTTATTTGATGATGCCAAAAGAGGGAAATAGTAAGGGGATTGCATGCTCTGAGTGGGAACTCATTGCAAGCTTCACGCTTACCTCTCTGAAGGGGAACTGAGTAAATCTAAGTGAAACCTGATCACTAGACCAGAATAACAAAATTGACTAATGCAGCTAAAATTTTATGTATTGCTTTCTTTTGTCATCGAATGAGTGTTTGTCATCATCAAAAAGAGAAAATTTGTTGGGTCTCTTATGTTTTGATTTTTGACAAACACTAGCTGATCTTATTATTAAGTGTGCAAGAAAGTATAAATATTTAAAGATCGGTTGAGAATATTTTGGCAATATTTGCTAGATATACTTTATATTAGAATATCTAAGATATAGTTAGTAAATATAGGATATCTATTATTATGAGATAATGATATCCTAATTTAGTAGGTTGTTATGGGGAAGTCTTTTAAAATGGGATTTTGATAATGATTTTCTATTTTAGAAGGTTGTTATGGGACAATCTTTTAAATAGATCTTGATAATTATTCATAAGACATATTTGAAAATTATCAAGTTTCCCTTAATGGGAAATAGAAAGTTGATCTCCAAGAATAAAAGGGGCGAAACCGACGCAGAGAACAACAAGCATTAATAGAGAAATTCAAAGAGATCAAAAATTAGGATTAAAGCTTACGTGCGACCAACAATTTGACAGCAACTGAGCGAAGAAGTGCTTGATGGGCGAGCTGAAAGTTCAGCAAAGGGCGAGACTGAGTCGGGGATGCATTGAAGAGAGTGGTATGGAGTCTACCTCGAGGGTTGGGTTGAGCAGAGTAACAAGGGAAATAAGAAGCAGGTTATTAAAATTAACTGCAAGGACTCATCCATTATGCTCTGTAACAATATCCATAAAAAAAGAGGTAAACAAGTTCCTAAATCCTTCTAACGCAAATTAGAAGTTGGTGGTTTTCTCAATGTTTATATTTAGACTTGAGTTTCCACTATAAATATTGTGTGTTCAGTACTTATTTTCCTACTTGAAATTACCGCGCGCTGCTGGTGACTAGTTACAGCGGTTGCTGTAGCACTCTTTAGGTCACTTTGCGAAATTTGTTTCTATGGCCGAATCTGAAAGACACCAATCAATTTGTTCACCCAGTTCGGAAAACCCCTACATCTGGGGAGGACAACTCCTGGTCCTCAAGGTTTCACTATATCAGTTAGAGTACAATGGATTCCAAAACTCAGCCAACGCTAGTTTAACCACTACTTCTAACCTAGTCAAACCTTAGCTCAATCTGATCACACAGATTAGCTCGCAGTTTGATCACACACTCTCGCTTCGTACTATCTAAAAACTTCTAATAAAGAACATTTACAGACCTGACCCACAGACTTAACCTATCCTATTACAATGTGTAGTAGACGAAATGTTATAGCAATTTCTGTATTGAAATTGTTGTAACTTCTGTCGACGACTCTTCTAGCATGTTCTGCCAAACAGTCGGACTCCCACTTAGTTCTTCAAACCCAGGCCTTGCCCCCAATGACCACCTGTCACTATCAGGTAGAAGCGTTCAGCTCTCCAACAGCCTGCAACAACACCTGTCTGGAGCTGTTCTCCGAAGCAATTGATTGATCCTTCAACAAGCCACTCTCCAGTTGAGTTCTGTGGATCAACACTTGATCATACTCAGCGAGTTCTGATCTCCTCTACGCTCAACACAACTTAGCAAGATTACCTCGTAGTCTTTGCTCTTCGCCCGTGGGTTTATCTATCATTGTGTATTCTCTATGCTTCGATGCTTGTAGAGTGATGCACTCCCCTATATATAGTCGCAGCACTGAACGAACTTAGAAATCCTAATTCCATTAGGATTCCCGAATCTTCTTTTAGATTCTTGCAAGTTGTTGAGATTTTGTTTACTAAATCAAAATTTAGAAACGTTATCTTTCTTGAATACTTGCGACCGCGTGATGATGTTTGCTGATCACTTGAGGACGTTTGCGATGTTCTTTGAACCTTTGCGACGTCGACAGCACCTCTTCGGACGCTCTCCGTGCAGCTCCAAGATGATCGACCATTCTGCTTTAGCTTCAAATCATCATGGGTTGTTATAGCAGTTTCTGTCATTTTTCTTTTGCACAGCTTACCTCAGCTTTTGTGGTCCATGCTATACAGAGTGCTATAGCACTTTCTTGTGCTTGTCGCTGTACTTTGTTGCTGTTTTGTCAATCTCAGATTGTGCTCCTACTACGATCTTCATAGAGAGTTGTAGCATCTTCTTGTGTTGTTTTGTCAAGGATATCATACCTCAACACTACTGTCTTTCACTTTCGCTATTTATAACCTCTTCAAGGATCCATCGCCCTAAAGAATCACTAACTACGATCCAACAACATTTGTCGCATTGTGGGGAGCATCTTTGAATTTTGATAAAACAATATTCCAAGTTAGAAGATTAATGTTTCCTTGTTCACCTGAGGAGGTATGATAGTAACAACCTGTGAGTCTTATAAAACGAGATGTTATTGACAAAACATCTTGTTTATTTTCAGAGGAAATTGGAGATATTCCGAAGCATCTTTTTATTGAGGGCATGTTCTTTTGTACTTATAAAGTATTGATATAAGTAAATATAAGTACATATAAATAAATATAATTATTATCTCTTTCATCAACATTACCCACACATCATAACCACTATTCATCATCTCTTTCATCCACACCACAACTACTATTCATCATCTCTTTCATCAACACCACCATCGCAACATCATCCACGCACCACAACCACTATTCATATCTATTTCACCCACACACCACCAACACAACACCATAACAAAACACCACCATCATACTACATCATCACAACACAGCACCAACACAAAACCACTACTATGCATCATTTCTTTCACCCTCACACCCCCACCACAACCATACAACACCACTACAACACAAAACCAACACAACACCACTAATATTCATCATCTCTTTCACACACACACCATACCACCACCATAACACCACACCGCCACAAACCAATATGAAATAATAAATACATATAAGTAAAATAATAAGTATAAGTAATTTTTTTCAGTACAAAAGAGCACAAACTGAGTATCAAATTATGTGGCAAGATGTTCGACTAGTGAAGAGATAATGAGCTGACTTCAATACAAGCAAAATTCAAGACTTTCATGTAAATCATACGAACAATATAAACAAGCTGTGCAAGTTCTACTTGCACTGCACTTCTCACCAAATTCATTTATTGTAATGTTTATTATGTGCACAAGATACATACAAGAAGAATACACCAACTTGAAAGTCCTTTCTCTCATTTTTTATCAGCATCTCCACCTCCTCAGCAGGTACCTTCTAACACAGATCCTCCCACTTGCTTCGCATTAAACTGCATAACTTGCTTATACATCCTCCCAGAGTTTGGATCTTGGAAAAGCTAAGAAGAAGGCAATCTAAAAGGAAAATTGGAAAGCATCTTTCACCTGATGATATCTAATAGGAAGAACCAGACCAGACCAGACCCGCCAACAATTCCTATCAGATTCAAGTTTTCCCAAAAACAAAACAAATGGAGATTAAAACTGAAAATGTCAATTTCCAAGACCAAACAGCCCTGCCATACGAATCTGAAGGGACTTGTCAACATGGTAAAGGGCCTCCGTGTCAGCATGAATCTATTTATATGAAATAAGAGCGTACCCTTCATGTATTTTGAGTGAATAATAGCCAGGCCACGTCAGCATCCGTTTTCTAAGGAGGGGTCTGTTGGAGTACAGATATGAGTATCTAGAGGTATATTGAAACTTCATTATTGTTTCTGAACCAGGCGCTCAACATCACTCATCTCAACCTGACTTCCTCGCAAATCATGCTCCTTTTGGAATAGAAGCTCAATCTGTTCTAGCGATTTACCTTTTGTTTCTGGAACAAGCCAGTGAACAAAAGCAACTGACAGAGCGGAGATAGCAGAGAAGATGAAAAACGTTCCAGCAACAGTAATTGCCCGAGACACTGAAAGAAACGACATGGCCACAATTCCACTACACACCCTATTGCCCAAAGCTCCAAGAGCAGATGCTTGGGCACGCAGTCTCAGTGGAAAGATTTCGGACGTTATCACCCAGCACACTGGGCCGATACCGATTGAAAAGAAGGCTACATTGCCACAGACTGATAAGATTGCTAATGCGATCCCGAGGGAACTATTCCCAAGAAAAGTCACTGAAGCTGCGAGACTGAATAAACACACTGTCATTCCTATGGTGCTCACATAAAGAAGAGGCTTTCTACCCACTCTGTCGATCAGAAGTATCGCAACTAAGATGAAAACAGTCTTTGTAACTCCAACAGCAACTGTAGCTGCAAGAAGTTTTGTGTTACCCTCAATTCCCGCATCTTTGAAGATCTCCGGGCTGTAATAAACCGTTGCATCAATACCGGTAATTTGCTGAAAACATTGAATTCCAAAGCCTGTTACAAGCATCCGTAGAAGCGCTGGAGAAGGTTTCAAGAGTTCGCGCCACACCGCTTTTTGTTCACCTTTTTCTGCATCTCCAACCCCGGCAGCAGCTAGAATCTCTTCCAATCTTTCTTCAACTTCCTGGTCACTTTCATTCGTCTTTGACAACACTGATTTTGCTTCTTCAACTCGGTTTTGCAATACCAACCATCTCGGAGACTCTGGAATCACGAAAAGAGCAAACCCAATGAACACTGAAGGCAAAATACCCACAGCCAACATTATTCTCCAGTTCACATGTGCAGGAAATCCTGAAAACACATAATTGGACACATAACCAAGAAGAATTCCCAGGTTGATAAATATTTCTGGGAAAGAGGTGAGGGCGCCTCTGGCAGCCGTAGGTGATATCTCCACAATATAAACCGGAGCGATCATTACGCCAAATCCTATTCCAACACCGGCTAGTAGTCTTCCTATCATGAGAATGCCAAATGATGGAGCAAGTGTCATTGTTAGTGCACCTGCCTGAAAAATTGCTGCTGCTAAACCCATGGTCCATTTTCTACCAATAGCATCAGATGTTCGTCCGCCAGCTAAACTTCCAAAAATTGAAACAATGCTCAAACACCCAATCAAAACCTCTTCCTGTACCTCTGATATCTTTAAGTCTTCCTGGATGAACAAAATTGCTCCACTCATGACACCAACATCTGCATATATTCCACTAAACATAAGTCATTTTACACTTTCAGTTTCATTTCGACCGGTGCTTATAATTAGCACGGGACGAACTCTGATACTTTCTAATCAAAATCCCAAGATTGTGTAATGTAAAACCATATTTGACAAACATGCCAAATATTGCACGCTAGATCACTAAACCGTAAAATCGTCAAGGCATTTTAACACCATACTGATTTCTCAGGCAACTGTAAGTCTTTCATGGCCTTTTCCTGCTTTCTAAATACTCATCAAAGATGTGTGCCACTAAGCAAAGTATTGAACTTGTAACAAGACAGATGAAATTCCAAATCAAGCAACAAATGGGCAAAAGCTTACCATAGCCGAGAAGAACTGAGTTGAGAGAAGCAAATACAGCACAAGCATATACATATTTCCTAGTTGTTCTACTCCTCTCCAGTTGCTTGTGATGACTTGAAGCAATAGCAAAGTCATCCTCATCATCCTCCAAAGCCTCAGAATCCATTCTTCTGTACTTATTCTTATCACCCAATGACACCACGCCAGACAACCCCATCTCACCATTTTCACTTTCCTGGGCTCCCATCACCAAAGATAAAACCTTTGCAGGAAACGAAAGAAGATCGGAAGATGGGGTTTATGAAATCAGAAACCTCAGATTTGAGAAACCCAGATTGTGATTGGAGTTTCAGATCTGAATCTTAAAGAGAGAGACCTTGTCAAGTTGCCAACACGTTTTGGAATGAACGCTCTTTCTTTTTGACATCATAAGATATTGACTTTGTTTCACAGAAAAATATGCTATATTTTTGTGCTTCCAAGGAATCAGACACCAAATTAACGTGTTGGCTGTGTTGGTGGGAGGAATCTAGTCAGAGAAGCAAATGTGCACTGGAATCTATGATTTAATAGTCTCACTTTTTTAGGTCTTGCATCCTTCTTCTCACTTATCTTTGACTATAAATCGTGAAATCAAATCCAATCTAGGATTGTATCTTTACAAGGATAGTTTTAGTTGGAATGCTGTCTGTTGATTTGTTGCTACCATAGCATATACGTGTGGTTGTGTTAGTTAAGATCCCTTAAAGAAATGTAGCGGGTGCAGGTGTGCAAAGAAACACATTATAATTATAGAAAATATTGTTTGGCAATTTGTATGGTTGAAGCAAGGCACGGGCGGAGCCAGGAATTCAAATCTTGTAGGGCTAAAATTTTTTTTTACTTTACGAACAAATGGGGCGACTCATCCCACATATGTTTCATTAATGCAAAATACAAAATATTTTACAAGGAACAAATCAGAATCATCTAAAATTATATAAAATACATAACTAGCTAAATTTTACTCTACGAGGTCCGCTCATCTCAAACTCAGTAATTACATCATCATTACTGATACAATCTGCAAAACTCCTTTCAACATAAGGGACCATGAGATCATCAAGAAACTCATCATTCATCTTATTTCGAAGTTTATTCTTAATAATGTTCATAGATGAAAATGCTCTTTCTGTTGTTGCTGTATATACTGGAAGAGTCAAAATAAGGCAGATCAATCTGTAGATCATAGGATAAAATGTCGACTTTCCTGATTCAACCAACTGCTGGCCCAAATCCGATATAGAAGTCATATTTGTAAATTTTGAATCCTTATGAATCCCTCCTAGAAAGAATCCACACTTCATATCAAGAGCAACCATATCATATGCTGAAAAATCTGAAGGATAAAACTTCGAAGCAAGTTTACACACATCTTCTGCTTTAAATGCTTGAAAATCATTGCGTGGATGAAATGATGCACTAAGAACAAGAAGCTCCATTGAACTATCCGCAAATCTAGTATCAAGCTTTGTCAACTGATAGTCAATAACAGCATAAAATATGTTGACCCGATAATAGAGACCATTTGTTATGTTCATTTCATCATCCCTGACGCCTTTCTTATAAGGAGCAGACATATCCGACATAACAATAGCATGCTCATAACAAAATGCTTCAACCTTCATAATCAAGTTGTCCCAACCATCATTTCTCATAACTTGAAGTTTTTCTTTTGTTATTGAAAGAATATCCACAACATTCAAAATGTCTATGTCTTTCTTTTGAAAAACTTGAGAAAGAAACTCCGTAATCTTCATGACATCATGCATCAATATCAAACAATAGACAAAATCAAACTTTTTCATAGCTTTACCAATTCCATATGCTTCTCCTCGAACTTTATCTACTCCATTCTTGTATAAATCATCAATAGTTGCTCGGGTAGCTCCATATAAATTAATCAAACTTGAAATGGAACGAAAGTGTGAATCCCAACGAGTGGCCCTAGATCTTTGTAAAGTGCAAGCCTGATTCATACCCGAACCGGGGATTGGAGCTGACAGCCGGACAGGGGATGAGCCGATGAGGCCTGAGGGAACTGGGGAAGAAGCCGATGAGGGGAATTTGAGGGATTGAAAGAGGAGGGGAGACAATTTGGAAGTTGGAACAAAGAATGAAAATAATATTTATTTTTTATTTTTATTTAATTTTTTTTCCTCAATATTCTGCCCGGGCTGCAGCCCGGGCAGCCTTCCACGTGCCTCCGCCCCTGAAGCAAGGTGAGTATTGGAGTTTAAGAAAGGTGTGGAAGTTAGCGGTTGCGTGGTTTGGTCGGTGGAGGGTTGTGGCTCCAGTGTGTTGGCTGGCTATCTACGGAGCCTTGTGGGCCGAAGCGTTCAGAGTGTCCAGGTTATGTAATTAGCGGAGTAATTGTCACCATCGGATCTAGAAAGAGAGCGCAATGCAACAAGCAGCGGGTAGCTTAGAGACATGGAATTGCTGGCTAGAGGTTGGGAGGTTGACAATGGTGGGGCAGGTCTGGTGGCTTCAGGTACTCCATTGCTTATTCAGCAGGAAGGAAGAACGGTAGAGTCTCAAACCAGTGATCTTATGAATGACGTAGTGGGCGGCCCTAGGAGTAGTTGGCAGTGTCCTTTCTCGTTTTTTGTCCAAGGTTTGGGGGTGAATATGAGGGGCTGTAGTGCTTTGCGAGAGCATGTGTGTGGTCACTTGAGGAGGTCGCAAAGCGAGTGCCTTTCAAGGAGGGGACTGGGAGAGTTAGTTCTGAAAATGCTGGATGGCGGGAACTTGTCCAACTTGTCGTTAGAACAACTTCTTCGACAAGCTGCGCAGTATGATGAGATGACACATAATAATCAATCCTACTTGCTAAGTGCACAAGACAGATTACCCAGTTCAGCTATAAACCAGCCTACGTCTGGGAGGCTTATCCCAAGCTCGTGGGAACCAATTCAGTATTTCACGATCGAGTACAAGAACGTTACAGAATAGCAAACTCACTCTCTATTCTAACCTTTACTCACTTACAGTGATTGGCACTCAGGCTCCCCCTGAATGTGAGACCTCCCGTCTCTTCCCACTGCGTACTCGGAATCCCCCTGAGTGTTATTGGAAGCTCAAGATTGGATGCTTTTCAGATTGTTTTCAATGCTCATGCAACTCAAGATCAACTCACGGTTTTCTTCTTAGAAGGCATGTCTTTATAGGCTGTGAGTCCTTTATACTTATAGTGAGCTACAGCCTGAGATGTTGATCGTATCCCCATGATTTGTTGAGATCTTTTATTCCAAAGTGTTAGATGGGGATGATTCTCTATTCAAGTGTATTGTTGTAATGAAGATCTCTTGATCTTGTTTGCCTTAATGATCACGATCCTCCGTATCTTGGAATATTCCAGTTATATTCTGAAGATGCAATCTCCAGATCTTAGCACGGATTTTGTGGTCATGATATATCCTTCAGTTGAGATTGTACAGCAGTGGTATATCCTTCTTTCGAGGTTGTCCAGCATGGTCACTTGTACAACACCTTGAACATCCGCGTGGTACAGTTTTGTTCAACATGCCAATGTGCAGCCACAATCTCTCCCTTGGCATTTGCAGCAAAACTTACCTGTTTCCATATGACACTTGACCTTGTTTATTGTTGTAATCTCTTATAATTCTGCAGCTTTATCTTCTGGTTTGAATATCCTATTTTTTCGTATTGCCAGATTTTCCAGATATGCTCATACTTGTACTGTACAGGTTGCTTGGACAAAGTCTTGGACAATCTGTTGTATATTTTGTCGACATGCCATACTAATGTACCCACAATCTTCCCCTTGGCATTTGCGACAAAACTAACAACAGATTCATGAGCAAGATGATATGATTGTCCCCTGAAACGCTGTGGTTATTGTGGTAGTAAAAATACTAGTCCAATCACGGTGTTCAAACAATATTTATATCAGAGGGACCTCGAGTCGAACCCAAGAGAAAAGCCTAGATTAGTCTAAAGCTAGCTAGTAATGCTTAATGCAAGTCTACTAAATAAAGGGAGGTCATCATCCTCGCCATTTCATCTTCTTCTCATAAGCATATCAGTCATGTCATATTCTTCTCCCCCTTTTTGTCACAAATCTAAGAGGTGGCATTCACCAGGTTCTGTGCGGATCGGATACTTCATATTCATGATCAGGCCAACAGGTTGTCCCATATGTTGTTCTACCATGTTCTCATGCGGCCATTTGCTCCGTCTTGGACACTTCATTATCAATGCAATAACCTGCCATAAACTATCCTACTTCCCCAATAGTTGCAATTGTGCAAGTGAAACAAATATACCTTTTCTCCCCCTTTTTGGTGTAAATGACATAGGCCTTTGAGAGTCTGGAGGAGGCTGCACTGGGTACTTCATATGCCTGATGAGATTGGTAGTCTGTGCCCGCTATAACGTGAGTCGTTTAATCTCCGCAGTAAAAAAAGGTGGTTGTAGTCTCCAGTTGGTGAATTCCCATAGCCTAGATGGCCTCTTGTCCTTGTAATGCAGCTGCTAGAACATCATTCAGGACATCTTCAGTAACCCCTTGGAGCTCATTGATGTGGCGCCCAATAAACCAGTTGTTGATTTGGAGCTTGGCTCTGGGTTGCCTTCTTCTGGTTGTTCTTCCTCCTCGGTCATTTCTTCCATCTGTACTAGATAGTCTGTTCGAACATTTTCTTATACATTCTGAGTCTCTTCCTCTGCTGGCTCCCGAGACTTCTCCTCCTCCTTTTCTGTGGTCATGCTGTAGGCAACGAGGCAGGTGTCTCTCCTCTCCTTTGCTCTCCAGATCCACTTGTTAATGCGTCCAGTGCTAGAGTCCATCCTTCTAATGTGGCAGTTTCTTTTGATGTGCCCAGATCTGTGGCAGTAATAGCATCTTCTCTTCTCCTTCCATGCTGCTGATTTTTCTGCTCGTCTGGATGTGACTGGAGAGGTCTTCTCTGCTTCCATGACAAACACCATCTTGTTAGTTGTCTTGGATCCAGTGAATCTAATGCCTCTCGTGTCTTTACTTGGTCTTTGCATGGATAGGATAGAGTCCAGCTTCTCGGTTCCAGGGTTGAGCATTCTTTGAAACTTCTTGAGAGAGCTCAGCTCCTCTGTAATTTCAGATAAGTCCTGTTGCGGTCGATTGACGATTATGTAGTCTTCAGTCTTTCCTTTGTCCAAGATGTTGTTCTGCTCTTGTAGATAGGCATTCTTTTCTTTCAAGTTGCTGACCGTGCTGTTGAGCCTTGTGTTGATGCTGACGACTTTAGTCCACTTTGTGTGCACGAGGGTGAATTTTTCGATGATGCATTCTTTGCTGGGTTCATCATCTTCATTGTTTTCAATGTCCGACTCTTCACTGGAACAACTGTTGGTACAGATTTTTGAAATTGTAGAGGTCAGGGCCGCAATTATCGTTGTTTTTCTCCTTAGGCACATCCTCTTCAGAATCACTCCATGTAGCTGTCAAGGACTTGTTGTTTCTTTTGCGAGTATTTGCACACTTTGCCTGAATGTGTCCATATCTTTCGCACTCTCTGCATTGAATTCTCTTGGGATTACTCGGTCTACTTTGTTCATTTGAGTCGAGCTGTCTGCCTCTGGTTTGAGAATTCCATCTAGATCTGTACTGCCCGTTGTGCTAAGCGGACTGTCCCACCACTTTCTTGTTCAACTTGTTCATGAACTTTTCAAACTTCTTACTCAAGAGATCCATTGCTTCTGAGATTTCTTCTCCACTATCATAATCTGCTGCCTCAGCTTTTAATCCAATAGTCTTGTCTTTGAATGCAGATTGGTTGCTATCTATCCCCATTTCATAGGTCATGAGTGATCCTAGGAGGTCATCGAGTCGCATGCTTTTCACATCCTGAGCTTCCTCGATGACGATCACTTTCATTTCAAATCTGGCGGTTAGTGATCGCAATGCCTTTTGAACCAACTTCTCTTCAGGTATGGGTTCTCCTAGGTTGAAGGCATGATTGGACAGGTCTCCCAGCTTCGCGAAGAACTCTCTTATGGTCTCGGCTTCATTCATCTTTAGCTCCTCAAATTGTGTGTTAACCATTTGCATACGGGACAACTTTACTTTGTTGGTTCTTTCATGATAAGTCTCCAGTATGTCTCAACCTTCTTTAGCTACTTCGCATTTTGAGATGAGCTTGAAAATCTTCTCTACTTCGGAGAAGATGGCATTCAAGGCTTTAGCATTGTTGGTTCGGGCCCATTCTTCATCCTTTGTCCATTTTTCTTCAGGTTTGTCAATCTCGTTTCCATCTTTGTCTTTTGCCTTTGGTGCACTCCATGGTTTTAGAATAGCTCTTCATGCTCGATCATCGACGGTTTGAATGTATGCCTTCATTCTGGCTTTCCAGTAGCCATAATTGTTTTCGTCCAACAAAGGAGGTTGTGTTATACTCTGCCCTTCTCTCATACTCATCATTCTTCAACCTTTACACCAAGATCTTTCACTCTATTTGTTGAGCACGCCGCTCTGATACCAATTGAAAATGCTGAATGCTGGATGGTAGGAACTTGTCCAACTTGTCGTTAGAACAACTTCTTCGACAAGCTGCGCAGTATGATGAGATGACACATAATAATCGATCCTACTTGCTAAATGCACAAGACAGATTACCCAGTTCAGCTATAAACCAGCCTACGTCTGGGAGGCTTATCCCAAGCACATGGGAACCAACTCAGTATTTCAGGATCGAGTACAAGGACGTTACAGAATAGCAGACTCCCTCTCTATTCTAACCTTTGCTCACCTACAGTGACTGGCACTCAGGCTCCCCCTGAATGTGAGACCTCTTGTCTCTTCCCACTGCGTACTCAGGATCCCCCTGAGTGTTAGTGGAAGCTCAAGATTGGATGCTTTCCAGATTGTCTTCAATGCTCGTGACTCAAGATCAACTCAAGGTTTTCTTCTTAGAAGGGCATGTCTTCATAGGCTGTGAGTCCTTCATACTTATAGTGAGCTGATGCCTGAGATGTTGATCATATCCCCATGATTTGTTGAGATCTTTTATTCCAAAGTGTTAGATGGGGATGATTCTCTATTCCAAGTGTATTGTTGTAACGAAGATCTCTTGATCTTGTTTGCTTTAATGATCACGATCCTCCGTATCTTGGAATATTCCAGTTATATTCTGAAGACGCAATCTCCAGATCTTAGCACGGATTTTGTGGTCATGATACATCCTTCAGTTGAGATTGTACAGCAGTGGTATATCCTTCTTTCGAGGTTGTTCAGCATGGTCACATGTACAACACCTTGAACATCCGCGTGGTACAGTTTTGTTCAACATGCTAATGTGCAGTCACAATCTCCCCCTTGGCATTTGCAGCAAAACTTACCTGTTTTCATATGGCACTTGACTTTGTTTACTGTTGTAATCTCCTATAATTTTGCATCTTTATCTTCTGATTTGAATATCCTATTTTTTCGTACTGTGAGATTTTCCAGATATGCTGATACTTGTACTGCACAGGTTGGTTGGATAAAGTCTTGGACAATCTGTTGTATATTTTGTCGACATGCCATACTAATGTAGCCACAAGTTCGACACCTTTGTGAGCAAGGAAGATGGTTGTGTAGTTGGTGCACTAAAACGTACAAGGTTGAGTCTCAATGTCGAGGCCTAAATTGCTGGGTCACTTTCGTAAGGTCTGAGGAGTTACTGATTTGGTTGCCGTCAGGTTGTGTGCTGCCAGTTTTGAGGGAGGTGGTGGCTGTACAGTAGGACCAAGCAGGCATGGTAGATTCATCTCATGTTACTAGGCCTGTGTACGAAGATCATGAGGTGTTCATGAAGTTGAGAAGTGCAGCAATCCCTACCATGAACTTCATTCCTAGATCTTGCAGAAGAGGTGTGGCTAAGTGTTATGATGTGGCAGTGAGAGCTGTGAACAAGAATCCTTATGACCATAACCGTTGGGGGATCATGCATGTATTTATCGTGTCGGTTCTTAGATCGGTCAAAAAGGAGGAGAGGGGCGGTATTTCCTTGGCCGAGTTGGTGGCTCGTAGGTTGGAGGTGTGGAGAGGGGAGGTGACAGTCAGCGTCGCCTTTGGCAAGATGCAGTGAGCCGGGGGCGGCAGGGAGGCGGGCGCCAATTTTTTTTCTGAGGATGATCAGAGGAAGATCAATGTGACCACCTTAGGATTGACCCAGTTTTTAACCAATGACCCTCTTACTCCTTCGGAGACAGAGACCAACCCTAAGGTGCATATTGCGATTCAATATTTCTTTATCAAATTATGTAGTGGACGAGTTTGTTTCCTCTAATACTCAGCTTCACTATAGCCACCTTCTTCACGTTTACGATATCTTTGTGGGACTATCACTCGATGCCTATCCTTTCATCGCTTTATCTCCTTTAAGCTCCACTCCCATTCAGATGTGACTTGGACTAGTGATCCCACTGATCATTGTTCTCTTTCAGCTTATTGTATTTTCTGATTGGTTCTCTCATTGCTTGAAAGACGAAGAAGCAAATCGCATTTTCTCGCTCAAGTGCCGAGGTTGATTGCGTGCTATGGTTTTGTTAACAGATGAGGTTGCCTTGCTCTGATTGTTACTTAAGGATTTTGGGATTTGTCTCTGCACCAAAGCCTATTTGTCTGACAGTTTAGAGTAGAGATCTGGTGAAGCATGAGTTCACCAAGCATATTGGTGTTGATACTTCCTATGTGAAGTCCTAGGTTCAGGATCAGATTATCGCTCTCTAGTATGTTCCTTCCGAGCTTCAATCAGTATTGCTCGAGATCTGGTGAAGCATGAGTTCACCAACCATCTTGGTGTCAATGCTTCATATGTGCATTCTCATGGTACTTTAGATCAGATTATCGCTCTAGTATGTTCATTATGAGCTTTAGTTGGTGGATTTTTTTTCATGGATGCACATACCCGAGCATAACATATAACATGTTTTCCATCTCTCCAATATTGCTCGAGGTTTGGTGAAGCATGAGTTCACCAACAATCTTGGTGTCGATGCTTCCTATGTGCAATCTCAGGTACAAAATCAGATTATCGCTCTAGTATGTCATTCTGAGCTTCAGTTGGTAGATTTTTTTCATAGATGCACATACCCGAGCACAACATACAACATGCCTTTCATCTCTCCAAGCTCAATATTGTTGACCGACCATGAGTTTGACAAGTGTTACATATGTATTAAAATATTTTTGATCTTATTGTTATGCATATTTGATATATATCTTTTGTGATTCGTACACGTCATATTGTATTTGTATACTATATAATGCTAGTTGACCTCATATTAATATATACACTACATTCTGCCCTCATATAGTCATATTCCTCTTCATTTGTTAAGCGATCATATTCCAATCACAACCCCAAACTTTAAACCACTCCCGCTTTGAAATGTCCATGTTGTCGAGGGAGGTCTATCTATGCACTATCTTCTTTCAATGAAAGTTGTCAGAAAAATAAGAAAGCCGAACCCTTTAGATTTAGTGTTATCAGTTCTGTAAAAAAGGTTACAACTGAACCTGTTTTTGGACGACAAAACATTTAGTATCGACTTGGATGATCATCAAGAATGTCCTGACCCTGGGTTGTAACAGGTAACAAATATAGAAAGAGTTTATATTTCCTGTTTTTATTTTGCCTCATTCTTTGAGATGTAAATATTATAAGAAGGGCTGGAGCTGCGTGTTTTTATGTTCTACGACAAATGTGATAATATGCTAGCTGCTGGGGTATTTACAAGGCATATAATTGTTAAGAAGAATTCCGTGTGTATTCATCGTATGCCAAACGGCAAATATATAGGGTTACAGACGCAATCAACGATATACAAAAGATATACATCAAATATACAAACTTCCTAACAAATAATAATGAGATCATAACAATATATGCAAATATCTCTAACCCCCCCCCCCCCCCCCCCCCACACTCAAACTCATGGTGGATCGACAACACTGAGTTTGGACAGAAAGAAGTAGTGATGTGCTCTGGTCTGGGACTTCGTGAAGAAGTCTGCTAACTGGAGCTCGGATGGAACGTATTGGAGAGCAATGACCTGCGCCTGAACCTGGGACCGTACATGGGAAACATCTACACCAATATGCTTGGTGAGCTCATGTTTCACTGGATCTCGGGCAATGCTAATAGCTCCTGTACTGTCAGACTGAAGAGGCATGAAAGCACTAACAGAGACACCAAAATTCTCAAGTAGCCAGCGGAGCCACGTAACCTCGGCTGTCAACAAGGCCATCGCACGCAATTCAGCCTAAGCACTCGATCTGGAAACTGCAGTCTGCCTCTTAGTCTTTCAGGCAATGAGAGAACCCCCCCAAGAAAACACAATATGCAGAAAGAGACCGACGATCCGTGGGATCACTAGCCCAAGTCACATCACAATAAGAATGAAGCTGAAGAGAGCTCGAACTAGGAAAGAAGAGATGACGAGTGATAGAACCACGAAGATAGCGCAGAACTCGAAGAAGATGACCATAATGAATCTGTGTCGGAGCTGAGACAAACTGACTCAAGATATGAACGGGATAGGAAATGTCAGGACGGGTGACAGCTAGATAAACTAGACTACCAACTAAATGACGATAGCGTGTAGGATCCGAAAGAGGCTCACCGTCAGTGGGACGAAGCTGAACATTCATTTCCATCGGAGTGTCGGCGATGCGCTGATCAGTCAGAGAAGCACGATAAAGAAGGCCACGAATATACTTTTCTTGCGATATATAAAACACCTCAGCCGTAGAGGAAATCTCAATCCCAAGAAAGTACGTGAGAGGACCTAAATCCGACATGAGAAACTGAGACCAGAGCTTTTCCTTCATGAAAGCAATGTATTGAGGATCGTCGCCAGTAATGATCATATCATCAACATATAAAAGCAGAAGAGTCCTACCACGAGATGATGTATGAACAAATAAGGCTGGATCATGATCACTGGCAGAAAAACCAGCATCAGTAATAACAGAAGAGAAACGTTCGAAGCAGGCACGAGGGGCTTGCTTGAGGCCATAAAGAGAGCGACGAAGGCGACAAACCATATCTTCAGGAACAGAGTAACCAGGAGGGGGTTTCATGTAAACCTCCTTTTTCAGCTCACCGTTAAGAAAAGCATTTTAAACATCGAGTTGAGAGATAGACCACTGAGGAATAGAGGCCACAGTAAGAAGAGTGCGTATGGTGGTCATATGAGCCACAGGAGCAAATGTCTTATCATAGTCACGATCATGCTCCTGCTGGAAGCCACGAGCAACAAGACGAGCCTTATACCGCTCAAGAGAGCCATCAGATCAAGTCTTAACCTTATATACCCACTTACAAGTGATTGGACGCACATGCGTAGGAGGAGACACAATATCCCAAGTACCAGCTCGCTCGAGGGCACCAAGTTCCTCAACCATCGCTTGTTGCCACTCCTGATGAACCATAGCCTCACAATATGAAGCTGGTTCGTCAGGGATGACAATAGCAACATCATAACGAGCAGGAGCACGAAGGGAGTGACGATCACGAAGGTCATATCGAGGAGAAGATGTCGTGTCAGGAGAACCACTAACAGGGGATGGTGGGGGAGAATGCGCATAAGAGACAGGTGGTGTGTCGGGAATAGAGGGTAACTCAGCAAGATCAGGAACAGTCGGAGGAGAAGCATGCACATTCGGAGGAGTAAGAGTATGAGTAGGCATATCAGGATCAGGGATATGACGACCGCTGTAATGAAGAGGATAAGATGATAAGGAATCTGACATGACTGTAGAAGGAGCTGAAGGGGGAGGTGATGAAGGTGACACTGTAGAAGAAGGACAAACAGAGCTAATAGAAGAATCTGGAAAAGTATGGAAAGAAATAGGCTCTAGAAGAGATGCAGAAGACGAGTCAGATGAAGGACGAGGGTAGAAAGGACGAGACTCATCAAAAGTCACATCACGAAAGAATCGTAGTCGGCGACAAATAGGATCCCAACATCGATAGCCTTTGTGCTCAGCACTATAACCAAGAAAAACGTACTCAACCGATTGAGCAGTCAGCTTTGTGCGCTCACGAGGTGCTAATAAAACATAGCACACGCAGCCAAAAAGTCAAAGATGAGAATAATCAGGAGGTCTTCTATACAGACGCTCAACAGGAATATTGCCTTTGAGAACGGACGAAGGCTGCATATTAATGAGGTAATTGGCAGTGGAAACAGCCTCAGCCCAAAAATGAGGTGGAACGCTTGAAGCAAGCATAAGAGCACGAGAGGTCTCAAGAAGATGACGATGTTTGCGTTCGGCAGCGCCATTCTGAGCATGTGCACCTGGACAAGAGAACTGAGACTGAGTGCCCTGATCGGCAAGGAAGCGACGAAGATGATGAGATAAGTACTCACCAGCTGAATCAGCACGAAGGGTACGAATAGCGGAATCAAACTGAGTGTGAACCATTCGCGAAAAATCTTTATAGATAGGGAGAACCTCACTACGAGATTTCATAAAAAAATCCAAGAAAAGCGAGAATAATCATCAATAAAGATGATATAATATCGATGACCACCTTTGGAAACAAAAGGTGCTGGACCTCATACATCAGAATGAATAAGGTCAAACAGACACTTCGAAACAGACTCACTATGACGATAAGGGAGTTGAAGCTGTTTACCAAGCTTGCAACCCTGAGTGTAAATAGGCATCGCTAGACACGTGTCCTAAGACGCCACGACGAACTAACGAAGAGAGGCGAGAGCCGCAGAGATGGCCCAGACATGATGCCACTGAGCTAAAGACACAGGAGAGGTCACAACGGACGCGGACGCGGGAGGATTAGCAGAGGCAGCGGAAGGAAGGTGAAGCCAATCCAATTCCCAGAGACACTGAGAATCATGGCTGCGTGGGCCAGTACCAACTAGGGTACCCGTGCGATGATCTTGAACAGAACAAGAGTCAGAATCAAGTATAATACGACAACCATGATCCGTAAGCTGACCAACAGAAATGAGCTGCATAGTCAATTTTGGAACAAGAGAGACGTTGGGAACATGAAAAGAAGAAGTGGAAAGAGCGCCTTGTCCTGTGACCGAGAGAGAGGTACCATCAGCAGTCTGAACTGATAAATGAGATAACAAAGGACAGACAGACCGAAGGGATGTACGATCAGAAGTCATATAGAAAGAAGCATCGGAATCTAAAATCCAAGGAAATGTACCTGAGGGAGGAGATGATGTAGGGGCGGGTAACTCATTGCCTGAGGTCTGAGTCGCAGAGCCTGCAGAACCAGTAGATACTAAAACAACCATACGGCGTAGCAATGTTAGAAGCTCTTCAGTGTCGGACCCTTTAGATACCTGAGGAATGGTGTTGCGTTAATTAGAACACCCAGCTTTTTTTGAAGGCTGACTAGAACGTCGAGCTTCATCATCGCGCTTTTTATAGCAGGTATCAACCAAATGATTATCTCTGTTGCAGTATGTGCAGTGACGACGCCCTCATTTAGCTACATCTTTTGAAGAGGTAGTAACTACAGGGGCAATGATGGGAGCAACAACAGGAACAGTGGATGCAGGAGTCGCTAACAAGGAAGAGGCCTGTAGAAAACCAGCACTGCGAAGACGTATCTCCTCGGCGCGAACTACAGAAAGTGCCTCCAATAAGATCACGGAAGGATGCGAGCAAGGAGCTGTGCACGAATCATCTCAAACTCGGGGCGAAGACGAGTCAGAAAATCATAAAGTCGAAGAAACTCTGAATGAGAACGAATCTGTTGACAAGCCGAACAAGTAGGGCATGGAGAAGGACTCAGAGAGTCAAGCTGGCACCCAAGAGCAGATATGGCGGCATAGAACTTGTCCACAATGCTATCTCCCTGACGAAGATCGCGTTCTTGATTCTTAACTGACAAGATGAGCGAGTGGCCAGAAGGTGCGTAACGGGTCTGAAGATGTGTCCGCATCTCATGAGCAGAAGGAAGAGAAACAATATCGCCAGTAATATGAACCTCCATACTAGCTACAAGGATGGCACAAGCACGGGCATCCTCATCAATCCATCTTTGATAGGTCAGTAAGGCGCTCCGATACTGAGCAAATAAATCATCATACGCGGCAGACGCCTTCTGTTTATCGTCAGCGGAAGCTGTAGCTGCCGCGAGAATATCCCAAAGACGTTGTCCACGCATATGAAGACGCATATGTTGCACTCATTCTCGATAATTAAGTCTATTAAAGAGAACAGAACAACATGGAACTACAACGGTACCTGAAAGAGAAGACATAATAAAGAATAAAGGTTTTTTTTTTTCAACCCAGCGCTGATTAGGCTGCTGACTGAACGCTAACTAGACAGCTGTGTGGGCTGCTGACTGGGCGCTGATCAGGCTGCTGTCTGGGCGCTGATTAGGCTGCTGACTAGACGCCGATCAGGATGCTGACTGGACGCTGATCAAGATGCTGATTGGACTCCGATCAGGATGCTGACAGGGCGCCGATTGGGAGCTAAGGTGGCTATTTGACCAAGCTATTGACCTTTTCTTTTCTTTTTTCTTTTTTTTTCAACGCTTTTTGCTAACACAAAACCCTAACCACGCCGCTAAGAAAATATTTGCACACCGAGCGGCAGCAAAAGCCAGAAGTGCGCACCACACACGAGCAATTTGTCTGAGATGAATGTATCTGAAATGGATCGGATCTGAGCAGATCAGACGGATCTGGACGACGCCGCAACAGATTGGGAAAAGAGAAGCGCTGTGAAAAATCAGCAGTGAAGCGACAAGAAAAAAACCTAATTGGTCAAAAAAAATACCGGAGTTTGACCCGATTAGGGTGAACCAGTGGGTTATACCAACACAGAGAAAGAGAGAAAAAAAGTATCAGATGTAACCGGCTTTTGATACCATTTTAAGATGAATTCTGTGTGTATTTATCGTATGCCAAACGGCAAATATATAGGGTTACAGACGCAATCAACGATATACAAAAGATATACATCAAATATATAAACTTCCTAACATATAATAATGAGATCATAACAATATATATAAATATCTCTAATAATAATAAAATGATGTGAAAAACAAGCATTGTTTTTTTGGCACTCATTGTAATGGAGTACTGGTCTACGGGAATGTGGCGCATCTTTATATTCTCATTCTATTCGCATTTCAACTGAAGTGTGACATAATGAATAGTGGTGGTTGTGATGAATAGTGGCGGTGATGATGGTGATGAATAGTGGTGGTGGTGGTAATGAAAGACATGCAGGAATGTACTTAACTTAACTTAACTTAAGTACTTAAAATTTAAGGTCAAAAGAACAGGGCCTTACAAGGACATGCGATGCTAGTTAAATTCGCAGCACCTTGTCCTTGTCTTCATCGTTGGAAAATGGGGACCTTCTCAACATTTTTGAAAAGGCGCACTGAAGCAGCTGCATAAAGTATACACTACAAATTTTGAATTTTTATTTGGCAATAAATTTCCGATTCATATGCATCGGTTAACCATCGAATAACTAAGAAAATCGATGACTTTTCAACGGTAAAACATCATCTTAAAACTAACAATCGAATAAGTTATTCGACCGTACGAAGCCGTGGTTCTCCGACGTTGATACATCAAAATTCAGTTATTCGTGCACCGTCGTTATAACTGTTGGAACTAAACGAAAAAGTCATACGATGGTAATACGACTGTTCTGCAACAAAAGCCAATAACGACATACGATTGTCCTGCGACGGAACGCGGAAAACAAAATTCGACTTTTTGATGCTTATTTGACGGTTTTATAAAATATTTCCAAAATTAATAATAATTTTTTCATTAAATTATTAAATACTGAAAATTATATATCAATAATCTGTCATTAAAATCCAAAATAAATTGAATAAAATCAAATTCAAATGTTTAGAGCTAAAAATATTATTCCAAACAAAAATTCATCAACAATATTAATAGGTAGAAAGGGCGCCCGTCATTGTTATCACCTAGGTCATGATCAAGTGTCTAGTCAAAAGTGTCATCGTCATCATCCCCTTTATCAAATGGCCGATGGCCAGGAAGAGTAATCCCAAGACCGTGTAAGGCATCTTTAACTTTCTGCTTCACCACCTCTGCCAAGTTATGGGTGAGGTTCAAGATTATGCAACTCTTGAACGACTTTGAGAATTTTGCGAACATCGCGTCCCTTTTTGCTTAAATCGATTGTTGGATCTCCATGGGATTGGGTGGGAATGTGCCACTAGGCTGGCTAGAATCTCTCTCGAATAGATTCTCTCTAACAATAGTAAACGCATCACTAACGACTTTGGGTAACTTGCGTTCAATAGTAAACATCTTCAGTTCCTCAGCCTCCTTAATAGGCTCGGATGAAGCGTTATTTTTCATGCGCACCTTCCCCTCTTCTCATATCGATCCTATATGATTATGAAAACTAAACATTTTAATAGGTAGGTTACGCATATTGAAATGTATTAAGGATTATATGTAGCGCTATATCTTCACAGTTAATCTGTGCTCAAGGGCCCATCTTGTTTATTTTGTGATTATAAAAATAAAATAAAATTAGAAGTACAATTTATAATGGTAGTACTTATAAAAATGATTCGTACACATACTCAAATGCGGTCAAGCTAACTCTCAAATGTGGTTTGCTCCATATCACGTACCTTCGTCCAACCGGGTTGGTAGTCAGTGCTAATTGTCACGGACTTAGATTTTTCCTACTAAGTCGTGCGGCGCTTAGCTAGAACTTTCACCCGCCTAGCTAAGAAAGCCTTCCCCGAAAGTCTCTTGATGTGCTAAGACAACAAGAGAACTTAAAAGCTAGAGAGCAGGAGAGCTTGTGAGAGAATGATTTGTATTTCTGAGGTGGTTTGGAGCAAATGACTCATCCCCTATTTATACACTTAGGCCTCCTCAATGGACGACCGAGACCTACGACTACAAATACAAGTCTTGAAAGTTCCTACCAAAATATCTAGATATTTACATGTGAAGGATTCTTTTCCAAGCTTCCAAGATTTTCTATGAGGTTCCACACTCTTCCGGAACTTGGGTTGGATCCTCCTCTTCTTTGGGCTAGTCTAACTGGGGTAGCCTTTAGGCTAAGTGATGGGTTAGGTCACTTAGTCCAAATCCTTTGTCATGGCCCGAAATAACCCCTTTTTACAAGTCCAAAACAAACGGGCCGTGACATAATACAACGGCTGAAAATTCGATGCACAACCAAAGAAGGGATAAAAATGCAAAAAAAAAAAAAAATCAAGTCAATACGGTAATTGGCTCATTATTAAAGAGATACATTTGGTCGCAATACACATATCTGTTCTTTCCGTTGGAAACTATCAAAACGTTCTAGTTGGCATTACTGGATTTTCAGGATTACATTTTTTGTACATCCAAAAATGTTTTCAATCCAATTAGTCCATGTAAAACATGTTAGCCATATCTGTAATAACTCTTATTCGTGAAATAAGCTACAAACGCAATACATACACCTACCTAATCTATATACGAGTTTAACATATGATAAGTTAGAAGTATAATGCCTTATTTGTTGCAGAATTTCAAATTGCACAGGTTTCGTGAGGAGAGAAAATATTTTGTGTTGTAAAACTAGTGATAAAATATATCCTAAAATAAGAGATATATTCCGAGGACCTCCGGTGGTTATACCGGAGAATACTTCAACATAATCTAATATAGATAATTTCATACATTTACGACTCAACCACAAGCATCGCATAAAATAGTATTTATGATGGTAAATACCGTCATAAATCAAACTGTCGTAACTCCGTCGAAAACACATCACATAAACCATACTATCGTAAATCATATTTGCGAGGAAAAGTCGTCGTGAATCCATCGTATCATACAATAGTTTTTTTCGTCACAAAAGATACTATTTCAACTCCGTAATAAACACAACGCATAAACCTCCGAAACAATAACAATCGATTGAACCGTCACAAATAACCGTTGAAAAAAATTCAAAAGTTATAGTGATATTCTCCCTGATTTTATCCGAAAATCAAGTTAACGAACCTGACGTATTACTAACTTAAGAGATGAGTTTTGATAAAAGCAATGAATTGGTTTTGACTTTTGTTATCTTTATTTTTTTTATGGACAATATTACAATTCAACTTCAACTCAGATAGAGCGATTCAAGGTAAATAATGAAATATTTAAAAAATAGGTCACGCAGGGCACCTTATTAACTCGCATTCAGGCGAGAATCAACACGTCAATGCAGGGCAGACCTTTATTAGCCCACGCAAAAAAGATACAACACATTCGCACAAAAGCGAGAATCAATAAAATTTATAGTGATAGTGTTCTTCATTTTATTCTAAAATTAAATTGAGGAACCTGACGCCGTTACTTTGATACTCAAATTTAAGAAATGAGTTTTGATAAAAAACAATGAATTGGTTTTGACTTCTATTATCGGTTTTTTTATGAACGATATTACAGTTAAATTTTAATTCAGAGAGAGCAATTCAACTTATTTTAAGAATAGGCTACGAATGGCATCTTACCAACTCGCACGTAGAACAGACCTTTATTAGCTCACGCAAGAACAACACAATACACTCATGCAAAAGCGAGAATCAACTCATCCACAAAAATGATTGAACATATACCCTCTAAATTATAAATAAATAGTTCCTCCATCTTATCTATTGGATTCTTACAAAAACATTCTAATCACAAACCCGAAGAAGGCTAAACCGACTTACATTCCCAATTGAACCGACTTTGAGCCGGTCCGTACAAATATGTATTTTTGTTTGGCAATTGGTTCAACTCTTCCTGCTTCTCTTGCCGGGGCTCTCTGGAGAAAATTTCCCAATTCATTTCGATCTCTGCTAAACTACGAAACCCTAGATTTGGTTTTCTCGCTTTTCGTCTTATAGATACATCAGCCATGGTATTCATCACCACTCTCGATCGCGCAACCCTATCTCTTGATCTTAACCCTACAACCACCACTTTGCGAGCCCTAAAACACCAAATCCATCACAAAACCCACACTCCTCTCGCCTACCAGCGCATAATCCTTCCACCGGGCCGATTGTTGAATTCTGAGGATGGATCCATGCTCATTTCGGACTTCGGTGTGGGAAATTCTTCAACTTTAGTTTTACACGTTCCGTTGATGGGAGGGATGCAGGCTCCTGTTGTGCCCAAACCCAGGCTTGAGTTTCTCAACACGAAGCCGCCAGCTAATTATGTGGCTGGGCTGGGTCGTGGTGCCACTGGCTTCACTACTCGGTCTGATATTGGTCCTGCTCGCGCTGCACCTGACTTGCCTGATAGGTCTGCTGCTATTGGAGCGGCGCCTGGGCCTGCGGGGGTTGGAAGGGGGCGAGGGAAAGGGGCTGGAGAGGAGGAGGAGGAAGAAGAGGGGGATGATGAGAAGGGATATGATGAGAATCAGAAGTTTGATGAGTTTGAAGGTAATGACGTGGGTCTGTTTGCTTCTGCTGAGTACGATGAGGATGATAAGGAAGCTGATGCTGTCTGGGAGGCTATTGATAAGAGAATGGATTCCAGGAGGAAGGATCGGAGGGAGGCTAGGTTGAAGGAAGAGATTGAGAAGTACAGGGCTTCCAACCCCAAGATTACCGAGCAGTTTGCAGATTTGAAGAGGAAGCTCTATACTTTGTCCATTGAAGAGTGGGATAAGATACCTGAAATTGGGGACTACTCATCGAGAAATAAGAAGAAGAGATTTGAGAGTTTTGTTCCAGTACCTGACACACTGCTGGAGAAAGCTAGGCAGGAAAAAGAGCATGTCACTGCATTGGACCCCAAAAGTAGGGCAGCTGGTGGGACTGAAACACCTTGGTCACAGACTCCCGTTACTGATCTTACAGCTGTTGGTGAAGGGAGAGGAACTGTTCTATCATTGAAGCTAGATAGGCTTTCAGATTCTGTTTCCGGTTTAACTGTTGTGGATCCAAAGGGATATCTTACCGACCTTAAGAGTATGAAGATTACCAGTGATGCAGAAATCTCAGATATTAAAAAAGCTAGGCTATTGCTTAAGAGTGTTATTCAGACAAATCCAAAACATCCACCTGGTTGGATCGCAGCGGCCAGATTGGAAGAGGTTGCAGGTAAGATTCAGGTGGCCAGGCAATTAATTCAAAAGGGGTGTGAGGAATGTCCTAAGAATGAGGATGTCTGGCTTGAGGCATGTAGGCTTGCGAGCCCTGATGAAGCAAAAGCTGTGATAGCCAGGGGAGTAAAGGCGATTCCAAACTCCGTGAAGCTCTGGTTGCAAGCATCTAAATTGGAGCATGATGATATAAATAGAAGCAGGGTCTTAAGGAAAGGGTTAGAGAACATACCTGATTCTGTACGACTTTGGAAGGCTGTTGTGGAGCTAGCAAATGAGGAGGATGCAAGGCTATTACTGCAAAGGGCGGTGGAGTGCTGTCCGCTGCATGTGGAACTGTGGCTTGCTCTTGCACGTTTGGAAACATATGAGAACGCCAGGAGAGTTCTGAATAGGGCAAGGGAGAAATTACGTAAGGAGCCAGCAATTTGGATTACTGCTGCAAAATTGGAAGAGGCTAATGGGAACACAGCTATGGTTGAGAAGATAATAGAAAGGGGTATCAAGACTCTGCAAAGAGAAGGCCTGGTTATTGACAGGGAGGAATGGATGAAAGAGGCTGAGGCTGCTGAACGGGCTGGTTCTGTTGCAACATGTCAGGCAATAATCCATAATACTATTGGGATAGGAGTGGAAGAAGAGGATCGTAAAAGAACATGGGTTGCAGATGCTGAGGAATGCAAGAAAAGAGGTTCCATTGAGACAGCTAGAGCTATTTATGCTCATGCACTCACTGTATTCCTGACAAAGAAAAGTATATGGCTTAAGGCAGCACAACTCGAGAAGAGTCATGGTACTAGGGAGTCACTTGATGCTTTGCTTCGTAAAGCAGTGAATTACAAGCCTGATGCTGAGGTTTTGTGGCTGATGGGTGCTAAAGAGAAGTGGCTTGCTGGTGATGTTCCTGCTGCTAGAGCAATTCTTCAAGAAGCTTATGCTGCAATTCCTAATTCAGAAGAGATCTGGCTTGCCGCGTTTAAGCTTGAGTTTGAGAACAAGGAACCTGAGAGAGCAAGACGACTGCTTTCTCGGGCCCGAGAAAAGGGAGGCACAGAAAGAGTGTGGATGAAATCTGCCATTGTTGAAAGGGAATTAGGTAATGTCGAAGAAGAGAGGAGACTACTTGAGGAAGGCCTGAAAATTTATCCTTCATTTTTTAAATTATGGTTGATGTTCGGACAGCTAGATGAGCGCCTTGGTAATCTGGACCAAGCCAAAGGAGCCTATGAAGTAGGGCTGAAGCACTGCCCTAATAGTATTCCTTTATGGCTGTCTCTTGCTAAACTTGAAGAGAGGGTTAATGGGATGAGCAAAGCTCGAGCAGTTATGAACCTTGCCCGGAAGAAGAATCCTCAAAATCCCGAGCTATGGCTTGCTGCCATTAGAGCTGAAATAAGGCATGGAAACAAGAAAGAAGCTGATATACTGATGGCTAAGGCATTACAGGAGTGTCCTAATAGTGGTATCTTGTGGGCAGCAGGTATTGAGATGGTCCCTAGGCCTCAAAGGAAAACAAAGAGTGCAGATGCTCTAAAGAAATGTGATCATGATCCCTATGTTATTACTGCTGTTGCCAAATTCTTTTGGCACGACAGGATAGTAGAGAAAGCCAGGAATTGGCTTAACAGAGCAGTAACTCTTGCGCCTGACATTGGTGACTTCTGGGGTTTATATTACAAGTTTGAACTCCAGCATGGGGACGACGATACTCAGAAAGAAGTATTAAATAGATGTGTGGCTGCAGAACCAAAGCACGGTGAAATATGGCAATCAGTGTCCAAGGCTGTGGAAAATTCTCACCTACCTATTGAGGCTATTTTGAAGAAAGTGGTAGTTGCAATTGGGAAAGAAGAAACCACGAGCGGGAGTAACAAACACTAGTTTATTGCGAATTGTGATGGTACTTTTTTCTCTTTTCTTTAAAATGAGAACTTAAGGAGTATGATGATATTACTTTGATAGACCATGGGTGATTCTAGTTTTTATTGTTTTGATCAGGATTCTTAAAATTTGTTGTTCATTTGAAGACAGGTACATTTCATAAATAAGTGTGGAATTAGTTGCTACTTGCATTTTGTTATCTGCAATAGATGTATTATGGTTGCTTCATTTGGCTTCTTTTAGGTTTGGTTGGCCGAAGAGGCATGGGGCAAGAATTTTCATTTTCTTCTTGCTCGGCCAAGAGGTCTTCCAACTACAGGCATGCTCCAGAAAAGTCATAAAAAACCTGGAAGTGTCAATGAGGTGCTCGAAAGCTGACAATGTGTTCAGTACCAGAACAGGCCTTCATTTGTCAACAGGAAAATTTTCCAAGTTAAAAATTACACCTGTTTTTCAGGTCTCGATCAAAAGAAAAAAGAAACAGAAGAAACAGTTTCTGAGTTGTTGATTACTGAAAAATGTTGAGTTTTGTCCTTGTTTTGAGATTAAGTTTTGGAAATCCGGTATTTTGAGTTTCAAAAGTACCGTGTTTTTCAAGACGACGGTTCCAAATAAACCGTTGTCTTTCATTTTATCAAGTTAACGGTCCTGTGAAAACTGTTAACTTGTGAAATGCAAGTTAATGGTTGTCTCAGGGCCGTTGTCACGGCCAACCTGCCCGTTGTCGACGGTCTTGGTGAAGCCGTTGTCTTATTAAAAACACAAAACGCTCAACCGCGGCTCTCTCCCTCACTCTGCTCGACGACGGCTCCTAGCTCCTGCGATCTCTGTGTCCCGTGCGACGACTGCTGTTGAGGTAAGTGTGCCGCGTTGTAATGTAGGATTCTGCAGCTTTTGTAATGTTGAGGAAAGGTGTTAGGGTTGGGTTTGACGGCTGTGGTATGAGGAATTGTTGGTTGGCGAGCGAAGATTGGGAATTGAGATGTGTTGTTCTAGGGTTTAGAGTGTCCAATTCGAGCTGGGTTGTAGTTTAGCGATGCTTGATTTGGTGATTAATATATGCTTGAATTGGGGGTTGAAATTTGATCGAATTGGTGTTGATATATGCCTGACTTGCAGCTGCTGTTGGCTGGAATTTGCTTGATTTGGAACCTTATTTGTTTTTGTATATAATGCCGTACGTGTCCATAAGGTAAGGTAATGTATATATAAGCAAATTCATCCCATGTTAAGTTAATCAGTTGAGTACATATGGACATTTTTGAAGTTGTGTTGATGTCGAGTGCATTTGGTTCAAATACACTATCATTAAGTGATATTGAGTACATATGGACACTTTGTTTGTGTTGGTTGTGGTGTATTTGTCAAACGATGAAAATGGTGTTTTACCTTGTCTAGATATATTTGTTTGATTGATATGGTCATATTATTTTTTGCATTTGAAAAATAATAAACATTATGATAAATGAACATGTTCTTTAAAATTTTCCATTTACAGATGGATCTCGACCATATTGATAAGCCTGGTCCTATTGATCATTCTGTATTGAGCCAGCAGGGCACCCATCGTTCGGAGGAAGTTTGGAATGATCAGGTTAGTTATTGGCCATACGATGACGGGAAATCTACGTGGATGGTTTTCATAATTTGATGTTCCTTTATGTTGAATTGGTACAGGCTGGGACAACTTTGAAGGTTGTTCATAGGCGGATGTGGGACATGGATCCTCGTATCGTTCCATATATTGTCCGAGCAGGATTCTGCCCATGGACCCAAATTCAAAACATTGAAGCTGATTGGGCATTGATGACTACTTTAGTGGAGCGATGGCGGCAGGAGACGCATACTTTCCATCTAAGGACGGGCGAGGGCACGATCACATTGGAAGATGTAGGCCTTCTCACCGGTTTGCCCATAAGATGTAGTGACCGGTAAGGAGGAAGTTGAGTGGGAAACGATTTGCGTTCGACTTTTGGGTGCAGCTCCTGAGTGCAGTTTGTCTCATTCGCATGCGAGGAGGAGATGGTTTTTGGATAATATGAAGATTGTACCGGCGGACGCAACAGAAGATGTTCTGTAGAAGTATGCGATTAGGGTCTTCTCTCATGACCGACTTGTCAGGTAATAGGATATCACTGCACTACCTCCCACTGTTAGAGGACCTAGACAAAGCGTGGTCGTATAGTTGAGGTAGTGCAGTGCTAGCATACATGTACAGACAATTGTGTAGCTCGGCATGTCGAGGACACAAGCAGATGGGGAGTGTATTGTTATGTTACAACTTTGGAGTTGGGAACGAATACACATTGGGCGGCCCAAAGGATTCAGCAGGACTCTCCAGCCGATAGAGGATACCGACCCGTATATGAGAGGCGCATGGTCGTACACGTAAGTGATCAGTTTGTTTAAATTTTAACTCATGTTTATGGCTTGAAAGAGTGTAATATGTTTCAAATCCTGCAGGAAATGGTACGGCCCAAAATCATACATGGAGACTCCTCACGGTTCCTTAATGTTTTATCGCGACCAATTCGATCGGATGACCTATGAGGATTTTACTTGGACGCCGTATGACGAGGAGGTATTCCATTTATTGAACCCCACCTGTATAGAAGGTGGCGGTAGTTGGTGCTCAGAGGTCCCGTTGATATGCTTTAATGTCGCTGAATGGCATCCCCTTCTAGAGTGATGCGACAATTTAGCATGAGGCAAAATATTCCCCCGGCACCGCGTGCAGCCACAGATCCCAAGTATATGATGACACGGAAAAAACGTAAGGACTGGTCAATTGAGCTGAGGGAATACATCGATCTTTGGATTAGGAGAGCTGACACGATTGTGGTTGGAGAGCCTGAAAGGTTCATACCTCAGCCTAATCCTGATTACAGGAACTGGTACACATCTACCATTCGGCGATTCTTCCAACCCAGAGCTGATCATTCACGGCCATATCGGCCAAACGCCCCGGAGCGTCTGAGAATTGTAATGATTTTTTTTTATACATGATAACGCGTTTTTTTTTTTATTTGTTAGCCTAATCCTGTTGTTGTGTTTCTTGTACGCACCTTAGGTTATGCATGCGCGAGAAGCAGCTGAGTTATTCCAAAACCCCGCTCTGCACTATGCACTGAAGGATGGACCTTATCGAATTTTCCATTCGGCATATGAGAAATTACAAACACTGGGAGAGGCAGACGCGGTCGGTGTGGATCCTCAAGCCATTCAATTTGACACAGGTTTGATTGGATGTCCATTTAATTTACTTAGGTTCATTAAACTACGTACATTGAAATTGTCCTATATTGTGGTTATAGGACTGAACTCAGAAGATCGGTACGCAAATACGCAGGATGAGGCAGGTCCAAGTGAACCAGACCCATCCGACATGCCTGATAGGTATCCTACTAGGGACAGGAGGCTTCCAAACCGTTTGTCGTACAGCGCACCGCGAAGATAAACTGTGAACGATTGATTTATTAGATGAGAACACGGATTAAACTGCGTATTTTCGAGACTGTATATCAATTGGTTCACACATTGATGGGATATTATCATAAAAGGTGCAATTATTTATTCCAAAACACTACTATGAACCTAATTGAGATTTCTATCGGGACAAGATCTTCTGTTGTGTCCGGCGTTGTGACACAAACCGCGCGTCTGCAAACAAGGATGGCCCGTCCCACTTGATTGGCCCCGATCCATTTCATTATGTCTTCGTACGGATGGACAACTTTGATCTTTTAAACGCAGATGCGGCAACGTGCACCATTCCATTATATGGTCTCCAATGTTGTTCGTCTGGAATCACGTTGAATGTGTACATCCAGGTCTCGCGAATCCATTCAAGAATATAGTAACTGCTAAAGAACTGTGTGTACGAAATTCCCGCACTCGTGCAAACGGCCATAACATGAGAACACGGATAATGAAACGCCTCCCATTTACCACACGTACACTTACCCTCTTCAAGTCTGACCTCATGTATGTGATGCTTCCGACAGGTAATCACTTGAAACACACCTCTTGCAGCATCAAACACTGTAACCCGATGAAATTGTGCTTTGTCCCGTATATCCCTCAAAATAAGCTCTATCCGGGGTGCGAACATTGAACCCGTGTTCTGGTATACTTCTCGCTGCTTGCAAAAGTATGCATTGCACTGGTAAAATGTGAACAGTACGAGAGCACATATGGGTAGGTCTCGGCCACCACGCAGAATGTTGTTAAAACATTCGCTGGCATTCGTCGTCATTGACCCCCATCGGCAACCACCCTCGTCATATGCCAAAGATCATTTGGACAGCGGAATACCGTCCAACCATTCAAGAATGCTCGGCCTATCCCTTAGTAATGTTCGTAGCTCTCGGTACTCTTTGTCAAACTTTATCTGCTGCCTATGATGTGCAATGTGGCCAAGTTTCTTGTTCATTGTCGAATCTTTCACCTTCACGTTTAAATTACTCTGCAAGTGTCGGATGCACACCCGGTGATATGCTCGAGGTGGAGACCATTCCGGCCCCTCCATGGCGGATATGATTCCTTTATGTCTACCCGAAATAACGTAGAGTCCATCTCGGTCAGTGACGCCTTCACGGATGCAATGCATGAACCATTTCCAACTGGATTGTTCTCACTCTCAACCATGGCAAATGCCACATGCAAGATATGGTTGTTAGCATCCAGACTAACCGCCACGAGTAACTTTCCGTCGTACTTCCCATACATATGGGTACCATAGACACACAGTACTGGACGACAATGCCTAAAAGCTTAGATTGTTGGTCCGAATGTCCAGAACACCCGATGTATGATCATACAATCATTCTCTTCATCTGTGTATCGGACCCATTTCACAAGAGTCCCAACATTTGAATCCTGGAGTGCTTGCATGAAATTGGGAAGTTTGGTAAATGATTCATCCCAATCCCCAAATAAATTCTTCAGTGCCTGTTGCCTCGCCTATCAGATCTTCAAATACTTTATTTCGCACCGTAGTCTTTAAAGATTCTAGCTCTGACTTCACCAGGGGATAGTCGCAACCTTTCACTGATAACATCTCCAATCTCTTGCGTTATGAAATGACGAGTGAGATGCACATTTTCTTTTGATATGTGGTCAGTGTTGCACGTGTGATCCCCTCTATACTTTCTAACCTCCCAGTACGATCTATTTTTCCTCATCGCAACTCTTATGCGCCATGGACAGTTCTCCTCCCCTTCGCGACATTGCAGCACCAACAAACGAGGCTCGGATTCTTTGGTCATATATTCAACTTGGTTCATTATTGAATACTTCTGTACAGCATAGATGACTTCCGCCTTGCTGCTGAATGTCGATCCCACGCCAATGTTCGAACCCAGTCTGTTATTACGTTCATAATACTCTTCCACAGGATTATCCACGTTCGACGCAGACACATCATGGAATGTTGGGATGTCCCATACACGTTGGGGTTCCGGAACTGGATGTACATCTTCATTCTCAAGCTCCTCAAGGTATTCCATTTCATCTCTATCGTACTCATCCATCACCGGCATCTCAACTGTGTCCAATGTAGACATGACCATGGGGTCCGATTCACTGTAATCCATTGTGTGCAATACCAATCAATGTCACTATGACATAAATAAACACATGTTTAAAAACTCAATTCTTACAAACAACTGTATAACTAAATCTACAAAAATAACTAAATAATTACCTCTTCAATTTTTTCCAAATTACAGAATTTTGAATTCGGTAGAGAACAGATCGGATCCGGGGGAAAGTAGGGGAGAGAGGGGTAGTGTTTCCGATTGATGAAAGGAAGAGGAAAGCTAGGGAGGATTTTATAGGTGGGACGACGGCTTAGCTGAAGCCGTCATTCCTTCACGACGGCAATCTAAAACCCGTCTTCATCAATTCCACACTTGTCCAACCGGTGAGAATTTATTTCTCACATGACAACGGCCCTGTGAAGGCCGTTGTCTTGCATTTCACGAGTTAACGGCTTTCACAGGGCCGTTAACCTTCAAAAATGCAAAACAACGGTTTATATGGAACCGTTGTCAACGAAATTTTAGAGACAACGGTTCTCTTAGAACCGTCGTCTTGAAAAACACGATACTTTTGAAACTCAAAACACCCTATTTCTAAAACTTAAACTCAAAACAAGGGCAGAACTCAATTTTTTTCTTGATTACTTGATGAAACCCATCATCAAAAGGGTTGCTCCTTTGGAGTTTCAAACCCTTTGATACTACGGTTACTTTCCAGATCAAATGGCACCTAAAAAGCTTTTTACTGCAATGATATTGCAATTCCAGAGCTATTATTGCATTAAGTTCCTCAATCAAAACACAACATTGTTTGGCTCCACCTCCAGATCTCAACCGGGGCACCACTCTTCTGCCTTATGAGTTACATTTCGTTTAATTGCCAACCCTTAACCTTGGTAGCAGATCACTAGCGATCCTACTTAGACTTTTCATCCATTTGGTGGAAATGTGGAACATGGCTCAGGTAGGTAGCTCATATAGGTCACCCAATAACTCAATACTGTCTGTGAACTGATTAATGGCTCCACTATCTACTATCCAATCTAGTCACTTATTAGAAGAAGAGGAAGCAAGATTACTACACATCCCTGCCATATGGATGGTTTTCCTCTCTTTCAGTACCACCAGATTCTTGCTGCAGCAAAGCCAATATCGGGTGACTTGGGCACTAAGATCAGTTGTTCCAGCTCCAGTTTGACGCTCATATTGCTCAAATTGGTGGTCACATTATGAACAGTTGTTCTTCCTCTCTTTCGTATTTTTCTGTAATTAATAGCTATAAAATTTGCTAGTATACATCAACGAATTTCGGATGCAAGTAAATATCCACATTCTTTGAACTCCTTTTTCATGCAGTATATGTACAGACAATACAATGTCTGGCAGCTTGATATAGAAATAGTTAAAACGACACATTCCCAAGATTATGGAAAATTTTCAGTGTTCAAGTGAAATTTTCAGGTTATGCTCAAACTAACAACAAGCTTGTTAGAGATTGTGGCATGTCTTGGCAAAGTCGATGTAAAATTGTTGAAGCCAAACTGACAAGGATTTGTTCAAACAACCGTTGAGACAGACTATGTGGAACAAGTGTTGCTGCTGTAACGTTTTGAAACACTTGAAGAATGGCGGCGCACTAACTATGGCGGTTCACGAGAAGATATAGAAGAGTCTATAAAGAAAAATTGTTGGAAATCAAGATCTTGGAGCTCAATATATGTTTCTCAAATATTAGAAAACAAATATTATCTTATTGGAGGAGACAAGCAATCCGAACTGGAAGATATTAGATGGATAAATTAATAAAGATAACAAAGATATACTCGGAAGATCAGATTTGGATGCTCAAGGAAAATATTCCCTAATTATCTTTTAGGAATTTTTGACAAGTATATAATCAACACTAAAGAGTAGTGTTGATCACCTTCTTCGATAATTAGAATACTAAGCATAGATTGACAGAGAGTGAATAGAGGCCGACAAGAGAGCAACTTACAATTCAGGCGAAGTGATCAGAAGAGGAGGCAAGCTGCTGAGTTATTGTTCGAGAACAACGGATAGCATAGAAGGTGCTAAGTGATTGACCGTGTGACTGCGGTGCTGCTTTCGGTGGAAAGTTCAGAGCATCAAGATGAAGTTGTGTTCGAGAGAAGAACATATTGAAGGTGGGAGAAGAGAGGTGTCTCATATCTAGGGGGAGACTAGATATCAGTCACTAGAATGTTAGCGTGAATGGCTGCTTAAGAAAGGGAAGTTCTGTAAGCGGGCGACCTTGTAAACTAAACTCCAGCATAGTGAATTGTTCTCCACCAGGCCTAATATAGCCCCCGGACATAGGCATGTTCGCCGGACTGGGTAACAAACTCTATGTCTTTACTTTGTTGCAATTACTTTTTCTAGAATAGTTCAAGTAATTGTTCGAACAAGTCACACTGAGTTAATCAACTGACTAATCATACGCATTGTTGTTGTTGTGGTTAGGGTGATGGTGTTGTTTTGTTGTGGTGGTGGTCAGGGACGGAGTCAGGATTTGAAATTATGTAGGGCTCAAAAAACAATTTGAAGTTTGAAACTTACAAGAGGTCATTTTCACATTGTATAAGGATTGTATGTGTCGACGATTTTCATATACATGTCATCTAATGCTATAATAAGAAGACGCACGTCTTAAATATTGTCTTTAGAGAATTTTAAAAAATACTTTACTTTTTTAAAGTATAAACGACGTTTACCTAAGAAAGTGTATTCGATAAATAGTAAAATAGGCGACATCTTTTATGAAGCACTGTCCATACTTTGAACAATTGAACATAGGACGACATTTAAAAGAAAACGCCTTATATTCAAAATGCACTTTTCGTATCTCAAACTATTAGACAATCCTTATAGAAAGTATCATCTAATGTTTCAAATAAAGACAATCGGTACTATGACATTATTACAAGCACCGTCTATTGTTATAAAAATGTGTATAACACATTTTCTATACTACTCTAAATGTCATTTTCGCTCGACCTGACAATTTTTTTTTGCGAATCTAGTAAATATTTTTCGATACATCTTTTTTATTTTAGTTTTCAATTAAAACTACTTAGCTATAGCCCAAGTAGCCATAAGGCTACATCTGTCCCTGGTGGTGGTGGTGGTGGTGTTGTGGTAATGATAGGAAAGAGATGATAAATAGTAATTTACGGATATGTATTTATATTTAGTTATGTTTACTGATATTTAAATAATATTTACTTATAAGTATTTTATAAATACAAAATAACATACCTTAAATCGAGATCCTTGCAACCTCAGAGAATCATGATGTTCTCTTTTCATTCCTTAAATTTGTCCCATTCAGCATAGAGGCATTGTGAAGTAGACACGTTAGTTGAAGAGAGAATAAAAATAACATTATATAAACTTTGCTCACATAAATATGCAAATGAATGCATGGCAAAT
This sequence comes from Umbilicus rupestris, assembly GCA_963678935.1. Classification (NCBI taxonomy): domain Eukaryota; kingdom Viridiplantae; phylum Streptophyta; class Magnoliopsida; order Saxifragales; family Crassulaceae; genus Umbilicus; species Umbilicus rupestris. The sequence continues at coordinate 1,869,646 of OY787611.1, read as the reverse complement.
TTAAAAGTAATTTTGACATATGAAGATACCTATCGCAGTATTAATAGAAAGTTTTTGGACAGTACTATAAAATATAAGTGGTACTCTCGTTGCGATAATCAAATATTAATGATAATAGATAATTAGGGCTGCAAGTGAGCCAATACTTTCGTGAGCAGCTCGCGAACAAGTTCGGTCAAAGCTCGGTTTGTTTTTAAACAAGTCAAGTACGAACATGATACTTAGGCTTGTTTATTAAACCAGCCAAGCATGAACAAAGTGGTACTCGGGCTCGTTTAGATTCGCAAACAACTCGTTTATTTGTTCGATTAAAGCTCGTTTATAAACTCCATTAAAGCTCGTTTGTATACTCATTTATTTATTCATTTAAACTTGATTAAAGTTATTTACTTATTTTTTATTTTATAATTATTTAATATTTGGGCGTTGTTATATGTTCATCCCAGCCGACCAGCCCTTTATGAAATATTTACGATATTAAAAAGAAAAAAAAGTATTTATACTCATACTACTTCATATTCCGTTATTATTGATTTATTTCTTTATGACCCATATATATATATATATATATATATCATTCACTAACAATATTTATATATATATATATATATATATATATCATTCACTAACAATATTTATTATTTATAATCAAGTAAGGAACAAGAAATGAAGGAAATTATGTTTTGAGGGAATGAGGCTGGGTGCATATATGTTACCTTTCATATTATTTCAGTCAAAGAGGTTGTCCGTTGAGAATGAAACCTAATTTTTGTTGTTGTGATGACGAAGGTTGAAGATGATATCAAAAACTGAGTTACCATTTTGTAGTAGAAATTATCTTTTATTATGTTCCATTTCGAAGCTTTGACTGAATTTGTTTTGATTATTTTTCTTGTAATTGTATGATCATAACACACACATATTAAGTAGAATAATTAAGCGCTTCTTATTTTCTATGGAAGCGAACTATCAAATGAGTAGTTTGTTTATGGGCTTGATTATAGTTCGAGCTTGATAATTTTCGAGGCGAGTTCGAGCACTTGAAAATTTAAACGAGTCGAGTTCAAACATGAATTATTTAGGCTCGACGAGTTCGAATCGAATACGAGTTCAGTAAATTTCTAATCGAGCCAAGTTTAAGCTTTACATTACTAGGCTCATCTCGACTCATTTGAGCCCTATAGATGACAAATAAAAAAGTCATCTTTAGATGTACTTATTATTCACATCAAAATAACATTTATTATTATCACATACTTATTACCACATATATGTATGCAAACATAGTAAATATTAATTTTTGTTTTAGGGCCAGCTGATATACATACAAAATACATATATGCCGATCTAACACCCTAATATGATAATCTATACAAAAAAAAGTCACTTTTGTGACGATCTCAATTAATCTATTATGTGTGTGACACATAGCCCATCAATTAATTAAATTTGCCCCTGATTAAACCGAACTGATTTAATTAGTCCAGACTAATCCAAAATGATCCAAACAATCCTAATTGAATAGAATTGAGTCAATTAGGCCATTTGACTCAATTCTGGCCTGGACCATTGACGTTCTTTATGGTTGCCATAGCACTCTCCACATCGCAACTCTTAAATTAAATTGGCAGAGGTTATATGTCTTTAGTCCATGGAGGGTCGTGCAATGGTCTGTTCTAGGGCGCTCCATGTAGTCTTAAATGTTTTTTTTTCTCTTTAGTGATGCTGCACTTCTTATTCTTTTTTTAGGTAATAAAATATGCAATCATTGCACTTTCATTTCGAGTTGCAGTTGTTTAGCACAAAGGATTAAGATTAAGTAACTAACCATTATCAAACAAGTGCTTCGAGATATTTTGAAAAACTAATCACCTCCATTAGTTAATCAAACAACAACATCATAAGAAACTACTAATTTTAGTATTTAAATTCATTAGTTAGCAAATCCTAATGACGAACCTCCCCTAGAAAATTCAAAGCATGTAAGTGGCCGGTTATTGGGCCCACCCATCCTTATCCCACCAACCTTTGGTCAACTTCTTTTATTTTTCTTTCATAATCCTAAAAATTAGATTTTGTATGTTTATACGAGTGTTTATATATTCATCAGTTTAGCAAACTAGATTCTTTTCCAATACCATACATATTTCTAGATATAAATTTTCATAATACACTGTGCTGGCCTTGCATATTTAGATATAGTTCGTCCGACTTCTACTTTAAGCGAAAGTACAACTCCCTACAGTTAAGACTTCTTGGTTACAAATTAAAGTCACAAATTTGTATGCATAATATGTTTACTATGTTGAAAATTTTATAATTACAGCTTAACATCTGATGTCGATGTCATTGAGTATGATGAGGCCCACCTTTATCCTGGTAGGTCTTCTATGACATTTTCTTTTTGGTGTTCTTCTTGCTCTCCAAAGATAGGCTAGTGAATGTTGAGTTTGATTCCCACTTCTCTCAGTTCTTCTCGAGTATAGAAGGTCGGTCCTTTCTTCGAACACCCCGTGCGGTACGAGTATAAAGTATTTCGTATAACTTCCTCGCACTTTTCGCATAGTTATGACGAAACATTAATGTGTGCTCAGTGGCCCATCTTGCTATTTGTTGTATGAACATAAAAATAAAATAAATGATATAATTTATATTTTTATTACTTATAAAATTAATTAGTATTCTTACTCGGAAACGGTCAAATCAAATCTTAAATGAAGCCACCTCAACATCACGTAACTTAGTCCAATCGGGTGGGCAGACAGTATTGATAAAAAGTCTTGCAATCTGACACACAACCAAAAAAAGGATGAAACATTAATACAATCGATTTAATATTGGCGCATAATTCCATTGTAAAAAAATCAAAATTTATAGTAAATTTTTCCCACCTATATTTTGAATGTCGGAAATATATTTTTTGTTAAGTAATAGTTCCATTGTACGATAAGTTTGATTTTTTTTTTTTTTTTACTTTGTTGCAAGTATATGATTTATAAAGATTACTTTTAAATTTAAAAAGCTACGAAATATGAATTGAACCATTATAATTTGAATTTGGCTGAACTAAGCAACTAATATGTTAAGAATTGATTCTAGTCCAAAATTAAAAAATTTAGTCTTGTAAGTTCAAGTATTAGAATCCGTATGAATTTTCATTAACTTTTTATCTTTACAATGCGGAACAATCTCAAATTAATAAGTTTCAAAATTGCATTTAATATTCAGGCACCGTTTGGATCTTGACATTTAATAGAAACAAATGAAATCGAAAATATGTTGAAAAATGATTTTTTTCATGAAAAGTTATATGAAAAAATTCATAGTGTGTTCTTTTATTTTATTTTTCATTTTTTATGACAAATTAAATATAAAAAAATCATTTTCATTCAAATTTTCTTTTCATCCTTCAAATTTTTTAAGATAAAATGGGCCTTAGGAATTAGGAGAATAATTAGAAATGCTCAAACATAAATTAAACTTCAACAACACAAAACAACCTTGGACTATCCGAAAAGAAGATCATAAAAATTGTCTCCTGTCCGACTGCCCGTGCCAGACTCGATCAATCCGACAATGAACTAAGGCAACAGAGAACTACTACCTACAAATGCAATGCTAAATGCTACCCGCTAGTGACTTTTTGGTACATGGTCATGGTGGATCAAGGCTCGGAAAATAGGAAGCCATGGATGCATCCATCAGGTGAAGAGGAAATTAAGACGTGGGAGACCAAATGCAGAAGTCCGGAAAGGAAAGTAACTAATTGGAATGTGGATCATTCCACAAGAATGGCCTCATGGGACAAGAATCCGATGAAGATGAACCAGCAGCACCCAAATTGCTTAGCTGCCTCCGGAGCTCAGATGCCACACTAAGTTCTACTTCATCCTGCTGGCAGAAGCTCGGCGGAAAAAGATCGTTATTATAAGGCTGCTGCCAGAGCTGGTTTGTGGTGTCTAAATTGTCCCAAACCGGACTTTCAGGACCCCAACCGGCAGGAATTGAGTTGAACCAGGCCTCGGCCATGTCGCCCCAGACAAACTCGTTGTTTTCTGGGGCGCATTCTGTGCTAGCAGCATTGTTCACCACTTGGCTCAAATCTTGCTCGTCAAGTTTCGAGTCTGGCTCGAGCTGAGCCGAGTCTGGAGCTGGGTTTGTACTGGTTGGGGATGATGAGGGTGAGCTAGGAGCTGTGGCGATCACTCTTTCTTTGTTCAGAAACCTTTCTGGGAAGTTAAGCCGAGCGTTCTCTCCCCGGAGTTTAAACGCCTGACGATCATAAGCCATGGCCGCGTCTTCGGCCGTGTCAAACGTACCGAGCCAGAGACGCGTCCTGTCTCGCGGCAGGCGAATCTCAGCAACCCATTTTCCCCAATGCCTCTGCCTCACTCCTCTGTATAACTTTGTGGTGTGTATAGGCTGGAGTTGCGGCGGCCTTAGCAATGTCTTTTCCTGCACTCCCAACTTGTTCATCATCATCAACATCTTCCCTCTCGGACTGAGATTCAGTGAATCGCTCCAGTGCTGAAAATTCTGCTGGCGCGGTGTGACTGCTGCTGCCGTGGTTGACAGCTCTCCATCGAAGCTCTGGCGCTGATGCGCTGCTGCAGCAAATGATATCATCTGCTGCTGGGTTTGAGATGGGTAGTACGGAATCGAACTACACTGCTCCTGCTGCTGATGATGCTGTTGTTGTTGGAATTGTGGTTGAGAGCCATCAAGAGCGAAAGGAAACACCAACCTGGAAGATGACGATGACTGATGCAGAGGTGTCTGTTGACCTAACATGCTGCTGTTAGGAAACTGATATGGATTCTGTCTATCAGGGCTTCTGCCTTTTCTTACAGGCCTTTGCCTGCTCCGATATAAATCTACCTCTCTATCTCCGTTTTCGCCAGAAGCCGCCATAGTAAACCAACCCCAGCTCAGATACGAAAACAGAGGAAACAGAGAGATGAGCTTTACTGTAAACAATCCAGGAAACAGGGTTGCAGAGGTTAGGCTTGGAGAGATTTTTGGGGGAGGGTTTTATAAGAGTGTAGATTTTGATATGGAGGGAGAGAGAGAGATGTGAATATTTAAATATTGAGGTTTTCTAAAGGTGATCCTCATTGGTCGGTTTTGAGGATGTTGGCCCACACAAGGATCTGGTCTGTGGCATTTCTTTGCTTTCACTCTAATTCTCTCTGTTACATCCACTTCTCCAAGCTTTCTCAATCGCTCACAAATATCAAACCGTCACATATCATTTCTTCAAAGACCCATTTCGTCCCCATTAATCATGTTCTCTTTCAAAAATGAAATGTTGGATTTATTCCATTGTTGTTGGTTTGTCTTAAAATTTGTTGTTTGGACAAGGATGATGTTGAATCTTCACATCAAACTAAAAGGTCACGAGTTTCAAAAAACGTGTAGTCATTTGAGTTTAGTGTTACATTGTGAATAGTATGTGGGCGGCCAAAGGGAGGAGTTCATGTTTGAATTCTTGTCCAATTGGAATCTCTCTTCAATTTATAGCACCCTAATATTTCCAAATTTCTAGTTGAGATTCTCACCGGCTCAAGCTACACAAAGTTGTGTCTCCTAACTACTCTTCTTAGCAATATACTTACAAAGTTGAGTAAAAAGTCTCAACTATTTCACATACACCGGTAAAAGAAACTGAAAATTTATCGATTTAGTTCATTTCAATCCAATACTTACAATTAAACACTTATTTCAGTTAGTTTTGATTTGTGAGTTAGTGCAATTCAAAAGAAGGATTAAATTAGGAAAATTGAACATAGAAGCCTTAACTACTACAACTAATTTGTAATGGGGATGGAATCATGTACCATTAAATTTCCAACTTATATGGTACACAACTACTAAGACAAACTTGGTGGTCAAAAGATTGTTGCTTAAGCTCTCATGTTTGTGTATGTCATACTTATTGTGTTTCTCAATCAATGCAAATTGGCACCCCTAAAACATCATTGCACAAATCGATATATGAATAAATGTGTGACCAGATATATAGAATAAATGTGTCACTTTCGGAGAAGATTAAACGGTATGAGATGATGAGGTACAGAAATGTGAAACTTTCGGTGAAATTTTTGGAAAATAAAAAATTGGTAGATATTTTGGGAGTGGATTAAAATAAAAGGAAAAAACAAACAAGAAATGCAATTCAAAGTCGGTGGAAATGGGCACGTTTTGCTGGTCCACACATCACTTATTTATTCACAAGATAACTTATTTTATTTATTTGTTCAGCCAACGACTCAATTTATGTATATGGATTAAGGTTCGTAATCATGGTTCGACAAGTATAATATATTATGATACGACTTCTCGAACATTCGGATAGAGTCTAAAATTTTCAAGTATATCAGGAATACAAATAGCCAAGTACCTTAAGTTAAGTGATGAGAAAGAAAATAAATTTCAATAATTAACTTCTCCTCTTTTTATTGGTGGTTTAGGCCTCTTCTTTTGAACTTTTTCAGGTCCATTCTCAATCAGTGCAATGTTTATGGCATGTATTTTTGTTTCACTTTTTTTTATTTATAAAATGTCAAATTTCAAATAAGAGAAAGTTTATCTCTTGAAGTTATTTGTATATCCATATGCATATTAGCAATCGTCATGGTCTATTGTCAAAAGGACGTCAAACATCATGTTCTGACTTGGATAGGGAAAAAAAACAAAAAGAACTAGTAAAGTAATAGTTTGGTAGACACAAAAATTTCTTTGCTAAATCCTCAAAATACACAATGAGCCACCTTCACAGAACCAGCTACAAGCAGATCAGTGGAACTGACTATGCAAGTAATCTTGTTTCAAAGCAGAAAATTTAGCCTCTAACTGATCGTAATCTGGCAGCTTGGGATGAACGTGGTTCACATGACCAGGCACCGGGAGCGAACTAGTCCTCCAGTACATCTCAGCTTTTTGATCTTTAAGTCGTTCTGCAGGCATTGTGAAGGCCCTCAAGTAACGTGTTTCGGCATCCTTTACATAAAAAGTCAGTGCATTGCATTTACTCGGTGAACCAGACACTACTGAATTTGATCCATTAGATGATTCAGGACTGCAAAGATTATGTATCATTCCTTTTTTCACTACTTCACTTCGCCCGCTTGCCTGTTCTGCAGTTTGGTCAGGTTGGTATGCGCAGCAGTGCGTCCGTTGCTTCTGATCATGGCGGTCAGGATATCGAATTCTGAGCTTGGCTGTTTCTTGTCTTAAACAACTTAAACCATTACTGACTTCACACTGAAATCTACCTCTCTTTGCAGAAAATGGCTCAGTTACATCTTCTAGAATCTCACTTGATAGCTTTTCCTGTGGAAGAGGCTTAGTGCTGACAGCTGAAAGTTCCCATGATGAGCCATTGTTGCTGACATGCTGTCCCAAGTTTACACTCACCCTTGATGATGACCTCTTCCTAAATTTCCTACTTCTGTTGATGGACTTACTCGATCTCTGCCTCGTTAGACTTTCATTCAGACCACTTTGTACATCTACCAAGGGCGAAGATTTAAACATGAAAAGTCTTTTATCAGGAGAGCTGCTGCAATCATACAGTTTGGGAGACCTCAACTCCTCTACATCATCCAGATAAATCAAATTTTCATCAGGGAGATGAACTGACAAATCTGAGCAGGATGACAAGCTATCCATTTCAGTAAGCATTACGGAGTCCTGAGCTGCTAAAATGGCCTTCTGATGGCTTCCTATTGGGTTGGCTTGAAGGGAGAAGCAATCATCTGACACAGAATTTGATGCTAATGCTGACTTGGTGGTTTCTCCTCCTCGGTTCTCGTTAACATACTGCATCGGTTTGTCATAATTTGATCCATCCCTGGCCTTCAAATGAACATAAGAATGCAAAAATGATCAGCTGGAGAAGTGAACTAGCTCTGGAAAAATGATAAGTTTATATTGAATTTCAGTTTCAAGATTTGCAAGTCAAGATTTTTAAATCCTAAAATCAAAGTTAATCACCTGTTTTTGATGCCATTCTTGGCTGTATTGAATAGCCAGAGACCCAGATTGAAGACAGTAATCTCTAAATATCTCATTCACCACCCTGATCTTAGCATCTTCGGACACTGATGTTATGGATAGTTTTTCCTTTATCTGTACATTTTTCAATGAAATCAAAAACTGAAGAGCAATCCTTTATCTGTACACATAGTTTGGGGTATTTATCAACCTGAGAGTTGACAAGATTCCCAGGAAGCAGCTCAAGAGCAGTCCTGACAAATCTGCGCCCATACCAACCCTCAAACAGCTGCCTAAAACTTCTCAGCTCCGGCACATCACCGCACCTTGCTGAAGCGAATACAAGGCTGGAAACAGCTTCCTTTACATCGTTGGGACAGTCCCTGAAACACCAAATTATGTTACACATAAACGGTAACATGTTCGCATAGTCTATGGTCCAAGTTGTCTTGCCAAAAGTTTGCTACTATCTAGCTTAGGTTTGATCATAGATTTTGAAGTAAGATTCAGACTAGCTAGAGTTCAACTGATTGAACATAACTATGAGCTTACTTTTGACTGCGGATGTAAGGAAGATTGATAGTGATGAAGTCGCAGAAGTGGCCCAAAAGCTCATAAACTGAGATGAGGATTTCATCCATGCACAGCTGCTCAACCTGCAAAAGGGTGCGTGTGGTGACTGGTGAGCATCAAAACAGAGAGACAGAGATGAGTGGAGATTTGAAAGAACATACCCTGGTGAATACGGTTTGGTCATGTCCAACTTTAAGAAGCTGACCCACATCATCCCTCACTTGTCTCACGATTGCGCTTCTCTTGCTGTTAAGCAGCTTGAGCCGGCACTGGATTCGTCTGATCAGTCTCTTGCTGCAACCCCAGATGCATTCTTAAAAAGCCATAAAAAAAAACCATGGTAAACGATTTTCTTACCAGTTGGAAGCTTTTCGCCAGCCAAACAGAAAACCAAACATGATGCTCTGATTTGTGAATAAGCTGTTCAGATGAAAGAGACTGAAGAAATAGGAGGAGGACTGGAGGAGCGATGAATCATCATGGGATGGAGTAAGTTGAGTGTTGAATAATATCTTGCGGCGCACGCTATTGAATTGATCTTGTAGGGGAGAGAGGTTGGAGTGGTTTTGAAAAAAAGAGTGGGAGTGGCAACATGGCATGCCCACGACACCGAAGCTGCTCCACTTCATCTCTAGTTGGCCTCCACGCGGACACAAGTCGCTCTTGACCAAGACACATAAGCTGAAACGAATACAAACAGACAAGTATCAAATCCGGGTTTTGGTGACCAACTTATGAACCCGTGGACATATCCAGAAACTTATTACGCTGTTTACCAAACATTTAGAACGAGATATATATATTATCCCTTTCCATTCCATCCTGGCTTAAACCCTAACGTGGGGTCTTCTCCTCGATCCTTATCAGCAAGCGGAAGTGGAGTAGAGGAGCTGACAGTGACTCCCGGTACCTTGAGCATCAATTGTTAACACTCCACTTCTATAGTGCTGATGTTGCTTCGTCCACTTGTTTGTTATATTGCGTCTCAGGAATGACTTTCTAGGTTTTTTTGGGTCTGATTGATTTGTGTGTTTGCCTTGATGAAGATGCATTTGATTTGTGCATACTTATATGTTTCCAACCCCTTCATGGTTGAGAACAAGTTATTACTTAGGCTTCGGTTGCGTATGAGAGTGATATGGATCCGCAAGATGACCTTCAAGTCACTCCCATTGCTGCCCAACTTTGCACTAAAGGAACTAAGTCACAAGGGCTGCCCGGAAAGGACCAAAATGCTGAATTGCATGGAGGGGAGCTGAGCCACCAAAACGCCGCAGCTGCGATGCACCCCTTAGCCATCCAAAACGCAGCAGCAAAGGCCACCTCCCTTGCTGCCCAAAACGCACAACAAGGGGAGCTTCCGGAAGAGTCAATGCAAGCACTTAATGAAGTCCCAAGGGTCATAGCTCCCATAGCAGAAGCACCAACGGTCAAGACCTATATTAAGCAAATGCTTAATGCTACCCAGACGGTCTCCCAATGCAATAAAGAAGATCCCATGCACTCGGCCAGCCAAGAGAAGCACAAGGAAGAGGAGGCGCATGGATCACCTATGGAGAGAAGCCGGAATAATGATGATCTTTATGAGGGCCAAGGTGACCCCTCGGCTGGCCTTGTCTTATAAAAGGCCACATGCTCCTCACTGCTATTCGTCAAGCATATCTTCAAAAGGCAAGAGCATAAGTATCCTTGATCGAGTAGCATAGCATAGGAGTTAGTCATTTGAGCAACTTGTGTTACAAGGGTTGTTCATCTTATTGTCTTTGTAGTATTCTTTTACAGATTGTTTTAGCAATAAGACTATCTGATTTTTGAGTACTTTGAGCTTCATTGTGCTTACAAAATTCATTCATCTCCATCCCCATCTATACGCCATCCATCTCATGCCGAAACCCATCTCAAATCCACCCATTTTCACCATCTTAGCAATCTGCCACAAGTGACTTATCTTGCTGCAGATTGTCCGCACTACATCTCACCATCTATTCCCATTTCATTCAACCATCATTCCACCAACTTCCGCACAACTCAGAGAGCACCGCGCCCCAACCATACATAGGCAGCCGCACCGCGGACTGCTAAAATACGTCCGAGGCACGCTACTCGTTGTCCCAGACTTTGTCCCACCAGATCTCAAGCTTCCGTAGCATTTCCAAGTGAACCAGGCCCAAGGTTCATATCATTTGGCCTCAGAGCAGTCGATCCCGGAAATGACAAGAGCTACCGAGATGGAGCAAAGGATGACCGCCATGGAGGAGAGGCAAGACACAATGGCGGGAGAGCTTAGCTCTTTCCGAGAAGAGTTCAAAGCCTTCAAAGAATCTACATTGGCCCAAATTTCGAACAGCCCTACTTGAGCGATTCCAAGATCATAGTGTCGAACTAGTTCACGAGTAATTTTTTGCTCTTACTCAAGAGGGAAGGGTAGGCGACTATCGTGACCGATTTGAGGCTCTCTCAAGTGAATTACATGGCTTCACGGAAGAGGCTTTGATGGGAAACTATATGCGAGGACTTAAGCCAAGCATCTGCGCGGCCGTAAGAGTCCTCCAACCCACAACCCTCACCCGGGCCATGACCCTCTGATAGAGCCTATTTATACGCATTATTTATATCTTAACCCTATGCTTGTTCGCATTATTTTGTGTACAAGATTACTGGTTTCCAGTGTTTTTGTATTTCAGGGGAAAACAAGGGCCTAAGTCGGATACGCGCTAACAGGCAGCATTTAGGACGCGCAGCACACAGCCTGCGGAGCTAGCGGCGCAAACAGAAGAAATGGCGAGAGACAGCAGAGTTGCGCCGAACAATGCGCTAAGCAGTATGCCGTGCGCCAGGCGCAGAGTCCAGTATTTCCTAATCCTGACATGACCAGATTTGGAAGTTGCCAAGGATGGACCTCTCGAGCAGTATATAAAGGGGAGGAAGTCTAGGGTTTGAGACATCAATCAGGAGACACACAGAGAGGCAACACCCCACATCAGAGGGCCACGAGAGAGCGAGAGAGCGGCAATCTGGAAAACACACGGACTTGTTGAGAGGACTTGCGCCAGCCGAGAAACATACTGCACGCACTGTTTGCTACTTGTTTCTCAGATACATTAGACCTTATTTTACTATTCTATGATGTTTATCACTAGCATGTCTAGCTAAACGCTTAGTATCGGTTGGACATGAATCTATGAGTATTTCCTTTGAGACTTGCACTTAATGCATAACTTGCTTGCTTATATTAATTCTGTGCACATTACTGGCAGCTTGTTGCATGAGTAGGGGAAGCCTTGACCGCAATCTTACTCTTGTTGCTTGTTGTTGTTCGTTAAACTAGTTGAATAGCCTGACGGTGCCAACTAGGAGTAACGCGCTAGGATAGGCAATTACTACCTTGATCGGATTCGTAGTTGTTTAAGTCTAGTGTAAGAATTAATAGCACATGAACTTTGATCGGAACATGCGCACATGTTAGGAAGCCTTGATCGGACACTAACATTAGCAACTCGAGCTATAGACATTTAGAGTCAATGATAAGGAATACACTCATAGAGGATTGTCTGCGCCGATACTTCTAATAGTCATAGTACTTAATCTCTACTGCCTGCGCACGTCTAGTGCAAGTTCCTGCGTTACGATACCACCGTTTACTCGCGCACTGCGCAACCCACTCACTCACCCCCCAATCTTTGTAAGTGTAGGTCACTGGCTAGAACTGAACTACTTGCTCCCTTTGGAGATCGACCCTTACTTAACCGCTGTACTAATGGAAGAGGAAGGAATTAATTTGACGCGCACAACGACGCGCGATCACCCTCGCACAACTTGTGGTGACCCGGGACTTGGCCGAGAGAAACAGCCGCGTAGCGAGGAATTTCTCAAGACCTAAGGCCGTGGGCGATACCCAAAAGGCTAAGGAGGCGCTGCCACCACCTCCAGCTAGAAGCGGACCATACCGCACGTCACGACCTCGGAGTACGAAGCCAAGCGTGCAAAGGGGCTGTGTTACCGGTGCGACGAGAAATATATTCCTGGCCATTTGTGCAGCCCAAAGACGGTACAAGTCATCTTGATGGAAGAGGTGCCCAATGACGACTCCGAGCCATATGAAGACGAGGGAGAAGAGGAGCCAGCCCTCCATACTTTAACGCTCGAAGAAGGAACCCGAGAGGAACCCATAACCGTCTCGGACAATTCTCCCAAAGGCAAGGAGGCCAGCGAGGAGATTGCTTGGCAAGCCATCACCTTTCCCGGGGTACTTGATTGGGAAACTCTCGATGAAGACAACCAAAGCGATCAGCTCAAGGAACAAAGGGAGGCCGCTAAGGAGGGCTACCTAAAGTACACCATCCGAGGACGTAGGCTCTTGTACAATGGCCGCTTTGTGCTACCCAACACTTCCACCATGATTCCTACCTTACTCAAGGAGTTTCACGCATCATTCGTGGGAGGACACTCGAAAGTTCAAGCCACATACCGACGCCTCGCAAGAGAATTTTATTGGAAGGGCATGCATGCTGATGTAAGGAGGGCCGTGGGGGAATGTGAAACCTGCCAGCGGAGCAAGGTCGACCACCAAAGACCCGGGGGACTCCTACAACCACTAGGAGTACCAAACAAAGTATGGGAAGAGGCGACCATGGACTTCATCGAGGGGCTGCCCCGATTCGAAGGTTTCAACTCCATCTACGTCGTGGTGGATCGGCTGAGTAAGTATGCACATTTTGTGCCACTTAGTCACCCACATACAGCCCGAAGCGTAGCCGAGGTGTTCATCAAGGAAGTGGTGCGATTGCATGGGGTTTCGGAGGTCCTCATCTCAGATAGGGATCCGACCTTCCTCAGCATCTTTTGGGCAGAGTTATTCAAACTCATGGAGTCCCAACTAAGAAGGAGCACCGCATATCACCCACAGACCGATGGGCAAACTAAAGTCATCAACCGAGGCATTAGGACCTACTTGCGTTGTTTCACGGCAAACTCGCCTCACACTTGGGCAAAGCTACTACCGTGGGCGGAGTTTTGGTACAATACGTCTTGGCACACAGCCATCAAAACCACGCCATACCAAGTGCTCTACGGGAGGGAGCCACCAAAGCTCATTCCATAGGAGAGGGGGACTAGCACGGTGCAACAAGTTGATGACGTCCTAGGCCGCCGGGAAGAAGCCATGGACAAATTGAGGGAGCAGCTCCGCTCATCAAACAAATATATGAAGCAACTAGCCGACGAGAAGAGAAGGGAGATATCATTCCAAGCCGAGGACTACGTCTTTGTGAAGTTAGCATCCGAGCGACAAACCACCGTCACGGGGAAGGACCTCACAAGTTCTCCCCAAAGTACTTCGGTACCTACCAAGTAGAGAAGCGCATAGGGCAGGTCGCCTATCGCTTGCAGATGCCCGAGTCCTCCAACATTCATCCGGTCTTTCACGCGTCACTCTTGAAGAAGGCATAAAGGCCAGCACCACAACGCTACATGAAGGAACTCGAGTAGTTTCCGGGGTACCAACCCTCATTGGCCCCCGAGGCCTTACGAGGTGTTCGATATATTGATGGGCATGGAGAAGCCCCCATCAAATGGAAATGTATGCCCGAAGAGGACGCAACTTAGGAGCTCATAGAAACCTTCAACGAACAATTCCCTGATTTCCAACTTTCGGAAAAAGTTACACAAGGGGAGAACGAAGCCAACATGGCCAAGATTGCAGCATCACCAAAAGCCACAAAGGTCCGCAATGGGATCCGAGTCAAGAAAGCAGTCAAGGGCCCATACGACATTAGGCCAACCGACTACAAGGCAGCCGGCTGGGGTAAAGGAGGGCAGACCCCGAAGCAAAACCGAGCTTGGGGCAAATTACGCTGGAAGATCCATCACGCTCAAAGAGAAGCCCGACTAGCGCAAGAGGCCTATGACAAACTGCGAGAAGGATCAAGGAGGACAGCCCAAAAGAACCTTGAGGACAAGGTTAGTTTCTAAGGGGGAGGAAATGATATGGATCCGCAAGATGACCTACAAGTCACTCGCATTGCTGCCCAAATTTGCACCAAAGGAAATAAGTCACAAGGGCTGCCCGGAAAGGACCAAAACGCTGGGAGCTGAGCCACCAAAACACCGCAGCAACCACTCCAAACGCAGTAGCTACGATGCACTCCTTAGCCATCCAAAACGCAGTAGCAAAGGCCACCTCCCTTGCTGCCCAAAACGCACAACAAGGGGAGCTTCCGGAAGAGTCAATGCAAGCACTTAATGAAGTCCCAAGGGCCATAACTCCCATAGCACAAGCACCAACGACCAAGACCTATATTAAGCAAATGCTTAATGCTACCCACACAGTCTCCCAATGCAATAAAGAAGTTCACATGCACTCGGCCAGCCAAGAGAAGCACAAGGAAGAGGAGGTGCATGGATCACCTTTATGAGGGCCTTGCCCTATAAAAGGCCACACGCTCCTCATTGTTATCCATCAAGCATATCTTCAAAAGCCAAGAGCATAAGTATCCTTGATCGAGTAGCATAGCATAGGAGTTAGTCATTTGAGCAACTTGTGTTACAAGGGTTGTTCATCTTATTGTCTTTGTAGCATTCTTTTACATATTGTTTTAGCAATAAGACTATCTGATTTTTGAGTACTTTGAGCTTCATTGTGCTTACAAAATTCATTCATCTCCATCTCCATCTATACGCCATCCATCTCACGCCCAAACCCATCTCGAATCCACCCATTTTCACCATCTTAGCAATCTGCCGTAAGTGACTTATCTTGCTGCAGATTGTCTGCACTACATCTCATCATCCATTCCACTCCATTCCCATTTCATTCAAACATCAAATTCCACCAACTTCCGCACAACTCAGAGAGCACCGCGCCCCAACCATACATATGCAGCCGCGCCGCGGACTGCTAAAGTACGTCCGAGGCGCGCAACTTGCTGTTCCAGACTTTGTCCCACCAGATCCCAAGCTTCCGCAGCATTTCCAAGTGAACCAGCCCCAAGGTTCATATCAGGGAGGGACTGCATTGTATACTCTTTTTTTTGGCAAATAAAGGTGTGATTGATTCCATCCAAAAAAGGACAAAACACATCCAAACCTCAACTACCTGAACTTCTGGGACTTGCTAAATAGATCCAAACCATGAACAAAAAAATGAAGCAGGCCGCTATAGTTCCAGACATGTACTGATACTCACTAAGGGCATCTGCACCGGTGGGGATCTATCTCCATTTGAGAACGTTCTATCTAACGTTCTCCTCAGTTACAAACGCAACGATGGAGAGGTAGATCCGGAGGAGATCGAACGATCTGGGGGACAATCTCGCCGAGGACATCCAGTAGATCGATCTGGATGGAGGAGAGAGAATATGAAGGGAGGAGAGAGAATGTCACGTGATTTGCAAGTGACAGACAATGGATGGAGGAGAGAGAATCCAACGCTTGATTTTAAATAAGAAAAGGATTTGGTCCGTTAGATCAGATCTAAATCTGATCTAACGGCTCAGATTTATTTACAACGGAATTTAACTTAAAAAATTTGAAAAAAATCGTCAAAATATGAAAACTTGTTTTTTTATTATCTAAAAAAATCACTATAAATATACTACTCCTATGAACCTAAATTCACACAAAGTATTTAATATTTCACCCTTCTCTCTTATTTCAATTCACATATTTCATCTCTTCTCTCATATTTTCAATATGTCGAGCAATTAGTCTATGTCCGAAGATGTGCAATTGTGCATTTCGTATTGTCGTCAATCGATCCAAATACCGGCAATAGACAAAGAACCGACAAGTTATGGGAAAAAGTTCACGCCGATTTTCAATCAAATTGGGTTATGCGTGACGATGAGGTAATTACTACTGATTCAAGATCTCAAACCGTCATTATTTCTCGATTTGCTAAGCTGAAACCGAATTTATCTTATTGCACGTCATGCATTGCATATTCAAGAAGAAATCCGGAATCCGACTGTAATGTGCAAGATGAGGTAAATTATTTAATTAGCTTATGAACATAATTATTATTAATTAAAATTTCATTAAATCTAATTTATTTTATCGTTCGAATGGATAGGTACGAAAAGGTCAAACTATGTACGTCGCAAAAAAGAAAATGACATTCATACATTTTGAATGTTGGGAACAAGTTAAGTCACATCCAACATTTGCACCTACGGAAACAATTCATCACCGATGTATGAAGGTGGTGCACCATTGCAAGCAACTCCTCCATCGACGTATAACCATGATGGTAGTCCGGTTATGAAAGAAGTCCACGAAAAATCGATATTTTCTACACCCGAAAGTAATCATATGAGTCCATCTAGTCCGGTGAGACCATCCAGAGTGAAGGCGGCGAAAGAGGCAAGGAGAAAGGGTACGAAAATCACAACTTCATCTAATAATTATAGTGACGCTTTATATCCATTGCCGAAAATCAAAAAAAAGCATTGGCTATCCAATAAATGCAAGTGGAGCTTGCTCAAAAACAAATGGAGCATACTCACCGGATGCAAGAAAAGGCTGAAGAGTCAAAGATTATGGAAATGAACACAGAAATGATGACCCCAAAATCCAAGAAATATTTCTCCAAAAGAAAGTCTAGTATTATGCGACGTTATGAGGAAGAGGAAGAGAATGTCAACAATGATGATGCAAGTATGGCAGTGTTTGACAAAACCAGCTGAAGTGAACAAAGAGTTGCTGCAGCTCAAGTATTTAAGCAGGCCAGCAGAAGTGAACTAGCAGCAGCAGCAGCAGGGGATGCTGCAGCAGGAGCTTGTTCAACTGGCTGTTTCAACCGTCCAATAGCAGCAGCAACCTGGGTTGGTCCAGAAGGGCTGGAAACCCTATGCAGAGCATCTGAAGAATTTCTAAATTGCTAAAGAGTATTTTCCAGTGAGGTTTCCTAGTCAGAGAAGGAGATTGACATTGTAGTTAAAGATCAAATCTAATCTCCTAGATTTTAGGAGATAATTGATCTTGTTGGGACATTACCTAATCCTGGACATTGCTTAAAGTGGTGCTGCTATTTAAGCGAGAGGTGTTCAGAGCTGAGAGGTGGATCGAAGCTGAGCGATACACGAGTGCATACACAGATTTCAGAGAGGACAATCTTTGGTGTGCGACGGACAAAATCTTCGATCATCACCCGAGAGCAGAGCGTGAGCGCAGATCTGTGGTGATTGTAGCAGAAGGGAATCAGGACTTGCAGAGTCTGATTCGAGCTTGATCTGGAAGCCAATTCAGAGCTGTGGAGCTTGTTGGTTGATCAAGGACAGCCGCGGAAGAACTGACGGGTGGAAAGCTCGGTCTAGTGTCGTGCGGCAGTACTCACTAGTGGCAGGTGGTCACTAAGTGAGGGGGAGTATTCCAGAGTGTGCAGCGCTCGTGGGATCGTTCGATCGGCTCGGTGGAAGGCCTTGGAGCGACGCGGACAATTGTGCTTCAGCTGTGTTACAGCAGTTGCTACAGCAACCCTGCTGAGTAGTGTAGTTTAGAATAGGCTGAGATCTTTGAGAAGACTGTAGCTATTCTAGATTGACATATTGCAGAGGGTGTGCAGACACAAGTCAGAGCTTGTTCTGATTGTGTCGAGTGATCCACACAAGGTTGAGTAGCATAGGTTGCGTGAGTTGTAACCGTGTGTACGTGGGAACCTTCGAGTTAGTGGATTAAGGACTGGAGAATAGTCCTCCCTAGACGTAGGCTGATTGGCCGAACTGGGTGAAAAAACCTGTGCCTTGTTCATTGTTTGCTGAGACAATTTTCTAGTGAACAAGAGTGTGCTGCAGCAACTGCTTGTTCACAAATCTGTCGAACTAAGACACTGTGAAATTTCAAACAATGACAATGAAAACATTCGTATGTTTCAGATTATTACCGTCCTCCAACATGATGATTAGATTATGAACTTTATTGGATATTTATTTTAATGTAATGTCATTTTAATTTTAATTCGGCGTTCTAATAACTTAAGTTGTTCTTAATTGATGTACTTAAATTGTTTGACATATAACACTTGATTTACAATTAACAAAATTCAGCAGAACGAAAATTCACAAAAGTTGATTCAAACATAATTAGAACACAACACACACTACAAATGAAACACATAAGAAAAAAAGCAACACACGTCAATTAAATATGGAAAATAAAATTGCAACACTTGAAAATAAAATCAAAACACATAATGCGAACTCATATTTGTTCGCCAGTTTTAATGAACCAATTGTGCTTCGAGCACGCCAATGAAA
Organism: Umbilicus rupestris; assembly: GCA_963678935.1. Classification (NCBI taxonomy): domain Eukaryota; kingdom Viridiplantae; phylum Streptophyta; class Magnoliopsida; order Saxifragales; family Crassulaceae; genus Umbilicus; species Umbilicus rupestris. Next base: position 1,850,828 of record OY787611.1, on the reverse strand, counting down.
CTATGCCATATCCAGGTATCGTACGACGCGACAGCCTCTAAAGTAATAGTTGGACGCCCCTTACGCTGAGTAGGCCCCTTGCCACGCCGTTGGACAGTTTTTCCATTCCCAGTGCATACAATCTATGCTTCCGAATCGACAAAGACAATGATGGCCTAGAGGGCAGAATTTGTTAGACGACTACTTCATCGAACATCCAATATTCCCGGAGAGAGACTTTCGGAGGAGGAGGAGAAACTTATTCAATCATATCAAGACTACGCTTTGCAATCACGATGCCTTTTGCCATCAACGACGTGATGCGGCTGGAGTCCTTGGTCTCCTTCCTGAACAAAAGATGACAGCTGCTATAAGTATGTTGGCATATGGTTCATGTGCAGATCAATGTGCGGAAATCACGAGGATGGGTGTAACAACAACACTTGAATGTATGAAGAAGTGGTGTGCTCAAATTATTCTTAATTTCGGAGACTGTTACTTACGATCTCCGAATGCAACTGAATTATCTCGACTTTTACGAAGAGCGGAGCAACACGGTATTCCAGTAATGATTGGAAGCATCGATTGCATGCATGGAGAGTGGAAGAATTATCCGACAACTTGGCAAGGTTCACACTCAGGGCGTACAGGCAGTCCAACCATCATCTTGGAGGCAGTTGCCTCATATGACACTTGGATCTGGCACAGCTTCATTGGTGTACCTGGAGCACAAAATGATATTAACTTTTTGTACCAGTCAGACATCTTTGACCCTCTTCTTGCTGGGATATGTCTACATGTGACATATAAAGTGAACGGGAGCACTTACAGCAATCCTTACTATTTGGCCGATGGAATTTATCCAAGATACTCCTCTTTTGTGAAATCAATTCCCAATCCACGATCCGATGCTGAAAAATTATACACAACTAAGCAGGAGTCTTATCGCAAAGATGTTAGGAGATGCTTTGGAATTCTACAATCTCGATGGGCAATACTTCGTCATGCAGGTATGTCTCATCCAAAAAGTGTTTTAAAAACGATTATGTTAGCTTGCATCATATTACATAACATGATTGTCGAGGAAGAGTTTGTGGAAGAAGAATTTGTTGAAGTTACTGAGCACGATCCGCATAATCCAACTAGTGCATTAACTATTAACTGGTAACCGAATTCGTCATGATCTGTTGGAAGACTGCTTGCAACGAGACTGCTTGCAACGAGAGCCATCTCCTTAGCCTCCATATTGTTTGATGACCATTCATCATCAACCGCAAATGATGCTTCAAAATTCCACTCATCCTCACTTGCATCATTTCGCTAGAGGTGACTAGCTGTGTTACCGTGGGCTGGTCTCCGGTAGCTCTACGGTCCCGTGCAAAGTGTCCTCTCCTTCCACAGTTATAATATTTATCATCTATTTTTGGAGTTTTCCTTTGACGATCTCCATTCCTGCTTTGTTGTTGTTGATCTCCCCCTTTATAGAAGCTCCTACGTTGATGACCTCCTCTCTCATGTCGTCTCGCAACACCTCGTTGTTGTGGTTGGCCACCTTTGTTCTTGGTGTACAAAGCTTCCTCGGTACTTTGTACAGACAGTTTAGTCATCTATTTATTAAATGCTTTTTGATTGGCCAACAAGTTTTCTAAGTCAATTAGTGAAGGTTGCTCCTTCCAACCTTGATAGCCGTGATGAATGCATTATACTCCATTTTTAGACCAGCAATAATTATCCTTCGAATTCTATCATCTCCGAATTTGGACTTTCCATCGAGTTGTTCAATCTCACGGCAAAGATTCTTTACTTTTAAGAAATAGTCGGAGATGGACATCGTACCTTGCGAGACGTTTCATAAGCTCCTTTTTAAAAAGTTGAAGACGTGCTGCATATTCAATTGAGAACAGCGCGACGAGTGTATCCCATGCCTCCTTTGGGGTTTCCATATCCGCGATTCGAGTGAGAAAACTTTTATCGATAGTCATCTCAATCACAAGTAGTGCTTTGTTAGCCTTCATCTCCCACTTTTCATACTCAGCCGCAGTATCTTTAGAAGGTGGAGTAGTGTTATCACCATCAACAGTACTCCACAACCCTTGACTTTTAAGATAAGTCCTCATGCAAGTTCTCCAATCGATAGTTGTATTCGTTTAACTTCTCCATTGCACTAACCGAAGTTCCAAACTTCGCCATAATAAGATCAAAGATGAGAGCGTACCTTAATTGGTCCTTAACCACAAACTCCTTAACAGTCTCCGACTGTACTCCTCGCTATACTCCCTTTAGCGATGCTCCTACGCTCCTCGTCGGTCCCCGACCGCCTAGCTCTTGATATCAAATTGAAGAGAAAACTTGCTTAAAATGGAGAAATTTTATTAAGAAATGAAACCTCACAAGACTCACTCTGTTTTTGGTAGAGATCACTCACAATTTTTGAGTACTTCTCCCTATATTCTTCACCCTTATTTTACTAATCCTCTTCACAAATGGAGGATTATGATTAGTTTAATCATATTGCTACAAATACATGCTCTAGAGAAATCCTTATAAAATATCTTCAATTTTGTCTTCCACACTTCTTCATAGAATTCTAGAGAATTCTTCTCCTTGGACTTGGACTAGCTTGTCTTTTGGATCAAACCTAATGGGCTAGACATTAATCTTAATAATACCATCTTCATACATTTTCTTCACATTGTAGTCCCTTATTTTTGGTTCAGTAAAATTCTCCTACATTTGCTCGTGGTTTTTCTCCCCATTCATTTGGGAGTTTTCAATGTAAATTTGATATTCTTGTCCTTGTTCCTTTTCCTATTTCTTTTCCTCGCTTCTACTTTAATTGAAGTTGTGTGTCACTTACCTCAAGATGGGTGAGAAAAGAAGAAGAAGAGGAGGAACACTTGAGAAATATATACAAGAACCTAGGAATGGATGCGTATCGAGGCAGATCGCAAGTAAATGTAAGTTGCTGTAGTCGCAAAGAGTAGTCAGCAAGCTCGCGGACTAGATCTTCCAACAAGGTCACCATCCATAAATCTCCCACCCACTAAAGTCAGCTGCAACACCAAACTTGCCTCACAAAAATCAGCTCCATAATACTTCTTTTAAAGGTTCACCATACGAAACAACACATGATTGTTGATGGGAATTAGATCAGAGGCAGTCATCCAAATACAGTTTTATAAAATAATAATTCTATTCCAAATTATGTCATATTATAAATTTTAAATATAAAATAACACATTATTATCATTGATTGTATTTTCTTACGATCCAAAAAAAAACTTATTTTGAAAGAGACTAGTAGGCCGGGTATGTGTATACAACCATCTTCAAATACGTAGATCGATACTCAGCTTATTGACATGAACACTAGAATCATTTGCTCTATTCATATTATTTTGTTTGTAATCTTTGCCTTCGTAGCTAATTAACAAATCATTCACCCATGTTTTTTTAAAATTCACAATAGGAATTATTTTAATATTTTGCATAGGACCATCGAATGGAGGAGCGAAAGTTAGACACATGGCAGCATTTGATTTGATGGGGAAAATATAGCCACGCGGCGTGTTTTAATTAGTCATTAAGACATTATACATTCTAAATTATAAAGATTCAAATGAAAACTTTTTCAAGCCGGGACACATTCTGATATATTTTGGGCAAATTTTTTTTTTAGTACTCGGACGGTTTTTTTAATATTTAAAATAATAATAATTGGATATATTACATTAAGAAGAAAAAATCGGAGATGATCAAGTCGTCCTCTTTACGATCCTCACAGGAAACCCACCTCGCATCTTGGTGGTCAACTCAACAGTAAACTGCGGCTCGAATCCCTCCACTCCCGGAACAACCTTAAACTCCGACAGAACTCCCGCCGCCACCCTCTTCATCTGCAAGAACGCCATATCTTTCCCAATACATATTCTCGGCCCAGCTTGAAAAACTGGATACGTGTAAGGATCAACAGCTGCCACTTTCAACTTCCCAGTAGTCTCATCCTTGTGCAGCCACCGCTCCGGCTTGAACTCCTCCCAGTCCGCACCCCACAGCTTCTCCATCCTCCCCATCGCGTATGGATGGTACGTCACAGTCATGCCCTTCTTCACTTTCGTCCCGTCCGGTAACACGTCATCCTCCACAGCTTGTTTCCCGTCCGACGGCACTGGTGGGTAGAGCCTCATAGACTCGCAGAGCGCCGCGTGCGTGTATGTCAACTCTCGCACTTCTTCGAAGGAGTTTAGGTCAGATTTCTGATCTATCTCGTTGATAATCTCGGCCTCTGCTCGCGGATGGTTGTGGATGAGCCAGAAGAACCACGAGAGAGCTGCGGAGGTGGTGTCGCGGCCCGCGAGAATGAAGCTGATCACAATGTCCACAATGAAGGCCTCGTCCGAGTGTCCGGAGCTCAAGAATCTGGAAAGCAGATCCTCGGTGGAATCCACAGATGATGATGACGACGACGATGGTGATAGACTTCTTTCGAGCTTATCTTTCTTCTTCTTAACGATGTTTCGAGCCAGCTCGCGAACTCGGGCAACGTCTCTGGTGAGCTCCTTCTCCGACCCCATCTGAAACAACCTCTTCAATTTCCACGTCGGAAAAATCGAAATGGATCTCAAGCTGGTCAGCAGAGCAGAGTGCTCGAACGCCTTGGCGAACTCGGATTCGGGGAGATCCGGAGAAAGATAAGCCGGGTCGTACCCGAATGCGATTTGACAGATGTTATCAAACGCGAATCTCTGCAAGACATCTTGCAGGTCGAGAACCGCCTTCGTCTCATCCGCAGAAGATAACAGAGGCTTGAGTCGATCGCGCACCTCAGCGTCCACAACCGTTTCGACGAATTTGCGCAAGGATTTAGTGTTGAACTCATGGCTGGCAACCTGTCGTTGAAACTTCCAAACGTCGCCATCAGCGTTGAAGATCCCGTGGCCGAGGAAATCGTGGAAAGTGGTCCAAAACTCTGGACCTTTCTGGTAGTTGCTGAAGCTGTTTTTGAGAATGTGTTGGACGTTTTCAGGGTTGGCAGTGACGATGATGGAAGGGAATGTGAAAAAGCGGCGGAAGGTGAAGGTGAGCGATGGCGTGGCTTTCAGAATGTCAGTCGTCCATTGCATGCGGTTGCTCATGTTCTTGTATCGGGCGATCTCCATCCCGATGAGCGGGTAGGATTTTGGATAGGGCGAAGGGGTTTGGCTCCTGCCATTTTTGACGACCAGGAGGAGGATGACGACGGGGATGATGAAGAGGAGAGAGAGCGTGAAGATGGGGAGGAGAGAGAAGGGTTGCATTGCTGTGTGTTTGGTGTTTTGTTTTAGAGGAGGATGATGGTGATATTTATATTGTACCTAACGTGTCCATCATGAACCCTTATTATCATCATTATTTTGGAGACTACCATTTGTCATGCTTCTAGATTGTTGGTATTTTTAAATAAGAGTAGAAGGAAGGAAATTATTTTTATATTAGAGACGTCCGGCAAAATTACTGGAATTTTTGAACCTCGATTTTATTATTATTTGAACCTCTGAGTTAACTCAGCAGGTAAACAGTTTAAAATTCATGATTTTTTATTTATTTATTATTTTGAATGTAGTTGAGAAATTATTGGTAATGGGCAGAAATTATATGTTGAAAGGAAGCTTATTCAACATGAAAACGATTGAGTTTTTATTAAATTAAGAAATGCGACAGTTGTCCATAGCTGTATTTTCAATTAGATTTCCAGTGAAGGAGAAGTATTTATTTAAATATATGATTTAATTTGTTTATATAAAATAATGGGTACAAAGTAAAATTGGAAACTGTGGCGTGGCCGTCACATAACAAAAAGCAATGGGAAAATTGGCAGGGAGTCTTCCCTAATAATGGAACTCTTTGAGTTGTTAGATTAATTTATTTACGGACCACTCTATATTATCGTTCTTTAATATTTTTATTTTTAAATAAATGATTATTATTTTGGAGACTCTTCATATTTATATCTATTTATTAATGGATTAAAGTACGTCTAGTTTATAGTTTTATATTATGCTTTATCGATATGGGTGGCTATGTTCTTTTGTACTTATAAAGTACTTATTTAAGTACATATAAGTAAATATCAGTAAATATAACTACATATAAGTCAATATAAATACATATAAATATATATAAGTAAAAATTTTCATGATACTATAAGTGCATATCGAATACATTTCAGTAAAATATCAAATAGTAATTTGTTTGGAAAAACTGCAAAAAGTATGAGTTTTTAACTTTACTTAAATCCAAGCGCAAATGACTTTAAGATTACATTTGACTACTACATACTAGAAATAAAAAATTCTAACTATCTTCATCTTCTTTCATATCTTCTTCTTCATTTTCAGGATGTGCTTGCATAATTTGTGCTGCTATCGTGTTACGCACATGATTCATCTGCTCTTTTCTTCTTGCGTTGAACAGGTTACAATCAGCTGTACCGTCAACTAATTAATGTGATATGACAGGTATTTCTAATTTATGCATGCGAATATAGTTGTGCAAGGTAAATGTAAACATCTGACACCTTGGGCATGACCCGAAGTATCTTCCAAGTTTTTTTCAATACACCAAATGATCTTTTAATGGTTCTGCGTAAAGATGAATGGCGGTAGTTGAACATTTCATAAACTCCAGTTGGTGGCTGACCATTTCTAAACGCTGGAATATGATAACGAACTTCCTTATTTTTATAAGGAGCCAAATATCCCAGTGTATTTGGATATCCACAGTGGACCAAATAATATTTTCCTATGAAAATGAAAAGAAAATATATTTAGTAACCATGTTTGTCACAGAATTGTGCCATTTTTACATTAGTTCGTACTTGGGGGTGGGTGTGGAAAACAATACTTCGCTTGCGGTAATGAGTCTCTCCAAACAGTTTGGTCGTGAACACTCCCTTCCCATCCAATGTGTACGTAAGTGAACATCATATCGAACGAGCAACAAGCGAATACATTCCACGTCTTTGTCCCTTTACGGCCTCGATACTGAACTCCCTGATCGTCTCCCAATACAGCTTCGATATGAGTCCCGTCCAGAGCTTCAACGCAGTCCTAACAAAATTTAAACATTTTGTTATTTTTCATATGGAAAACAAACTTAGAATACCACAAGGGATTTTCTATACAAGAATATGATTGTCCGGGGCATATTCGTACATCAAAATATAGAGTATATAATTTGGACTGGGCAACCTTCTGCGGCACTAGCTCAAGTGAGGTATGCGGTCTTACGATATCAAACGATAATTCTTTCAAAGCTGCCAATACCAGTTTAAAATACTTATGAACCGTGGATGGGGAATGTTTGAAAGTATCAGCTACGTCTCTATATGAACCTCCTTTTGCCAAAATAAATAAGGTCATTCCCAATTGTTCGAGAATTGTTAATCCTTCACTGTCGCGCAATAATTCTCTAGATACCATGATGTTGACCAAGTACATGACCATTTGGTCAATCAATCGTAATTGTTCCTTACATAAATTTGGATGTGTGTACACCAATCTGTGCATATATCCAGCCCCAGTCTCACCTCCCGAGCGTAAAACCTGTCGATGTGTGTTTCTCTCAACACTTCTCACTGTTTCAAACGCGATCCTCCTACAAGCCTGTACAATTTCGTCATCCATCCTACACAAGTATAGATAAAATAATTGGAAGGTTAAATAACACATAATCAATTCAAACATGCAGAGGCAAGAGCTCCTGCTCAGCCATGCCCAAGTGACAAACATATAGTTCAAATCAATATACACACAATTAAGAAAAGTTGCTGGTGGAAAACTAACAGTTAAGAAAAGTTGTTGCTGGAAAACTACATAAATGTAAAGTACATAATTCTCAAGTCCATCACATAATAGTACATCAGGAAGTCAGCAGATCCTCAATCCATGTTGTTCACCATGCCCACTTTTGCTCATCATTTCCCAATTTGAGAAACATACTATCAAGTTTGTTGTCAATGAGATATTTGATTGACATGGCTATGAAATTGTTACCCCTCAACTGAACTCTCTCCATGTTTGTGACACATTCGTATAACTTCTCCTCATGAGTTTGGGAGTTGCTCAAGTCTCAAATTCTAAGTGTTTTGTCAAGTTGACTGCTGTTTTTATGCTTCGAACTTGAGCTATAAGTCAGCTTCCTTTGTTTTGAACTTATAGTTTTTGAAGGAGACCGACTTTCTTCTGCCTGAAACTCGAAGGAGTGCATATGTGGAATAGGTTGCATATCGTCACTATCTCCGGAACCTTCTTCGGAATCGATTTCCTAAACTACCTTTCTTTTGCCTTTTCCAAATTTTGATTGTGCTTTTGCTAATGCTGGCGAAATACTATTAACACCAGAAGCATATCTTCCTGAAAATATAGGGCCCCATAAATCCAAATTCGGTAGAACGTTTTTTGAAACATAACAACCAGCACCATTCGTGTAATATTTCTGCAAAGAAACAAAAATATTGTATAAATATTTTCATACATGAAAATGCTGAAAAAAAGGATATAAACTGATGTATAAACAGCTTACAAGCACAAATATAAGAAGCTGTATAATATGTATAAGCTGCTGTATAAAAAAGTGTATAAACATTGTAATACATGAAACTGACTGAAAAACATGTTTAAACTGATGACAAACATGTATAATTGTACCTGAAAGAATTGTTGCATCCTTTCGCTTTTGAGCTCCTCATCTGTTGGCAAGCCATATGCGTCAAACGCAATCCCGGTCATTTGGCTCGTTTCATTCCAAGCAGCAAACTTATGCTTACACGCATTATAATGATTACGTATTTGCTTCTGACTTTTCATAATCGTGGAGAGCGGTTGGAGCAATAATGGAGAGAAAAGCAGATATCCGAAATAGTGAAGTGTGATGCCTCCTTTGAAATTGATAAGTTGTTCGGTTCAATTTTAAATCGTCCGGATTTGATTTTACAACCAACCAATTCAGATTAGACTGATAAACCATGCTTTGTTCGGTTCTGCCTTCGGACCCTTGTTTGACAAATTATAGGAATTTGACCACGCTGTTAACATAAACGTTTGTAGCCCTTCCATTTAGGTTTCAAACCAGATATATGACGCCGGATAACAATCATGTGTTCCGGAAGTCATTAATGATGAGTTCTTAATTTAAAATAATTGTAGTTTCACTATTTAACTTCAATACTTAAGTTATACTATGTTATTTTCAGTACTTAATAAAATAAGGTTATGTTCTTTACCGTACTTATTAAGGTAAAAAAAAATTAACATTAGATATAAGTAAATATAAGTACATATAAGTAAATATAAGTGCATATAAGTAAATATAAATAAATATAAGTAAAATAATAAGTTTAAGTACAAAATATAAGTTCAAAAGAATACACCTTTAACGATCATGAATATTTCTTTTTTAATGCATATTTTATTTTGTTCTGACGAACGATCATTTAGTTCCTATTGGTCAAGCAGAAGAGCATCAGCGGTTCATGGTAGGGAGGGGCCCAAAATTTTTATTTATCATATTTTTTATATATTTAATAATTCATAACATAATAATCTAAACTTAATTTTTAAGATATAAAAATTTTGGAGTTAATTTTTTTTTATTTTTTCTTTATGGACCAGTTTTAGTCTAATTTATTAACAGACAAAAAAATTAAATTTTATTTATCCAATTAATTAATTAAAAATCGAGTAACAATTGTTGTTAAATCTTAAAAATTATTTATATAACTATTGGGAAAATGGTCCAGTTTTTTTTTGACCGGGCCCATAAATATATAGGACTGGAGGTGCTACGGGCGATATCATGGCCACATATTTGGTTAAAAGCATGCTTAATCTTTTTTATTTTTTTCGTCAAGCTAATAACTTTCCAGTGTAATTCAGATCTCATTTTCTGGAAAATTGAGGAAATTCTGGGTCACTTTTGTGACTTTACTGCACGATTCAGATTTAATAATTATTAAAAATTATACCGATCAATTTTTCGTTTTCTTGGACGCATGTATTGAATTGAACTTCGAGGGTTATCTCGAGAAAATCATGCCGAATGAATCTGAAAGCAAATTAGAGCGAGTTGACTCTGCAAGTTCACGCATCTTTGAGTCAACCAAAACCGAGTTAAGTCAGTCAGCCGAGTCGACTGAAGCTCGTCACAACCAACTTGTCAGGACAGCCATGAGCCCATGAATGGAGCTCAACCGGATGGGATCCATTCTTCGGGGAGCTGGACTTGCTCGATTTCCTTTGACGCTTGAGATCTAAGCATTGATCGCCCCCACGCCATTATGACTATCACATCCTTGGTTTTAGCCGATTATCAAATCGATTGGTTTCGGCCGCACGATCACGAATTGACTCTGTTGCCTTGACGCAATCATACTCCTCTCAATCTCGACGGAACAGCCTTGAATCAAACCCGCGACACCACTATAGCTCATCCATCACCAATTTCGACTCCGAAAAGGCTGAATTTGTGTTGTTAGTTAGGGATTCATGAGATTGTGGTATTAAGACGTGGCCGATTTTTGTGGAGCGTGCAACGGCTCATTGATATCTGGTGTCTAACTTGGAGAGTGGATTTCTCTGAGAGGAGAGGCAGTCCGCTGCTTTGCTCTCGCTGGCTAGATTTCAAGGAGAAGACGGTAGAATGGATTCGGAAGAGGCCACGCCAACAGTTTTCGAAGAGAAGAAAACATAATGCATTATTGGGGAAAAATATTTAGATCCACCCCCTCCCCCAAAACCAATATCCCATATACTCATCTCCTAAGATGGTTTTTCAAATGCCTCATTTATTATTGGGACTGATCTAGCCTGTTAAATGTGAAAAATTTGTACATTTTCAGAGGTGACAGCATGGTCGTACGGGTCGTATTGCCCGTACTGATACGGGCAGTACGACCAGTACGGGACTGGAGTTTCCCACGGAGATTGTATCGGTCGCGTCAAATGGATATAGTCGTATGGACCGTATCAACCGTATTGACCGTATAGGTCGTATTGCGTCGGGCCCGAAAACCTAATTCTCGTTTATACGGTGTGTGGCCGTCACAGGTTTTGTAATTAGAATAGTAGAGCGAGTGTGTGAGGCGATTCTGAGGGTGTAACGATCTTCCGGAAACTTGATTATAGTGGATTGAGCCTGCAAGCGACGAGTGGACGTACCTCCTACACTGGGAGGGAACCACTATAAATCTCGTGTGTCAATTTCGTTTCTGCAATTTTCATCGTTTATTTCGTGTTCTTGATTCGTAATTGTTAGCGCGATCCTAACATAGCCAATATCGTCTCATTAAAAAATAGAAAATCAATCTTGATAAAATCAGTTAGTTCAGTTTTACAATGAGACCGATTTTGTCAAAACCAATTTATTAAAAGATCGATTTTGATAAGACCGGCCTAAAGTTAAATACAGATTTGGGTTCCTTCTTTAGTTATGTGTGTAATTATTAGAGGCATAATTGAAGCAGTGGCTAAAATACCAGGCAGTTCAGATCTCCATATTTTGCAAATAGATGATAAAATGGACTCATTCGGAAAAGGAAACTTTCCTGCGGCACGTTGAGAGGAAAGAGTATTATGAGACAAACTCTCTTTTCAAGTTTGGTGATGACAAGCTTCTTTCTTAATAAAAAAATAGTAAACTTTCATCCGGCACGTTGAGAGGAAAGAATATTATGAGACAAACTCCCCTTTCAAGTTTGGTGATGACAAACTTCTTTCTTAATAAAGTTTCATTTTAAGCAAGTTTACTCTTCAGGGATAAGAAGTGGAGAATGAAGAACTACTATTTACAGATGACATTTAAGCTCCTTTCTACATTGTCACAACAAATGTGATCTTCAATCAGGCATTTCAATGTCATCTTCATTATCATTTAAATACAACCTTCAAACTTCTTCTTCATCATTATCATTAAAGTGGCATTATCATCACACTAAATAGATATTTTTCAAAAGGTAGAGCCTTACTTAGATTTGTATCTGTACACTAGATAAGAACCCAAACAATGAAGTGTGCTTTTTTACTGCAGTTGTTTTGGTTGGCTTCATTTGCAGTTTTGTATTCCTTGAAAACTCATTGAGTATTCGTCAATATTACCGATCTACCTCATTATTCTTTGCAACTGAGCATGTAGCAAAGGTTTATGCAAAAAATATCATTGCGTTCTGATATTTTGATAGATGAAGTTAATTTGTTACTCTTTTGTTCATATAAAATAATTAGTTGATCATGTAGGCCTGTCCATTTAGTCCTTCGGGCCCAAAAGTCCGCAGTCCGACCGTCCAATCCATAAGGCTAAGCCCGGCTCGACCCTAGAAGTCAGCCCGATAAACTTCAGCCCGGTATGCAAAAGACCGTACTAGGATCCAGCAAATTTAGCCCGGCCCGATCCTTCAGGCTTGGCCCGATCCGACCCTTCAATTGGTTAGTTTGTTCACACTTGTTTAATTTGTCCATACTTGTGTTTATTGGTTAGTGCATTTATAGATTTGTCAATTTTATGTTAAATGTATAATATAAATATAGTAATTTAAATTTGGTATTATATTTGAGGATTTTCAAGTCCGACAAATTTTGGGCCGGTCCTCCAAAGCCCGGCCGAGCCCGTAAAATTAGGGCATCGGACTGCCCTAAAGCTTTGTAATTTCGATAAGGGCCGATCCGGCCCGGCCTTTTAAAACTGGTAGGATCAAAAAATATTAAGTCCATACTTGTGTTTATTGGTTAGTGCATTTATAGATTTGTCAATTTATTTGTGAATCATTATTTTGAAATTTTATGTGTTCATATTTGTTTTTATTTAATATTTACATATATGTTAAATGTATAATATAAATATAGTAATTTAAATTTGGTATTATAATTGAGGGCTTTCAAGCCCGACAAATTTTGGGCCGGTCCTCCAAAGCCCGGCCCGAGCTCGTAAAATTAGGGCATCGGACTGCCCTAAAGCTTTGTAATTTCGATAAGAGCCGATCCGGCCCGACCTTTTAAAACTGGTAGGGTCAAAAAATATTAAGTCCATTAGGACTCGGGCTTAATATATTTGGACCGGACTTTGGAGCGGACTGGCCCGGCCCATTGGACAGCCCTAAATTGATGTATCACTTTGATTTTCACTTTGTCAATATTTTCTAAAAACAAGTTCCACGAAAAGTAAAAATGCCTGAATTTGAAGAACCAGACAAGTCACAAGTGTACACTATTGTAAAAAGTTGCAGCCATTTTTGCAGGTACAGAGAGAGATAAAGGGCTAAACAGAGAGGAGTGAAAGTAGCCATTTTTACAGGGAATTCGACTGGCCATGGGAACCCTCTCAAGAAACAGCACCACTCAATCAAATGTCCCAAACCTAAGTGTTGTCCCAAGTGTTCCTCCTCTTCTTCTTCTTTTCTCACCACAACATATAGAAAAAAATTTAAAAGCACGGCAAAAGCTAATAGCTAATTGAGTTTTAGCTTTTGCCGTGCTTCGCTAAATCGTTTCAATTCTACCGTGAATTCTGCACGGCCGGTCTTGAGGAGACCGGCCGTCTAAAAAAATTGGGCGGCCGCTTGTGCTGAGACCGGCCAGTTGGGTTTCCTAACTGGCCGGTCTCAGCACAAGCGGCCGCCCAATTTGCTGAATTTGTGACCGGCTGGACCGGTTTTAATTAAATTATGAGTGGCCGCCCTTGGCAAAGGCGGCCACTTTTGATTTACAATTCTGCGTCTCGCCCGCGAGACGCAGACTCCCCCGGCTGCTTCTCTCCCTTCTCCCCTCCGTCCGGCGCTCCTCCCATCCCTCCGGCGTTCCAGACCTCCTCCACGCGACGCAGAGCTTTCGTGGTTCTTCAGGTAACCGCTACTTAGTTGATTTCGATTTTAGGCTTGTTAGGGTTAGGGTTAGGGGAATGAGCAACTAAATCTCAGTGTGGTTTGATTTGAAATGTGTTTAGGGTTTGTTGATTTTTGTAGATTGTTGTATTTGAGATTCACACTGAGATTGTTATCCAACGAAATTTGTTTAGTGAATTGTCCAGAATTTTTGATGAAATTTTGAATTTGTTTGAATTTTGATTAGGGATTGTGTTTTGTGAATTTTGTTATTGTTATCCAACGAAACTGTTTGGTGCTGGGATTTTAGTTGGATTGAGTTTGATTGTTAATTGGCATTTTGATGAAGGTGGGAGAAATATGGTTTAATTTTTATGGGATAGTGATGAATGGTTGTTGCTATTATTGTTGGTTTGTTGTTGGAATATTTGTTGGATTGTGTGGGATTGTTAATAGTTGTTGGATGAATGTTGGAGAAATATGATACAAATTTTGTGGGATAGTTTTGTATTAGTAATTAAACTTGTTAGTGGTATTTAATTCAATTTGTTGTTGTTGTTTGTAAGTTGAGATGAGATGGTGGAAGGATTAAAGTGTATTGATATTTTTTAGTGTACATGTTCGTGTTCTGGGATTGTGAAATGTGGTTTTAATGTGGTTGTTGTTATGTTGTGTAGATGGATATTGATCAAATTGATGAGCCTGGGCCTATTGATAACTCAGTTTTGAGCCAACAGCAGAACCATAGGTCCCAACAAGTTTGGAATGATCCGGTAAGTGAATATGGACAATGTATTGTTTTATAATTACTTGACCTGATTATTTCACATTCTTATGCGTTGAATTGCAGGATGATGTGAAAGTGCTGAAGGTGGTCCACAGGAGGATGTGGGAGATGGATGATCGGATAGTGCCATATATTGTCCGGGCCGGATTTTATCCATGGACACAACTCCAAAATATCGAAGTGGATTGGGCTTTGATTACAGCACTCGTGGAGCGGTGGAGGCAAGAGACACACACATTTCATTTAAGGACCGGGGAGGCCACCATTACATTACAAGATGCGGGCCTTCTTACCGGTTTACCCACAGAGGGTCGTGTGGTAACCGGTAAGGAGGAGGACGAGTGGGTCACCACATGCACCAGACTGTTGGGTGCTTACCCCGAGTGTCCGACACGTCCGGCACTCGCGAAGAGGAGATGGTTTGTCAATAACATGCAGATTGTACCCGAGGACGCGACGGAAGAAGTATTGGAGCGATTTGCGCGGGCGTACATCTTGTGCATGATCGGTTCCTCCTTGATGCCAGATTTGTCCGGGGATAGGATCCCACTGCACTACCTCCCATTACTGGGGGATCTCGACGCAGCGAGATCATATAGCTGGGGTAGTGCAGTGCTGGCATATTTGTATAGGCAGTTGTGCAGTTCAGCCCGTGGTGGACACAAGGTGATGGGTGGATGCATCATATTGCTACAATTATGGAGTTGGGAGAGGATAGCCATCGGGCGGCCACAGGGGTTTAGCCGGTCCCTCCAGCCCATGGATGAAGAGATTGATCCGTATTTCAAAGGAGCTTGGTCGTACACGTAAGTTTATGCATAGTCACCTGATTCATAGTTTAAACAATGTCATTTAAATTATGCTACAACTAATTTAATATTATCATCGCAGGAATGGTACGGGCCGAAGTCCTGGATGGAGACACCTCATAGGTCGTTGATAGTTTACCGTGATCAGTTAGACCTTATGGCCCATGATGACTTCGATTGGACACCGTACGATGAGACGGTCCTCCCTTTGCTGAATCCGGCATGTACTGACGGGTCTATCAGTTGGTGCGCCGAGGTGCTATTGGTGTGCTTCAACATTGTGGAATGGCATCAGCCGGCCAGAGTGATGCGACAGTTCGGCATGGTCCAGCGTATTCCACCTCCATCCCGGGCGGCCTCTGATCCAAAACATATGTTGACAAGAAGAGCTCGTAAGGATTGGTCAGCAGAACTTAAAGAGTACATTGATCTTTGGACGGACAGATTGAATTCGATTGTGGTTGGCGAGCCAGCACAATTAGCCGATGGAGGTAATCCAAATTACAGGCGATGGTTCGTGACTACTACCCGTCGCTTCATTCAACCTCGCGCTGACCAATCTCGGCCATATCGGCCAATTGCACCTGAGCGCTCCAGAATTATAAGTTTTTTATTTTTTAACCGATAAATTTTGATAGTGTGTAGATTGGTGATATATTCATAAATGATAATTGTGCCTTGCAGGTCCGGACGTTGGTTATGCATGCACGCTGTGCTGCAGAATTGTTCATGGACCCCCGGCAGCCATTGGATCTCAAACATGCACCGCACCGTATTTTTCATTCGGCCTATTCTGAACTGGAAGCGCTAGGCGAGGCAGATGCAATTGGTGTGGATCCGTCTGCAATTCAATTCGACACTGGTAAAATTACAGTCATTTATATCAGAATAGTTCCTATTAGTTCAACAGGCAGTTAAGTCAATTGTGGTAATTATAGGGAGTGACGACAATGATGGTCGCGGCGATGACCCCTATCATGTGAGTCATCTATATACACAGGAGGACGTCGGTCCGAGTGCACCAAATCCACCTGACGCCAGTCCTAGTGGATCAGGGCAGCACTATGCCGGGCCTAGTGGATCAGGGCAGCACTATGCCAGGCCTAGTGGATCCGGGCAGCACTATGCAGCGCCTAGTGGATCCGGGCAGCACAATGCCCGTCCTAGTGCACCGCTCTCACCTGAGCATTTTCTCAGACGATCACAGAGGTACAGGAGGCCCCCACCATGTCTATCATACACACCATGGCGTTGATTAGTGGAATCTAATGATGTACTCATTATTGGGATTGAATGTTCTACATTTATGTTCATATTTGCGTTAATTGTCTTTTATTGATTAAAGTCCCCAAATTTCAATCATTTCACAAACTTAACAAATGAGAAGGCTACATCACAGGACGTAAGGATGCACTATTGTTTGTTCGGACATGATCTCCTGTTGTGTCCCGTGTTATGACACAATCCACATTTCCGCACCCGCGTTGCTCCTTGTGAACTTGATTCTCCCCGATCCATTTCGTTACGGCGACGCACGGATGGCTGACGGCCCAATTTAGATCGCTTGAACCCGGGGGCTGGTACGTGTTTAAGGCCCTCATACGGCCTCCAGCGTGACTCATCTGGAATGACGTAAAATGAGTAGTTCCATGTCTGATGGAAGGTCTCCAGTGTATAGTATTCGCTGACGAACTGAATGTACGGAATATTCTGACTCTTGTAAACTGCCATCACGTGAGAACACGGGTAGTGGAACGCGACCCATTTACCACAAGTACAGGTACCGTCTTCGAGCCGCACTTCATGAATGTGATGTTTCTGAGTGGTCAGCACTTGAAATACACCACGGGTTGCGTCGAATACAGTAACCCGATGAAACAAAGCTTTCTCCCTGATATCCCGCAAAATCAAGTCTATCCTGGGTGCAAGTATTGAAGCCGAGTTCAGGTATAACTCTCGACGCTTGCAGAAGTATTCATTGCACTGGTAAAAGGTGAACAGGACAACAGCACATATGGGTAGATCCCGAGCACCGCGCAGTATATTGTTAAAACATTCGCTAGCGTTCGTTGTCATTGATCCCCATCTCAAACCACCTTCATCATAAGCCAAAGACCATTTCGACCAAGGAATAGATTCCAGCCATTCAATTACCCGCGGCCTATCTCCCAGCAATCCAATAAGCTCTTGATATTCTTTATCAAACTTCACCTGCTGCCTTTGATGTGCGATGTGCCCAAGTTTCTTCTTAAGTGTAGCATCCTTCACTTTTATATTGAAATTGCTCTGTAAGTGCCTGATACACACCCTATGATACCCTCGAGGAGGGGACCAATCCGGCTCCCCCATCGCTGCTATTATTCCTTTGTGTCTATCAGAAATAACGCAAATTCCATCTCGATCTGTCACGCCTTCCCGAATGCACTGCATAAACCATTTCCAACTGTTGTTGTTCTCACTCTCAACTAAGGCAAATGCAACAGGCAGAATATGGTTGTTTGCATCCAGAGCAACTGCCACGAGTAACTTCGCATCATACTTCCCATACATATGGGTTCCATCTACACAAAGAACTGGACGACAATGTGTGAAAGCTCTAATTGAAGGTCTGAATGCCCAGAACACTCGGTGTACGATCATCTCACCACTCTCGTCATCTCTGTATCGGACCCATCTCACAACTGTCTCATCGTTAGAATCCTGTAGTGCTTGCATAAATAAGGGAAGTCTGCCAAAAGATTCGTCCCAATCCCCAAACAAATTCTTTAGCGTCTGTTATTTTGCTTGCCATGCCTTCAAATACTTGATATTGCACCCGTAGTCTTTGAAGATTCTTGCTCTAATTTCCCCGACGGTGAGTCGCAACCTTTCACTGATAATGTCCCCGATCTCGCGGGCTATGAAATGCCGATTGAGATGCACATTTTCATTTGTAATCTTGTCGTTCGTGCATACGTGATCCCCTTTATATTTTCTCACCTCCCAGTAGCTGGCATTTTTCTTCATCGCAATCCTTACGCGCCACGGACAGTTTTCCACTCCTTCTCGGCATTGAAGAACCAGCAAGCGCGGTTCTGATTCAATCGTCATGTATTCCACCCGGTTAAGAATCGAATACTTTTGTACAGCATAAATGGCTTCCGCCTTGCTGCTAAAAGTGGATCCTACAGCAAGTGTAAAAGACCTTCTAGTGCTACCATCATAATACTCTTCCACGGGATTATTCACGTCCCACGCCGACACATCATGGAATGCTGGAATATCCCATACCCGTTCGGGTTCTGGAACCCGGAACTCGCCTTCGTCTTCCAATTCTTCAATCCACTCCATTTCCTCTCTATCGTATTCATCCATCACCGGCATCTCGAGTGTCTCCAATGTGGACATAACCATAGGGTCTGAATCACTGTTATCCATTGTTTGCTGTATTCCTATTCCGAATTTTAAATACAAAAGTTATATTTTCCTAAAGCAATGCGTCAAATAAGTATATTGTTTGTGCACAATCATTTTCAACATGTAACTAAATATCACACAATAAATTAATCAAATAATATAACTATAAAATTACCGTTTCGGTCTTCTCCAAATGAGCTTAAACCAACTGCAATAGGAAAAGAGGATGGGATTGCAAAAGAGAGAGGAGGAATGCTAGGAGAGATGGAGATGCTTGGAAATGGGAGAGGGGAGCCGTTTATAAAGGCTTGCGGCCGGTTTTGGCATGAGCGGCCGCTCTAGGCGGCCGGTCATCCCAAAACCGGCCGCCTTACTTACTCACCTACCCCACCTACCGGGCACATTCCTAACTACCACCCATCCAACCGGTCGCAATGAATATATTCATTGCGGCCGGTTTAGCTGAGGCCGGCCAGTTAGGAAACCCAACTGGCCGGTCTCAGCACAAGCGGCCGCCCAATTTTTTTTAAACGGCCGGTTTCTTCAAGGCCGGCCGTGCAGAATTCACGGTAGAATTGAAACGATTTAGAGAAGCACGGCAAAAGCTAAAACTCAATTAGCTTTTGCCGTGTTTCTAAATTTTTTTCCAACATATAAGTGTTGTAATGCTGTGGTAAGTGACACACAACTACAATTAAAGTAGAAATGAGGAAAAGGAACAAGGACAAGAACAAGAATATCAAATTTACATTGAAAACTCCTAAATGAAATAGAAGAAAAACCACGAGCAAATGTAGGAGAATTTTAGTGAAGCAAAAATAAGATGTGAAGAATATGAACAAGAAGTGGAGAATGAAGAACTACTATTTATAGGTATATGCTAACTTGTCTTCCAAATTAAAACTCCCATGGCAATTGTGACATTCAAGCTCCTTTCACAACAAATGTTCATCTTCATTATCATCACATTTCTCCCACAAAATCACTTTTGTGATCCTTCTGTCTACTCTACATTGCCATTCTCATGTTGCATAGTTTCTGCTAGGCCAATCGAGGATTTTGACCATAAAGCCTGATCCTCCATTGTCTGTCCTGATCTTTTCTCCAGATTCAAGCTCAACCCGTTCTTCGACTATTTTAAAACTAAAAATACATCCCCTTACCTTTAACTAGATACATCTTTCATATCCTCGAGTAGTCGTCGATAAAGAAACGAAGTATTTTGCTCCTCCCAGGGATAGAATCATTTCTTTCCAAAAATGTATCAGCTCTAAGATAGCTTTAAAACCGATAAATAACACAATGCTCACAAAAGGATAATGATACACTTGAAAGCTCTTGAAGAAGCTTTTACTTTAGTAAGAAATCTTTAAACCTCTTTCAAACTTGTGGTCAAGCTTTGGATGCCACTTCATTATTAATTCTTCTACTAAACTACTTGACAAAATAGATATTTCTCCTTCTTGTTTTGTTTCGCCTTTATACAGGTAAATGTTTGCAATTATCTTTTCCGCTTACATTAATACAAGCGCGCCTTTTACTATTTTCATGATCCCATCTGAAATATAAGTTTTACACCCATTATTATCTAATTATCCTAAGGACAATATATGTTTCTCCAACCCTTTCACATGACAAATCGTGTCATCATATATTTTCACATTTATGGTTCCAATACCAACAATCTCTTAAGGCATGCTCATCTTCCATAAGCACTCATGCTCCTAAGATAGGTTCATATTGATGGAACCATTCTTTACGAGAAGTCATGTGTCATGTTGCTCCGGAGTTTATAAGCCACACATCAATAAATTATGATTAATTTAATTTGGATCGAACGTGTAATTAGATAATTGTATGTATGCTATCATTGAGATAACCTTGAATAATGTGATCTAATTCTTTTGAAAGCTTATCATGTATAAGTTTAATCGTAGAATATATTGTGTAGATACCTAGAGATAATTATGGAAATCTTTGAGAGACGCAATTCATGATTATCTCAATTATATCTTCTTGTGGAGAAGATATAAATATGAGTTATGCTCCCCGATCTATCATATCGTTTTTCAGTTTCTTACCCTCAAAGAAACTGACTCAAGACACATACAGTTATACTGGAAGCACCAACCCACGCTTTTGCATTGCAGGTAACTTCCAGCAATGGATTCAGATATGTTTTATTTTACAGTAATCATGTATGCTTAATTATTCTGTTATGGATTTTATCATATTAAATTCGTTTCCTATATGACTGTGATCTAACAATTGGTATCAGTCGCCTCCCATATGCAGCTAATTGAGCATAAATCGAATCTGTTTTTTGTCGTTGTGAAAACTGAATAATTCAAATTTTCAATTCAGATATTAAACAATTCAGATATATCTACTCTAAAAAACGAAACACAAATTAATCCATGCTTGTTCAGTGTTTCGGTTTTTCAGAGATTTTTTGAGTTAACTGGGTCAGTTACAGTATAAATATCACCACTCATCCTCCTCTAAAACAAATCACCAAACACATAGCAACAACATCCGAACATAAACAAAAACACCGTCTCCAGAAATCACGGCAATGCAACCCTTCTCTCTCCTCCCCATCTTCACGCTCTCTCTCCTCTTCATCATCCCCGTCATCTTCCTCCTCCTCCTGGTCGCCAAAAATGGCAGGAGCCAAACCCCTTCACCCTATCCAAAATCCTACCCGCTCATCGGGATGGAGATCGCC
This sequence comes from Umbilicus rupestris, assembly GCA_963678935.1. NCBI lineage: Eukaryota > Viridiplantae > Streptophyta > Magnoliopsida > Saxifragales > Crassulaceae > Umbilicus > Umbilicus rupestris. The sequence goes on along the minus strand of OY787611.1, from coordinate 1,829,280 downwards.
CGATACAAGAACATGAGCAACCGCATGCAATGGACGACCGACGTTCTGAGAGCCACGCCATCGCTCACCTTCACCCTCCGCCGCTTTTTCACATTCCCTTCCATCATCGTCACTGCCAACCCTGAAAACGTCCAACACATTCTCAAAAACAGCTTCAGCAACTACCAGAAAGGTCCAGAGTTTCGGACCACTTTCCACGATTTCCTCGGCCACGGGATTTTAAACGCTGATGGCGACGTTTGGAAGTTTCAACGACAGGTTGCGAGACATGAGTTCAACACTAAATCCTTGCGGAAATTCGTCGAAACGGTTGTGGACGCTGAGGTGCGCGATCGACTCAAGCCTCTGTTATCGTCTGCGGATGAGACGAAGGCGGTTCTCGACCTGCAAGATGTGTTGCAGAGATTCGCGTTTGATAACATCTGTCAAATCGCATTCGGGTACGACCCGGCTTATCTTTCTCCGGATCTCCCCGAAACCGAGTTCGCCAAGGCGTTCCAGCACTCTGCTCTGCTGACCAGCTTCAGATTCATTTCGATTTTTCCGACGTGGAAATTGAAGAGGTTGTTTCAGATGGGGTCGGAGAAGGAGCTCACCAGAGACGTTGCCCGAGTTCGCAAGCTGGCTCGAAACATCGTTAAGAAGAAGAAAGATAAGCTCGAAAGAAGTCTATCACCATCATCATCTGCGGATTCCACCGAGGATCTTCTTTCCAGATTCTTGAGCTCCGGACACTCGGACGAGGCCTTCATTGTGGACATTGTGATCAGCTTCATTCTCGCGGGCCGCGACACCACCTCCGCAGCTCTCTCGTGGTTCTTCTGGCTCATCCACAACCATCCGCGAGCAGAGGCCGAGATTCTCAACGAGATAGATCAGAAATCTGACATAAACTCCTTCGAAGAAGTGCGAGAGTTGACATACACGCACGCGGCGCTCTGCGAGTCTATGAGGCTCTACCCACCAGTGCCGTCGGACGACAAACAAGCTGTGGAGGATGACGTGTTACCGGACGGGACGAAAGTGAAGAAGGGCATGACAGTGACGTACCATCCATACGCGATGGGGAGGATGGAGAAGCTGTGGGGTGCGGACTGGGAGGATTTCAAGCCGGAGCGGTGGCTGCACAAGGATGAGACTACTGGGAAGTTGAAATTGGCAGCTGTTGATCCTTACACGTATCCAGTTTTTCAAGCTGGGCCGAGAATATGTATTGGGAAAGATATGTCGTTCTTGCAGATGAAGAGGGTGGCGGCGGGAGTTCTGTCGGAGTTTAAGGTTGTTCCGGGAGTGGAGGGATTCGAGCCGCAGTTTACTGTTGAGTTGACCACCAAGATGCGAGATGGGTTTCCTGTGAGGATCGTAAAGAGGACAACTTGATAAGAAATGATGCAAGCACCACCAACACCATCCCAAGATCCAGCATATCTGCCATTGTAACCGAGAGAAACAAACGCCCCACAAAATTACTCAGCAAATTAACAGATTATGTAGTATCTGACTAGAAGATTCTCATTTACAGGGACAATTAATTATTAGAGTTTGTTACAAAAGTCCTATAAATAACAATTCTCTCATCTTCTTCTCACTCGCCCTCCTTTCCCCTGATACTGCCCAGTTGCCGGTATCACTCTCCCATCACCATGTTATGCCCCATTGCTGTGAGTTGCGAAAATAGAGTGTTGATATGGTATGTCACCACAGTTGACTCCATCTTTCGAAGGGTGTAAAGTTTTCTCTTTAAGAAAATTTTGTTGTGAAATAATTTGGCCTCGTACAACTTTGTCAAAAGTATCCCATATTTGTTTTGTTGTGTTTTTCTCCGCCAAATATCCATCGGCTAGTACTAGATGTAGGTTAACGATGACATTTTCATTCATCTCGATCCACTAACCGTTGTCGGTGATCTCTTTGGGTCTTTCTGCAATTCTCTAGATTGCTTTCATTTTCATTTTTCACAAAGAGATAGTGTCCCCCATGAACTTCTCTGCTGCCATTCTCCTTTCCACTAACTTGATCATAAACTAACTTGGCTCGGAACTGTTGTGTGTTGAGGTTAGTAGCACACAACTATAACTAAAGTAGAAATGAGAAAACAATAGGAAAAATGAACAAAATGAATAAGAATATACCAAATTTATGTGTAAAACTCCCAAATGAATGAGGCGAATCGTGGAGGATCGTACTAAAGCAAAAATAAGGGATTACAATGTGAAGAAGATGTATGTATTAGATAATCTTTATTAGGGCTAGTTTAGTCTTTTGCTGTTATATGTTTTCCTATAAATTCGTATGTTATGCCTCATGTATCAGTATCGTTTGCATCAATAAAACCCTAGCCTCTTTTTTGTTCTTGTTCGATTTCTTCATGGTATCAGGGCCACTATCGATTAGTGGGCGCTTGGATTAGTTAGCACGGTGGTCCATTTTTTTTTTTTTTTTTTAGTAATCACGCTTCGTCGGCTTCAGATTTCTAGGGTTTCGGCCCCTTCGATTGTTCTTTTGGTTTCTAGGGTTGTTGCTGCTTCTTTGCATATTCGTTATGGCTACCGGGAATGATGATTCGCTACAAGCTATCAGCGTTCAGTTGAATGGACAGAATTATTCGTATTGGAGTTATGTCATGAAGAATTTTTTGATTGGCAAAAAGTTATGGGGCTTCATTACTGGAGAACAGAGAAAGCCGGCCAATACAAATCCGAATCAATTGTCGGGTTGGCAGGTTAACAATTCGAAGATTATTACTTGGATTAATAATTCTGTTAAGCAGTCGATTGGTGTTCACTTTGCGAAGTTTGACACGGCTAAAGAGATTTGGGATTACTTGGAGAGATTGTATACACAATCAAATTTTGCAAAGCTGTATCAGCTAGAGAATGATATTCGAACTCTGCAACAAGGCTCTATGACAATTCAGGAATTTTATTCGGCTATGAATAACCTTTGGGATCAACTTGCAATGACCGAATCTGCAGAATTGCGAGGTTTTGCTGCTTACATTGCTCGAAGGGAGGAGCAGCGACTTGTTCAATTTTTGATGGCTCTCCGTGATGAGTTTGAGGGTATACGTGGTGGTATTTTGCATCGGAATCCTCTTCCGAGTGTTGATTCGGTAGTGAATGAGCTCCAAGCAGAAGAGACGCGCTTGAAAACTCGTGTTGAGAAATCTCTTCCTGATAATTCTGTTTTTGCGATTCGGAAGCCTGATGATAAGAAGAATGGGCCTAGAGTTGCTAAAGACGAATGTAGCTACTGCAAGAAGAAGGGTCATTGGAAGGCTCAGTGTCCATTATTGTTATCGAAATCCCAGCAAGGTAGTCAGCCTAGACAATCTGCCTCTCCTTCCACTGCAGCTTTTGCCTCACAGAGTGATGCTGGAACTTCTCTCAGTCCTGACTTGGCCAATTTAACAGAGCAGCTTCAGAAATTCATTGCCTCACAGTCTCATGTCCTGGTTGCCTCTCCTCAGTCAGGTTTGCACTCTAGCAACAAGTCAGGTATATCTTATCCTTCCTGGATACTAGATTCTGGTGCTTCGCGTCATATGTCACATGATTCAAATTCTTTTGTGTCCATTACATCTGCTCCTTCAGAATCAATTTTGACTGCTGATGGCACTCCTATGCCAATCACTGGAGTCGGCTCTATTTGTACTCCCTCCATGTCCTTTCCTGATGTCTATCATGTTCCTAGTCTTACGCTGAATCTTGCATCTGTTGGTCAGTTATGTGACTCTGCCTTACTTGTTTCTTTCTCTCGTTCGTTTTGTTATGTGCAGGATCCTCTTTCCAAGAAGCTGATTGGGACAGGCCGTAGGCAGGGGGGACTTTATGTGTTAGATCAGCTGAAAGTACCTGAGGTTGCAGCATCTGGTGTCGATTTATCTTCTTTTCGTCTTAGTCCTTCTTCGTCTAGTTTTTACTTATGGCATTCACGCTTAGGACATGTTTCTGGATCTCGTTTGAAGTATTTGGCTTCAACGGGAGCGTTGGGTAAATTAGATATTCACAATATTTCTGATTGTTGTGGATGCAAGTTAGCTAAATTTTCGGCCTTGCCTTTTAATAAGAGTTCGTCTGTTTCACGTTCTCCATTTGATTTGATACACTCTGACGTTTGGGGTCCTTCTCCTGTTCCTACCAAAGGTGGATCTCGATATTATGTGTCCTTCATTGATGATTGTACTCGTTTTTGCTGGATATATCTCATGAAACAACGTTCTGATTTTTTTCAAATCTATCAAAAGTTCCGTGCTCTAATCAAAACTCAGCATAATGCAGTCATTAAGTGTTTTCGTTGTGATTTAGGAGGGGAATACACATCTAGTCGATTTCTTGATATTCTTGCTTCTGATGGCACTATTCGTCAAACCTCGTGCACTGACACTCCCGAACAGAATGGGATAGCCGAGAGAAAACACAGACACATTGTTGAAACAGCACGTTCTCTTCTCTTGTCTGCTTCTATTCCAAGTTCTTTTTGGGGCGAAGCTGTTCTTACCGCTGTCCATTCTATAAATAGAATTCCTTCGTCTGTCACTTCTGGTGTGTCTCCTTTTGAGAAACTTTATGGTCATACTCCTGATTATTCTTCTTTGAGAGTATTTGGTTGTACCTGCTTTGTTCTTCGCCCTCACGTCGAACGTAGCAAACTCACAGCTCGTTCTGCACTATGTGTCTTTGTTGGTTATGGTGATGGTCAGAAAGGTTATCGTTGTTATGATCCGGTTAGCCATAAACTTTATGTCTCTCGTCATGTTGTCTTTCTTGAACACATTCCGTACTTCTCTATTCCGCCTGAAACTCCTAGTACACAGATTTCTAATGTTATTCTTATTGACCCATTTGACTCTGTCAGTGTTGACACTTCTGACATTGTAGATGCTCAGCCTCAGGATACTGATGCTTCTGATGTTCCACCTGTTCCTACAGCCACTCAGGATGACGCTTCTGTGATTGAGGATCCTCTTCCTCCGTCCTCTCGATATCCTTCGCGTAACCGTAAGTCCACTCAGTTACCTGATTATGTATACTCTACGTATTCGGCTTCGTTTGCTTCTTTTTTGACCTCTGTTCACCAGATATCTGAGCCCTCTTCCTATAAGGAGGCGGTTCATGACCCTTGTTGGCAGCAGGCAATGAATGAAGAACTCTCTGCATTGGCCAAAACAGATACTTGGGATATTGTTCCTCTTCCGGCTGGTAAGCGTGCTATTGGTTCTCGTTGGGTCTATAAGATCAAAACCAAATCTGATGGAAGCATTGAGCGGTACAAGGCTCGTTTAGTTGCTAAAGGCTTTGCCCAACAGTATGGTATGGATTATGAGGAAACTTTTGCACCTGTTTCCAAACATGTTACGATTCGCACTCTTATTGCAGTTGCATCAGTGAAGGTGTGGTCTATTTCTCAGTTGGATGTTAAGAATGCCTTTTTGAATGGTGATTTGAAGGAGGAAGTTTATATGACTCCTCCCCCTGGTGTTCCTCATAGTTCTGGAGAAGTTTGCAGATTGAAGAAAGCCTTGTATGGACTGAAACAAGCTCCACGTGCCTGGTTTGAAAAGTTTTCGATTGTGATTTCGTCTCTTGGATTTCATTCTAGTGACCATGATTCAGCCCTCTTTATCAGGTCTACTCCATCTGGTCGTACATTACTTTCGCTATATGTGGATGATATGATTATTACAGGTGATGACACTGATGGAATTGCGGAACTGAAACAACATTTAGCTCGTGAGTTTGAGATGAAAGATTTGGGACCTTTGCGTTACTTTTTGGGTATTGAAGTAGATTACTCTCCACGAGGTTATTTTCTCTCGCAGTCTAAGTATATTGGTGATATTCTCGATCAGGCTCGCCTTTCTGATACTCGCACTGCTGATACTCCAATCGAGACTAATGCTCGATATAAGTCCACTGATGGAGTTCCTTTGTCGGATGCTTCTTTGTACCGTACTCTGGTTGGGAGCTTAGTATATCTTACTATTACCAGACCGGATATTGCTTATGCAGTTCACATTGTTAGTCAGTTCGTTTCGGCCCCTACCACTGTACATTGGGCAGCTGTGCTTCGTATTCTTCGTTATCTTCGTAAGACACAGTTTCAGAGTTTGTTGTTTTCTTCGACGTCTTCCTTGGAGTTGCGAGCTTACTCTGATGCTGATTGGGCTAGTGATCCTTCTGATCGGAAGTCTGTGACCGGATATTGTCTTTTCCTTGGTGATTCTCTTATTTCGTGGAGAAGCAAAAAGCAAACAGTTGTGTCTCGATCTTCTACAGAGGCGGAATATCGGGCCATGGCATCTACTACTGCAGAAATTATATGGTTGCGTTGGTTACTTGCTGATATGGGTATTGCTCTTTCTGATCCTACTCCGATGTATTGCGACAACGCTAGTGCGATTCAGATTACTCGAAATTCAGTGTACCATGAGCGCACAAAGCACATTGAGATTGATTGTCACCTCACTCGCCACCATTATCAGAATGGAACTATTACATTGCCGTTTGTCACTTCCACTATGCAGATTGCTGATTTGTTTACCAAGGCGCACTCTGCTTCACGTTTTCGTTTCTTAGTCAGCAAACTTTCGATGCTTTTTGTTAATGCATCTTGAGTTTGAGGGGAGATATTAGATAATCTTTATTAGGGCTAGTTTAGTCTTTTGCTGTTATATGTTTTCCTATAAATTCGTATGTTATGCCTCATGTATCAGTATCGTTTGCATCAATAAAACCCTAGCCTCTTTTTTGTTCTTGTTCGATTTCTTCAGTATGAAGATGAAGAAGGGATGACAACAGTTTTTCAAGAGAAGAAAACATAATGCATTATTGGGGAAAAGTATTTAGATCCACCCCCTCCCCCAAAACCAATATCCCATATACTCCTCTCCTAAAATGGTTTCTCAAATGCCTCATTTCATATTGAGACCAGTCTTGCTAACATCGGTCTCATTCAAAAAATAGGAAACCAATCTTGATAAAATCGATTAGTTCAGTTTTACAATGAGACCGGTTTTGTCAAAACCAATCTATTAGGAGACCGATTTTGTTAAGGTCGGCCTCAAGTTAAATACAGATTGGTTCCTTCTTCAGTTCTGCCTGTAATTGTTAGAGGCATAATTGATGGAGTGGCTAAAATACCAGGCAGTTCAGATCTCCATATTTCACTATGCAAATAGATGATAGAATGGATTCGTTCCGAAAAACAAACTTTCCTCCGGCACGTTGAGAGGAAAGAGTATTATGAGACAAACTCTCCTTTCAAGTTTGGCGATGACAAGCTTCTTTCTTAATAAAATTTCATTTTAAGCAAGTTTGTTCTTCAGGAATAAGAAGTGAAGAATGAAGAACTACTATTTACAGATGACATTTAAGTTGTCACAATGGTGACATTTAAGCTCCTTTCTTCATTGTCACAACAAATGTGATCTTCAATGAGACATTTCAATGTCATCTTCATTATCATTTAAATGCAACCTTCAAACTTCTTCTTCATCATTATCATCACACTAAATAGATATTTTTCAAAAGGCAGGGCCATACTAAGATTTGTATATGTACACTAGAGAAGAGTCCCAAACAATGAAGTGTGTTTTTTTACTACAGTTGTTCTGGTTGACTCCATTTGCACCTTTGTATTCCTTGAAGACTCATTGAGTATCCGTCAATATTATCGATCTGCCTCATTATTCTTTGCAACTGAGCATGTAGCAGTGGTTTATACAAAAAATATCATTGCAGTTCTGATATTTTGACGGATGAAGTTAATTTGTTACTCTTTTGTTCATATAAAATAATCAGTTGATCATGTAGGCCTGTCCATTTAGCCCTTCGGGCCCAAAAGTCCACAACCCGGCCCTCCGGCCCATAAGGCTAAGCCCGGCCCGGCCCTAGAAGTCAGCCCGATAAAATTCAGATCGGTATGCAAAAGGCTGGATTAGGATCCAGCAAATTTAGCCCGGCCCGGCCCTTTGATTGATCCGATTCGACCCTTCAATTGGTTAGTTTGTTCATACTTGTTTTATTTGGTCATACTTGTGTTTATTGGTTAGTATATTTATAGATTTGTCAATTTATTTGTGAATCATTATTTTTAAATTTTTTGTGTTCATATTTGTTTTTATTTAATCTTTACATATATGTTACATGTTTGATATAAATATACCAATTAAAATTTAGTATTATATTTGAGGACTTTCAAGTCCGACAAATTTCGGGCCGACCTTGTAAAGCTCGGCCCGAACCCATAAAATGAGAGTCTCGGACTGTCCTAAGGTTTTAGAATTTCGATTAGGACCGCCGTTGGACAGCCCTAAGTTGATGTATCACTTTAATTTTCATTTTGTCAATATTTTCTAAAAACAAGTTCCACCAAATGTAAAAGTGCGTGAACTTGCAGAACCAGACAAGTCACAGGTGTACACTATTTTAAAAAGTTAGCAGCCATTTTTGCAGCTAGAGAGAGAGATAAAGGGCTAAACAGAGAGGAGTGAAAGTAGCCATTTTTATAGGGACATCGACTGGCCATGGGAACCCTCTCAAGAAACAGCACCACTCAATCTAATGTCCCAAACCAAACCCTCTTTCCTTCCCTCTTCTCTCTCTCTCCCCCTTAATTTTCTTCCATTCCTCATTTTCTGCCATTTCCATTACCCAACATGCCATTCTGTGTCTTTGCCTTCGTCCCCAACCTTCTCTGCTCCTTCTGGCCCAGCTTCTGCAATTCAAGCCAGAAGGACCCGTTTCTTCATACCACCTGCCCAATCATCCACACAACCCCATCATCCCTAGCAACCATCCCAAGAACAAAATGTGGTGAATCTTGCTGTGAAAGGTACCTTCTTTGGTTATCTATTGCTTCCATTCCCTACCTGCTAGGCTCTTATATGACATAATTTAGTGCCTATTGTTTGTTATGTCAACCAGACACGCATTAACTTTTTGATATTCGAATTTGTGTGCTGAATTATGGTTGTTTGAATTAGAGCATGTCGGATTGTGATTTCTTGTTGTGCACTTTAACCTTTAATGCGTTGCTTTTGGTGTAAATGGGTGGAGTAATTTGGTGTTTGCCCAAAAATAAAAAATAAAAAATTTGGTGTTTGCTTCTTTTCATTTTGTGCACTGATGAAATTTCAACGGCCTATAATATTTTCAGTCTTGCTCTTCTCGTTGAAGAGTATACTCTCTTCTCATCTTCTTCGAGTTTTCTCTACTTTGTATGGTGTTTGAGTTTGCTTGATACTCTCATCTCTAGTTCACCTTCTTTTAAGAGACTGACAGACTGAACTTTTCGGGCATTTTGATCTCTAATCTTTTTCGTGTTACTGAGTATCATTCGGGAAAAACAACACATCCCTTGGACACCAAAACACATATGATTTTCAACATTACTTTGATCAGGATTCAGGACTAAGCTTTTAAATCAGCCAATTTCTATGATGGCTATGACAAGAGAATTTTCTAGGACCCTATCTCAAAAGGGAAACCGTATATCTAGTTTCCATCAATGATATATCTCTATGTGTCGACTCCCATGTGTGTGCATATTTGAGTTGGCTTCTGCATATAGTATCAATATATTTTACGAACAAGATGGACACTGAGTTTTCAGAAAGAAAATATTTTGGTGAATTTGATATGGCGTCTCGTGGTAATGTCTTGTTAGTAAACTTACGAGATACTCAAATTGCAGGTTGATGAGGATGAAATCTACTGGAAACAGGAAAAGATTGATGAAGATTTTGCATGGCCACGTGATTCCACTGATGTTTTATCACAGTTGACTCAGGGCTTTGGTGAGTAGACTGTCATCTGATGGTGTTATTCACAGAAACATCAACTTCGTATTCTTTTATATTGTGGTTTATGCTTACACGTACGGCGATATTGGCTATAATAGATGCTTCCTCCTGCAAATCATCTCTAAAAATGCACATATTTTGCAGTGAAATTTTTTAGGCACAACACATGCTCGTGTCTTATAATTTGTGTGAGGGTATGATGACTGATCAATGATGTCATAGTTGATAGAATCTGCTCTTAAGTTTATAACATGTGTTGAGCAATCTGGAGTTGTGGAGTACATAGATGATTATCTGCGAGACAGCCTCATAACTAATAACATCAAATATTTAAAATTAATGGCTAATGAATGTTCTAGAAAAAGAATAAAGAGTTTTTGGAGGAGTTCAAAATTATCTGAAATATATGTGCATGCATTGATTCATGTTTATAGTTAATGCTATGGTTGGACCTAGATCATGGTTTGGAGGATTGTTTAGCCGAGCAGGCCTCAGACGTGGTAGTGAGAAGTTTCGTGACTACCCCTTCAGTCCTCTACAGGTAATAATCAGAACATTTGTATTAAATCAGTTCTTTCTAATCCATGGGAAGTTTATAGACAATGGTGTAAATAAAAAGCTGATATTCATAAATGACATTCAGATTGTCTTCAGGTTCAGATAGATTTTATTTGCATAAATGGAAAGTTCTAAGAGTTGCGCAGCCCAACCGAGTCTTCTGTCCGTTATATGACTTTAATACCTTTTTACTTTTTACTTGTTTGAACTTCTTGTCTTTTTCATCAATTCACTTTACAAATGGAAAAGGGGTAGAATTAATATGTTCAAGGATGCGGTAGAATTGATAAGAGTTCATTTTTTACTGAAGAAACTAAAATTAGTGTTGTAAGATTCAAAGTAAGTATATTTAGCCATTGTTAAGTGTTGAATGTTAAATGGTGGTGCTGATCTATAAAGGAGCAAAGACTACAGAGGCTGAAAGATCGTTTACAAGTGCCGTTTAGTGAAACCAATCCTGATCATCAAGTAAATTTCTATCTCCTCCTCTCAAACTTAAGCACACTTGCATATGATTATAACCTGTATATATTCTTCATTGTTGTTTTGTTTGTTTTGGGAATAATCACATTTCCAGTGCGCCTTACTGGTGTATCAAATTGTATCATGCAAACAGACACCATTTTGAAGTTCAGTTCTGCATCTCCTTATTTTTCTTTTTTTATCTATTTTCCAAATCCGTCAAATAATTTCTTTGTAATATAATGCCTCCAGGAAGCCTTGAGAGAGTTGTGGCGCATGGCGTTCCCTGATGTAGCCCTAAAAGGATTGATCTCCGAGCAGTGGAAAGACATGGGATGGCAAGGTGCAAACCCATCAACTGATTTTAGGTACTTATCGGTACAAATTATATGATGTTTTGCTCAAATTTACACAATACATCTTATACAAGGCAAAATGTCTAAAGGCAGCAAACAATCCAGCTGTGGCATATGCTTATGTTGTTTTTGTGCCAGGCCTGAAGTAAGTGTTTTCTACAAATTGTTTTCAGGGGTTGTGGTTTTGTTTCTTTGGAGAATCTGCTGTTTTTTGCACGGAATTATCAGGTACACATAAAACTCTGCTTTCACTCATAGCCATAAAGCAATCTTACTTTTTTTTTCGTCCTCTTGTTCGCGATTTCTTTATTGGGTACAAATATTGGCGATGTACTAATTTTTACAAATATTCAAATGAAGGATTCTTTCCATAGGTTGTTGTTCAAACTGCGAGGGGAGCGAGCGACTTGGGAATATCCATTTGCTGTTGCTGGCATTAACATATCATTTATGTTGATTCAGATGTTGGATTTACTGTCAGGTCAGTTTGCCAGCTGTAAACTTGGTAGATTTTCCGAGACAAAATTTCTTGGTTAAGTGTGCATTCCTGATGCTTCCTTGAACAGCAAAACCAAAATGCCTTCCAGGGATCAATTTTGTTAAACTCCTGGGAGGTAACAATCCGTATGCAACTTGAATTATCATAAACGATTTTCAGTCTGAAATTTATCGGGATGTCTTATTTTTTTCAGAAAATGAACGGGCATTTGATATATTGTATTGTGTAGCTTTTGAGTTGATGGATGCTCAATGGCTAGCAATGGAAGCCTCCTACATGGAGTTTAATGTACACCCTATTTATTTGGCTCTGGATATATTTGGAGCTTCATTATTTGTTTAAAAACTTAACAGTTTGTGAAATCAGGAGGTTTTACAAGTGACCCGGATGCAGTTGGAACGGGAGCTGGCACTAGAAGACCTTCGCCGGATAATAGATCTTCCAGCATACAACTTGTTGTATCATTAGCAATTTAGCAGTGGCTCTTATAGCATCTGATTGAGTGTTCAAGTACAGGGAGGGAGTGTGTGTTGTCACATTTAAAGTAAAGCAGCATATTGTAGTATCCGGGCACCTCCTATGGCGGGCGGGACTGCTTCTAGGGATGGTTAGTCTGGACTGAAATGCTTATACAAAACTGTAAAGCTTCTTGATGAATCATAAGGGTGGCACTTGCATTCCATGTTTTGCAATTTTCCAGTGTTGTATCCTCATTTATGATTATTGTTTAATGTAAATTTCTTTGTGAAAATATTCGTTGCTGACTGCCTCAGAGGTTGTTGAGATTGCTACTTTCATGTCCCCACAACAAACATTTAATTCTTCCAAGACTTTTCCCCACGTATTTTTTTCTTATCTCAAACAGAAACATTTCCTGTCCCCACAACAAACATTAAATTCTTCTATGACTTTTCTCCACGTGTTTTTTCTTATCTTAAACAGAAACAAGTCACTTAATGTCAGACAGACAGACTTGGATATCCATCCATTTCTTGTTTTTGGGGAAGACTTTCAGCTCCACCAAAATCCACACATTTCCATTCATGCATTTATCCACCCTTGGGTGGTTCGTATCCGTCCTCCCATTACTGGTTGGTTTGGTGCCCAAATAGAACGACAAAGCTCTCAACCTCTTATCAAACATCTTGAGTACGTCCATCTTCCCAGCATGTAAATTGTACACAACCCTAAGAGACTAAAACAGTACCATATACTGTCCACTGACTCACTACCACAAAGGGAAGGAACATATATGGACAAGTGCCACAACAAGGATCAGCAACCTACAAACTCTAATTTCTACAAGAAAACACCATCAGGACGCCGAAGTGAACCAGGTAGCCCAGAAGCGATCAACAATAGGAGACCTGATTCTCAGTGGGAATCATCATCTTGAGCATGAGGTCGGAACCAGGAGAAATAGGAGCACTGATAGTCTCGGCCGTAACTTCTGTCAGTTACGAATCCCCATGAAGAAGTTGAAGTCATGATGCTGAGCCTTCAACTGTTTCAGCCATGAATCAGCCACACTCGCAAGTGATACCAGCTTCTCTTGATCATCGCCGTTCCTGCCAGATATCCACACATCACCTTGCATTCTGTAAGTGGCCAAGCCAAATGCTCGGAGAGAAATTCCCTCACTTTCTGTTGGCTTCCTTCTTTCACATACTTCCATATCATCATCTTCATCTAAATATGGACAGCATTGGTTGTTATACGAGATCATCCCTAAAGATTGCTAAAGGCTGATATAAAAGATGACAAAAAGAAACAAAAATGCAAGCAGCTAATGAATCAGTACCTTGAAATGAAGATGAAAGGGTGTGATATGAGAGGAAGCAAGTAGACAGATCTTTAATCGTTCTTCCCATGGGAATGTGATAGATTGGGTACCTGAAAACAAATCAAAAGATTAAAAGGCTCATTCATTTTTTCAGGAATTTCAAGATCATATCTGATAGATCACTTTGGTTTTCTTTACTTCATGGAATCTGAAAAAGAAAAATACCAGGCAACAGCCAACCAACTTGCGGGAGACAGATCAACATTCCTCAGCGACATCAGACCCGGGTACCGTCTAGCAAATTCGCTAATCTGAGTAGCAGAAAACAAGAGTCACTGTCGATTAAAGACACACAAACTTAACAGATATAGATTCTCACTGCTGATAAGAACAACTGACTGTTTTTTCAAGGATTTCCAAAAGGGATCAAACAAAAATAAACAGCATTATTCGTTGCTGTGAGCAAAGGTCAAAAATTGCCTGTCAAGCAACGAGGACAAATCATTCCAACTCATCCAAAACCCTTTTTCTACCAGCCTACTTAAAATTTCTAATCAAGAAATACCGGAAAAAAACTGGGCACCGAAACAGAAGAAAAACAAAATTTAAATTAAATTACCTTATCCGCGAGAGGAATCCTTCTGTATGGAGTTATAGTCTCAAAGTACTGAAAATATAGGTATCCCAATCTATCGCTGAACTGAGAGGAAACACCATCATGATCCAAACCCCCTTCCTCGGATGAGACTCCATCCCATCTCGATAACTTGTCGCTCTCACTCTCGTCGCAAGATGTATCACTACTCGAATCCCTAGCCTCACTATCAGTCTCATCCCTGAAAGCCACAAGCAGACAATATGTATCATTTTTTCCTAAATTTTGTACCTTAAAATTTCATTATCATTATCATCACACACATTCTACAAATCCAAACCAATGAAACCCCAAGTTCCATTGCTCACACCTTAACTAAAAACCAAACAATATACTTAAAAAAAAAATTAAACATACGCAGAGATTGTTACCTAAAAATCTGGACAGCTGAACGAGTTGTGAAAATCTGGATCGCAGAGAGGTAAGGAACATAGTATTGAACCAACGCATCAGAATCATACACAGTGATCGGAACTCCAGCCCCATAAGCGCTCCACTCATCATAACAGTTCCATAGATCAGCCAGCGTGAAACACTCAACTCTTTCCTTCCCCGAAGGATGCCACATCCGATTCAGATTCCTAATCCCAGACTGCAAACATTCAGTGACACAACATTCAGAGAACTCAACACCCACCCTAAAGAGTAGGAGAAGCGAGATGAAGAAGCATACCTTGTGGAGGAATCGGGATGGGATGAGAGGAGTGGTGCAGTCGAGGAAGGAATCAAGGTTGGATGGCATTATGGGTCCCTGGCAAGAAGAAAGAGATATGTATAGTTCCGATCTCGGACGGAGAAGATGAGGTTGGGAGTGAAACCAAAGTAGGGTATGGTTGCTGGATGGATTGGGAAGCGGAAATCAGTTGATCAAAGAAACGTTGGAGTTCTGGTGATGGAAAGATGTGGAGAGTTCTGGACAGAAACTTGTCCTCTTTTTATAAACGGGGTTATTCCTTGCCGTTTCAATTTTTGTTCAAGGGAAATTAGTTTTGTTCTTAAAAAATTTTCTAAGAATACAAAATAAATTATCAATAAATGAAGAAAATTTTGTACCATTTTGGAGTTTTGAAGTGATTTTGGACTCACTTGATGTAGCCTACCCCAGAAGCATATGCTCCAGTTCATTGACACCGTCGAATATTCTTTTGTATTTTTGACACGAATGAAAATAATTTTTTTCCAATATATCATTTTTTTCAAACTTTATTTCCAATATCCTCCACTGTTTAAGTTTGTTTTAATTATGTCCCTAACTTATATGGGTTGAGCAAAATAAATAAATAAAAAGCACAGTATGAAATATCATTTTTAATTGAATAATAATCAAACATATGTGGACCTTAAGCGTTATGCCTTTTTTTTTTTAATGTTGTTAGGTGGATGTTAATTATACATAAGCGCTTTTTGAAACAACGTTTTTAAGAAAATAAGGTATATCCATAATAAACTTAAAAAGAGGATTATGTCGAAAATAAAGTTTGAGAAGATGATTAAATCAGAAAGTTTTTGGATTGAAAATGTGAGTTTTCCTTTTCCACATTAACAAAGTAATCAAGTATCTATAAAACTCAGAGTTCAGCCTCTTCTTCTTCTTTTTTTTTTTTTATAAAAAAAATTCGTTTTTAAATTTATATCACAAAATCTCATCATTGTATTAACTACCGAAATTTCCAAGGCAATGCTAAATAAAACCAATTGTAAGACTTTGATTAAATAATATTTTTTACAAAAATTTACCTTTCAATAATTAAGTAAATTTGAGTATTGAAAACATTTAATATTTTAAGCTACGAATTAAAGTTTATTATCATTTTTGATTGATGGATTTACTCATTGTAAAAATCATTCGGACTCGATTAGAGCATATGGTCAAGCACACAATACAATCAATCTATGAGTCACAGTGTCACACTTAAACCTAGATGAGAATAGTTGCTTCAAACAAAAGACATTGAACTGTCACATATTAGTTATATGATAAGAATTACGTCGGTTGATATATTATTTTTTCGGCATAATTAATTTTATTTTTATGTAAAAGTATAGGAAAAAATTAAATTAAATTAAATACGGGAATTTTAATTCAAAATACTCGGATTGGAACTCTCTTTGGATCTGTTGTTCGAGTGAAAAATTAAATTAAATACGGGAATTTTAATTCAAGTGTGTAGATGTAGCAGATTTTATTAAATTATTAAAACATAGGTGTGAATCATACAATTTGTAACCATTCGTATCTGAAATTAATTAAGATTAATGAGTCATGATTTTTTGATTGGTGTGTTATGGGCACTATCCTTCAAGTTTATCCAAAGAGAACATATCATCATCTAATACAAATGTCAGTTCAAAATACAATAATATGTGTGAATAATAAAACGAAATGAATATAATTAATTAATTAAATATAATAAAATCAGATGGAAGGAATCAAAGTTCGTTAGACGATCTTTTTAAAACGTTATTGATTTCCTTGGTCAAGTGCTTCCCAATTTACAACTATTGAGCTAGCAACTCTCCTCCAAAGAATTTACTCGTCCAACTATTTTATGCTTTTAACTATGGAATAGAAAAATAAATTTAGAGGAAAAGAAGAACCGTTGATGTAAAGCTTAAGAAAAGATTGTTGAAGAGAGGTGTGGTTTTAGATATTTTGATCCATGCAACTTGTCCAATTACAGCTTTTGATTGGAAATAATATAATAGCGTGTGTCGGTGTGTAAGAACAAAACCCCATCCTATGTTTTGAAATACATTATTACTCGTGCTGAAAAACTAAATAGAATAAATATTTAAAGAGCATTAAAAACATCAGAAATTACATTTAAATACTTTTTTTCTAAACACAAGAAAATGAATTCAGAAAACAGTATTGAATTCAGTTTGAGCGAGAGGTTCTCATTGGCGCATCCAGAAAATGACCCTCCCTCATATAAAACAATGCTTTGCTGTCACATATTTCATTCCTCATGGAGTGAGTTTCCAGTTAACAATAATTTTGGGAACAGCTCTTTTTCTTCTATGAAATCATGGACTAGTTTATTAGCTAGCTGGTGGTTCAACCTCTCACACAGCCGCCTAGCACGCACTTCATTTCTAGCATGTTCACTCTAATGCGCGCGGCTTGAAACTTCCCTAAGAATCTTTGCAAGTTTGGACTTCATGCTCTTCTCACGGGCGCTTGCTTCTCATGCACTTTGCCTATTCCACAAATAAATTATACTCGATAATCTTTAGAAAAAAAAAATTTACATTATAAGTTTATTTGAATTATAGCACATACAATTATTTAAAATATACATTCTATGGAATCTGAGTTGTATACATACAAATGATAATCGTCACACCAATCCTTTCCCAGCGAATCTTACTAAGGAACTATAATGTTAGATCATCATCAGAAGATGATGAAGTCTACAAGTGCCCCACCTTGAAATTAAGGAGATAGAGGCAGCTGAAGATGATCAAATTTAGTCCCGCTGAGAAAGTGTAATTGACGGTACATCGTTGTGTGCGCCAAAATTATATTTATATGACATACTTATTAGATAATGATAAGTAGTGTCGAACCCAAGAGAGAGCAAATAGTTAGAGTTCTACTAATTGTCGCACATGGGTTTTCAAGAAGAATGTTGTTGATCAATTTCAGAAAGAATCAGTTCAGGGATATGCATTGCAATTGGTCATCATTGATCGAACATGCATCAACTAGTAAAACTATTATTCTAGTCTGACAATCTTACTAAGGCAATGTCGACTTCAATGTTCTACCTACTCTTAACCGTTAAGTTCTCGAATAGGTTAACAATTACTTGACTAACAATACCAAATTAGTTCTACCGCTAGGCTTCGCTAATAGGACAATTCAATCAAATATCATGCAATAGACATCAATTCAGTTTCACCGCTAGACTATGCGAAATCGAGTAATTCAAGCATGCAATTCATACGAAGAACATTAATTCACTGAATCGAATTATGAACTTAAGATCTCAAACCATATGTTGCAAATACAAATCCTCAAACTGAATTAGAGTTTAGCGCCCATCAGGGCGTGGTATAGTAGCAAAAGGGACATCAGACATCTCAGCAACTAGGGTTCGATTCCTGATGGGGCCAGAGCAGGGGCTCTGGTGGGGGGTTTTGGGGTAGAATAGGAAAAATAAATAATTTTTTTTAAAAAAAATAGGGTTTAGCTACTACATCCATCTTCTAGTAATGAAAAATAAAGTTCAGAAAATTACTAAAACTATTTCGCGATGCTGCTGACTTCTCGTCTTCAAGCTCTGATGATCTCTGGCCGAGGGGTTTTCTTCCCGGAGCAGCTAGCTAAGCTTTTCTGTTCGGAAGAAGCTCTTTTTATTTATACCTTTGATTTTAGGTCGGGCTGACCGTCTTTGATCGAATCAATTTTGATTCGTGCAGGCTCAACAAGTGATTCGACCATGATTGGTCGAATCAGAGTCTCACTGTGTTCCGGAGCTTCACGAATCAAATTTGATTCGTGCTGCACCAAAATAATTCGTGCACTGCTTGGGCAACTCAAATGGTCAGTAGGTTTCAAACTGGGCGAATCACTTATGGCTGGGGGAATCACTTTTGGCTGGGCGAATCAGTGATCAGTAGGTTCCTAAGCTGGGCGAAGTGTTGATATTCTCGCTCGATTTTGCCCTCGATCAACTGGAATTCACCGGAAACTTTTTCTCGCTGCTCCCTTGCATTCCCGAGTGAATGAGTGAGGCCTATAATGCTCCAAATGCGCAATAAAGCTCAAAAGCGGTCTCTATACACCTGTGGTGCGAAACACTACAAAGAAGTAATCTATCACATGCAAAATGCAACTAAATAATGGGAATAAACAATTCGTTGGATCGTATAAATACGCTTCATCAGTAACCCAAGTGAACTCCCTAGTTCAACTTCCAAGATTTTCAGAGGAAAGACCCAACTCTTAACATATCTATATGACGAAAGTCTACTTTGTTCCCACATTGCACCATCATGACAACCATTCATACCGTTATGTTTATTTACAAACATCATAGCTGAGGAACACGTATGAGAATGAGAATACGAAACGGTTACACAACTTCATGGGTGCCTTTCAACACAAAAGACACTTAGGCCCTGTTCTTTTGCACTTAAATTTTTAAGTACTTAAGTTAAATTAAGTACACTTAAGTTAAGGAAGTTAAGTTTTAAGTTGAGTACTTAAGTTCAGTACATTTCTGCATGTGTACATAACGTCTTCCATTACCACCACCACCACTATTCATCACCATCATAACCACCACCACCATTCATCACCGCCACTATTCACCACCACCACTATTCATCACCGCCACTATTAATCACAACCACTATTCACCATCACCACCACTATTCGTAACCATCAGCACTATTCATCACCATCACTATTCATCACCACCACCACTATTCACTAAAAGGTTGTGGTGGGTGGTGGTGACTTGTGGTGGTGGTGGGTTATGTAGTGGTCGGTTGTGTAGTTGTGGTGGTGGTGGGTTGTTGTGGTGGCGGCGATGGTGGGTTGTGGTGGTGATGGTGGTGGTGGGTTGTTGTTGTGATGGTGGTGGTGTTGGGTTGTGGTGGTGGTGATGATGGGTTGTTGTGATGGTGGTGGTGGTGATGGGTTGTGGTGGTGGCGGGTTGTTGTGGTGGCGGCGATGGTGGGTTGTGGTGGTGATGGTGGTGGTGGGTTGTTGTTGTGATGGTGGTGGTGTTGGGTTGTGGTGGTGGTGATGATGGGTTGTTGTGATGGTGGTGGTGGTGATGGGTTGTGGTGGTGGCGGTGGTGGTGGTGGTGGTGGTGGTTGTGGTGGTGGGTTGTGGTAGTGATGATGGTTGAGATGGTGGTGGTGGATTTTTGTGGTGGTGGGTTGTGGTGATGAATAGTAATTTAAGTACTTAAATTAAGTTAATGTCATTTAAGTTAAATTAAATTAAATAAATATTTAAATAACTGATTTAAGATCAAAAGAACGGACCAATATTAACCACAACAACTGAGACAAACCAAGAATCAGCTAGCAGTACTGCTAGCCTGCCAACAGTTTACACACATTACAGCGCAGCAAGGGGAGCAAGATTGCAAACTACCATGCTCATTCGCGAGGGGCACCTCTTGCCACTTCAGCGAAATCAGTCACAGAACTAACATCTCCCAAGCTCCACTGCACTCCCTGAGATATCTAACTTCATAAACGTTAGAACCTCGGCCTGGGAAATCACTCTCATACAATATTATGTTGAACATGTATTCAAATATGGTAGTGTATGAATACCTAGAAATTCTGACGCAGGAGATGAAGGAGAAAGCCATCAAATGTTTATGCTGGAATTCAAATGGTATATAACTGAAGGAGATGGGTACTTGATTGCTGGACTTGGATAGGAGGACCTAAAAATCTTCAGAAAAACTCATCACCCATGGCAAAATGAAGAATGCCTTTGAAATTGTTATGGGTTTATTATATACAAAACTTGACCGAGGTGCTTAGAATTTGGCGTTTGTACAAAACGGTTATCTAATCATGTGTTGGCTCAACTCGGTACAAGGACTAGGATTTGGGAATCAAAAAAGCTTTGAAAATCGGTTCTCAAACCTTATGAGTATTCCCAGCTCACATGGAGTTTCAGAAACAGCATATGCCCTTGTGGATGATCATATATAGGGTGGAAAAGATCCTAATGCTCCACGTATCAAATAAAGAGGTTCCATACTGTATTCAAAACAATCCGTAAAACTATTAGGCTAAACTTAAAAGAGAAAGATAAACACATGCATTTTATGTAAGATAATGTTTCAATTTAGCTATTCTAATTCGAATAATAAAGTATGTAATTTAAAAATCAATGTAATCCGAAATATAAAAGTATTTTCTAACCAACTCAAGAAAATATTTTAAAGTCACCACTTCCCTAATTTACCACTCAAATAGAAAATGGATGATACATACATGCAATGTCTAATGAAAGATGAGAATAGACCGTGTATGTATCAGAGTAATGGTATGATATTTGAGTTGAACTTATTTACTAAAGTACATAACTTAAATTAAATTAACTGAACTTAATTTAATTTAACTTGACTAAATTTGACTTAACTTAAGTACTTAAATTACTATTCATCATTTCTATCATGCCATCACCACAACACCACCACCCCAACCACAACCACCAACACCACCATAATACAATCATAACCAAACACCCCCCAATCCAACCACCACCACAACAACACCATCACCACACCACCACAATTAAAATAATAATTAATGATCTTAAACTGAACTTACTTAACTTAATTAACTTATTTACTAAAAAATTAATTGCAAAAGAATAGTGCCTAAATACCAAACGTTGTTGCGCCTCTACCCTTTAAACATATCTCTTGACAATGAGTTCCCTCTGTCGAGGCGCTACTAGATTATTTTTAGCTTCGGGAAAAAAAAAATTAAGTCATAGTGTTCCAAGCTAAAATGCCAACTTCTCCAATAAGAATGTAGGTCATCGTCGTGGTCATTACTACTTGAAGTTGATTCAATAGTTAATCGAGATTCTACCTCATCATGCATGTCTATTGGTATTCAACTGTACATACATTGAGCTATTTCATCAAACACTTTGTATGCATAAATTAAATACGTATCCATATTGAATCAAATTCTTAAATTGACAAAATAAATATGTATATTCATTGCATAATCATGAGTTGAGTACAACTGAAATCCAAAAGACCGGTAATGGAATCACTACTCACATATCATTGTTAGAAATCCATTATACACAATAAACACAAATCTAGAAATATAAAGGAAAAGGAAGAAAGAGATTCTTTTCTAAAAGTCGAATATACTATCTTCTCCCTTTGAATGTACCGTCTTCTTTGTGTTTTCCCTTGCTTGGATTGTGATCTCATTCTTCTCAAAATTAAATTATGAATACTCTTTATTTTCATACCCTTTTCCCAATGAAGATTTTTTTTCTGTCTATATATGTGCCCTGGATATGGGTTTCAAATCTTACGCATGTACTGCCCAATACGGCCGTACCACTAATCAGTACGGGCAGGGGCGGAGGCATGTAGGTGGGAGGGGGGGCAGCCGCCCCCGGTCAATTTTAAAATGTTACGATAAATTCGTATGATTAGTTGAATTTTTTAAAATTTATAATAAATCGCCCCCCGTAATTTTAAACGTCCGCCCCCCATTATTTCGAGATGAATACAAACTCAAATTAATAGAGTAAAAATCTTTCGGTTTTTTCTCATTTTAAATACAAATAAACAATGATTTAGTATAATTAATTCAAATATATATATATAAATGATTTCGGGCAGCCCGGGCAAGCACCAGGGCAGATTTTTTTAATTTAAAATTAAAATACTAAAAGAAACCTAATTGTTCAATTCTTCTTTGTTCATCCGCCCCTCTCAGACATCCGCTCCACGCTGCACGCTCCACTGCTCCAGCCTCCAGCCGTCCAGCGGTCCAGCCTGCCAGGCGCCAGCCTCCAGCGCAAATAGGGCAGCCTCCACCCTCCAGCCGTCCAGCGCCCTCATCCACAGCAAATAGGGCAGCAGCCTCCGCCCCTGGTTGCCGGTCTTCGATCGTCATCTACTCTTCCGGGTCTTCCAATCTTCAATTCAGGTGTGATTAGGCCCCCATGGTAGGTGATTGTGGTCTGTGGATAACTGGATATTAGTAGGCATGTAGTTGAAATTTGAATATGAAGGATTAGGTTGTCAGCCTTGTAAGGATTCGAATTTTTGAAATCATAAATTGGATAATTTAGTTTCTTAGCTTTGATTTGAAGTTATAGTGTCATTTGAAGTTCTCCGATTATAAACTTTGATAGCTAGTTGGATTGATTGTTTATGGATTGGTTGCGAATTGTGATGTGGAGTTGCAAACATTGTTTAGTATGAATACAAACATTGTGGAGCAGTGGAGCGTGCAGCGTGGAGCGGATGTCTGAGAGGGGCGGATGAACAAAGAAGAATTGAACAATTAGGTTTCTTTTAGTATTTTAATTTTAAATTAAAAAAATCTGCCCTGGTGCTTGCCCGGGCTGCCCGAAATCATTTATATATATATATATTTGAATTAATTATACTAAATCATTGTTTATTTGTATTTAAAATGAGAAAAAACCGAAAGATTTTTACTCTATTAATTTGAGTTTGTATTCATCTCGAAATAATGGGGGGCGGACGTTTAAAATTACGGGGGGCGATTTATTATAAATTTTAAAAAATTCAACTAATCATACGAATTTATCGTAACATTTTAAAATTGACCGGGGGCGGCTGCCCCCCCTCCCACCTACATGCCTCCGCCCCTGGCGTAGATTGACTTATTTGGTACGTTAGGATGGATGTATGCAGTTCATATGGATATTTAATTAGCCCTAAGGTAAATTAATATTCAATATGTCTGCACACATATCTGTGGTGATAAACATGTGACGTTTCTTATGCATCTTGGTGTGAATAATAAATCCATCCTAAGATGATTTATTATTTGACACATACTCTCGTCAATGTTTTGATCACTACAACAAGATATTCACTCACAGTTAATACCACTGTCCTAAGACTTGCTATTAATGTGGTGGCCGGTATCTTGGAATGTCAAAATCTTCTTTTAAATATTTGTGGTGTATACATTATATGTATACTTTGAGCCTAAACTTAACCAAATTCTTTTGTTCTCTAATTCAGCTTACATGTCAATGTCTTCCGCTATTACCAACATAAACAATACTCCTGAGGATAAAAAGGGCAAGTTTCTCAATTTGGTCTGTTCTGAAGTTAATTTAGCTTCGGTACCTAGAAACACATGGTGGATAAACTCTGGTGCTACCACTCATATATGTGTTTCTATGCAGGGTTGCCTGAACCACCGAAAGCCAAATGATGCTGAAAGACGCATCTATGTTGGAAATGGCGAGTCGGTGCAAGTAGAGGCAATTGGCGATTCAGATTATTATTGACATCTGGTCAATTCTTAGATTTAGTGGATACATTTGTAGTTCCGTCTTTTAGTCGGAACTTAATTTCGATTTCCGTATTGGACAAATTCGGTTATTCTTGTTCATTCGGAAACAATCAGTTTCAGCTATCCATTAACTCTAGAATTGTGGGAACCGGTGCATTAAATGTCTTTGATAATCTATACTCGTTGGATGTTGTTCCATCGTATTCTGAGACCCAGCACGTGGAAACACGCGGTACGAAGCGTAAATTAATTGATTCAGCTTCATTGTGGCACAAGCGTTTGGGTCATATCTCGAGATCTCGGATTCAGCGTCTTGTGTCTGATGGCATTTTGGAGTCACTCGACTTTCTGATATGGATACTTGCGTCGAGTGCATAAAGGGAAAACAGACCAAAGTTAAGAAAATAGGTGTCAACAGAACTTCTGGCGTCTTGGAACTGATTCATACGGATATATGTGGGCCGTTCCCTGCTGCTTCCTGGAATGGTCAACGGTACTTTATCAGTTTCATAGATGATTACTCACGTTATGGCTACCTATTTCTTATACATGAGAAATCACGGTCTTTGGATGTGTTCAAAGCCTTTAAGGCTGAGGTTGAGTTGCAACTCAACAAGAAAATTAAGAGCGTCAGATCAGACCGTGGTGGTGAGTACTATGGTAGATATGATGGCTCAGGAGCACAGTGTCCAGGACCGTTCGCTTTGTACCTAGAGGAATGCGGGATCGTACCTCAGTACACCATGCCAGGTTCACCTAGCATGAACGGTGTAGCTGAAAGATGAAACCGGACACTTAAGGATATGGTAAGAAGCATGATTAGTCATTCTTCGTTACCAGAGAGCCTCTGGGGTGAAGCACTTAAGACAGCAGCATATCTCCTTAACCGTGTGCCAACTAAAGCGGCTGCTAAAACACCTATTGAGCTTTGGTGTGGGCGTAAGCCCAGCCTAAAGCATTTGCATGTTTGGGGATGTCCAGCTGAGGCGAGGCCTTATAGGCCTCATGAAGGAAAATTGGACTCCAAGACAGTTAGCAGCTACTTTATTGGCTATGTGGAGCGATCGAGGGGTTTTAAATTTTATGATCCTACTTCCAGAAATATTTTTGAGACGGGAAATACAAAATTTTTTGAGGATGTTGAGCTTAGGGGGAGAAATTTGATCAGGAACATTGTGTTTGAGGAAGAGGGATCAACTACTGCTTTTGATAATGATCGGGTTTCTTTACCCATCATTGATCAAGAAGTGGACTTCGGTCATCAACCTACTCGCAATGTTGTTCAAACCCCAGTTATGGATCAGGACAATGTTTCTGATGTTCAAACTCAACAACCTCAAGATACAGTGCCACTTCGTAGATCCATTAGAGAGAGGAGAAATGCGATTTCGGATGATTACATCATATATCTCTTGGAACATGGGGAAAATGGATTGTTGGAAGATGATCCAATCAACTTCCAGCAAGCCATGGATAGTTCAAACTCTCATAAATGGATTGATGCGATGAATGAGGAGTATAAGTCTATGCAAGACAATGGAGTTTGGGAACTTGTCCCATTACCGGACCATGCGAGACCCATTGGTTGTAAATGGATATTTAAAACCAAGAGGGACTCTAATGGTAATATGGAGAGATTCAAAGCTCGTCTTGTGGCTAAAGGCTTTACACAGAAGGAAGGGATTGACTTTGAAGAGACCTTCTCCCCTGTTTCTTCGAAGGACTCTTTTAGGACAATCCTGGCACTGGTTGCACACTTTGATCTTGAGCTGCATCAGATGGATGTTAAGACAGCGTTTCTCAATGGTGACATTGACGAAACAATTTATATGATACAGCCAGAACACTTTGTGTCTGAGGATGCAAAGAATATGGTTTGTAAGTTGAAGAAATCCATCTATGGGCTCAAGCAAGCTTCTCGTCAGTGGTACTTTAAGTTTCATCAGATTGTTGTCTCATATGGCTTTGAGGCAAATCTGATGGATGAGTGTGTGTACCACAAGTTCAGTGGGAGTAGGCATATTTTCTTGGTTCTATATGTCGATGATATACTGCTGGCTACTAATGATATGAGGACTTTGCGCGACACTAAGGAATTTCTATCAAAGCATTTTGAGATGAAAGACCTTGGTGATGCATCCTTTGTTTTGGGAATCCAGATACTTCGAGACCGTTCGAAAGGTATCTTGGGATTATCACAAAGGAATTACATTGAGAAAGTCCTCGTAAGATTCGGCATGCAGAACTGTAGACCATTGGACACCCCTGTCGCTAAAGGAGACAAGTTTAGTCTCGATCAGTGCCCTAAGACTACTTTGGAAATTCAGGAGATGCAGCAGCTTCCGTACTCTCCGGCTGTAGGAAGTTTGATGTATGCTCAGGTGTGTACGCGTCCGGATATCGCGTACATTGTTGGTATGTTGGGAAGATATCTGAGTAACCCGGGAGTGGATTATTGGAGAGCAGTCAAGCAGGTTATGAGGTATTTACAGGGAACAAAAGAATATAGGCTCACGTATAAGAGATCGGATCATGTTGAGATCATTGGGTACTCCGACTCTGATTTTGCTGGATGCCAAGATAGTAGACGATCCACGTCAGGCTATATCTATCTGTTAGCTAGGGGAGCCATTTCCTGGAGGTCTGCCAAACAGACGCTCGTTGCTCCATCGACTATGGCGGTAGAATTTGTAGCTTGTTTTGAGGCATCAAATCACGGCGTATGGCGGCGAAACTTTGTCACTGGACTGCGCATCTTAAAGAATTATTATAATTGGACTCTTCATGGAGAGACAATAGCAGAAGTGATATATACGGGATATGTTAACAAGCACAACTTTGATGATCTTACGAACTGCATGTACGACCACCTCAACCTGTAAATCCCTTTGATGGAATTGATAGTATGTTTCAGAATATGGTAAGTAATATAGTTGGGCCCGGTAGTGATTTCCATCAATTTTACCAAGAACAATTTAAAGAACCTAATGAAATAACATCCCAAATTTGTAGCGTACGAATTGGATTGTAATTAATCCAAAAATTGTTGGAGTTCTGAGAGGTTTAGGTTTCAAATGTAATTAGAACCGCACAATAGTGATCTATTTTGGGATTGACTAGTTTAGAAATCGTGAATTATCTGTTCGTAAGCCCACTAGAGATTTAACTCGGGTTCCATCAAAATTTGAACTTTTTTTTTGAACTTTATAAGTGTAAAATGTTTAATGTCATTTTTGTCACCGGACCAAGTCATGATGAGTTATAATTATAATTATTATTTTTTATATCAATGAGTTTATAATTATTATAAATCATTCAAGTTGAGAGAGAGCACATCATCTATATATATATATATCCATGCGTGAAGCACAAAACCACGCTATATGTCTCCTATGCTCAACGACCCACTAGACATTCAAGAAAGACAAAAGTAAGCGTCCTATGAAATGATGAAGAATTAATTGGACGGCGTAGTAAGAGTAATCACTAAACAACTTGAATTAAGAAAAAATTCGATTAACATTTTTTAATGATTCTAAATTCTTATCTTATTTTTGACAATACTCATGATTTATACGATACAAAGAAAGTAGGGGAAAAAAGGTAGCTAGTCTTACACTGCTATAAATTTTCATATAATAATAAACCTTTTTTCTCTCTCTCTCAGACCCCACAACGGCTATATTTTACAAAACCAAAACGTTTCTTCACTTCCTTTAATAAAAAAGGTACTCACTCTTAACTGCAACTTTAAAAATTAGACTACAAAATCCACATTAATTAATCAGAATTGAACCGGAATCCGATGATCACATTAAACTCTCGCTTTAACAATGGGCCACGCCACAGCACAAGTCATGAGCCATCAAGTCAAATACACCACTATTGTCAAACCGAACCCGACAGAATCAACATCACTTCTGATTGAGTATGCTTGGTATCTGGGTAGGGTTCACCAAATCGAATATTGCCTCCCTCCATGGTTGATTAGGTTACACAATCTCCCAGCTTCAATCAAATAAGTTCAAGTGAACACACATTTTCATAAGGGAATTTATACCGTACTAAAACGACACCGTTAAGTTTGAGAGTGATATGAAATGGATTGCTCTACAAGAAGATGAAGCACTCCAGTGAAACCAGAGGGTTGTCCAGCGACTCGGGACACCCTTCTTCTTCCTCAACCCTGCTCGTTCCACAAACATCCCCGTGTTGACCCACATTGACTCCTGGGCTGACCTCAGAACCGGGTCCAGCACCGTTGATATTGCTGCTGTTCTGAAATGCTTTCCCAGCAGGAGACCTCGACCTACGACCCGAACGCTCCCCGGCGTCCCGCCGTATTCTAGTCGGACCGGCATTCACCGTATTCCGGTTGTTGGACGTCGCCGGGCTCTGTGACCGTCCCCGGACGGGTCTAGGAGCCACGTGAGTCTTTTTCTCCGGGGACGGTATGGCTCTCTTCGCCGGGGATCTGACCCGCTTCTCCCTCGGCCCACCGGCTGTCAGCTCGCCCGAATACGGCCTTCTTCTGGACGCCTTCGCTGGAGACTGGTCCACGGACTTCTGGTGTCTGCTGACAACAGGCTCGGCTCTGTCTCTGCTCTTGCTCATCACCTCCTCTCCTCTCTTTTCCCCTCCAACAGTCGCTGCGGAAACACTCTCGCTCACGCTCCTGTTCTCAGTAGCCACTGTAATCTCCGACACCTCCTGAATTTCAAAAGCCTCGAGCCGGGGCTGCTGCGGCTTCACTTCCACGACCCCTTGAAGCTTCTCATTCTTCTTCTCTCCCGCAGCCTTGGCTTCGATTCTCTCATCTGCAAATGGGGTCTCGGTGAGGACTTCCTTGACAGTCTCTTCCTCCAGCGGCGGCGGCGGAGGCCTGGGATTTCTGTGACGGGTAGTGTCGTTATTGGGGTGCGAGGTTGGATTTCTGGAAGAAGAAGTGGTGCTGCGGCTGAGACAACAACCCATGAGAGCAGAGAGCAGGATTGGTGGTGATGGAGACTGGAGACTGAAGTCAGCGTGGATGGATTTTTATGGACGTTGGTGAAAGCAGCAGTGTGAAACAGAGTGAGGATTTTGAATTGGAACGTGTAGGCGTTCCGTAATCGTAATGATGTATTTTTTTATCAAATTTGGATTTATTTTGGAGTCCAAATTATTTTCCTTATTTAAATTTATTTACTGAATCGGTTTCATTTTTAATACCTTATATTCTAAAAAGCTAATCAAAATGAAACTTGGACGATACAGTATTCTTTTCTTTCTGATGGATTTTTTTTTTCCAGTTGTAAAATGTTCTTACTCTTTCTGATTTGTTAATTTTTTTTAT
Organism: Umbilicus rupestris; assembly: GCA_963678935.1. Taxonomy (NCBI): domain Eukaryota; kingdom Viridiplantae; phylum Streptophyta; class Magnoliopsida; order Saxifragales; family Crassulaceae; genus Umbilicus; species Umbilicus rupestris. Next base: position 1,799,808 of record OY787611.1, on the reverse strand, counting down.
TTGACGTCCTACTGGCATCTGAATCATATTTTAAAACGAACCACTACTTGAGGCGACAAAGTGAGGTTTCGTAAAATATACAACTCTTGGTTATTTTCGAAGATTTGACCCATTGTTTTGATGATCAAATCACGCTAACTGGTGTTTTATCTTGAAGTATGACTTTGATGCAAAAAAAAAATATGATTTGGAAAAAGCAAGTATCATTCAAAAATAAAAAAAGGCACATCGTCTATTTTAGTGACAGTTGGTAAAAAAAATTGATATACGAAAAATGTTTTCTAAATAAAAAAATAATGTCAAATGGAGAACAATTTTCCATCCATTACAAAATAAATAAAAAATCAAAAGAAAATTATAAACACCACATCCATCATTTCAAAACTTATGACATAAATTGTCCAAGTCTGATTAAAACATCAACAAACAAATATTTAATCAAAATTCCATAGGGAAATTAACAGAATCTAATCACAACGACAATTAACATGAGAATTCAAGATACCCACCATTTTAAATATATTGGTAGTTATTAGTGTACTTTACTTTTGTACTTTTCCGTATTATTATACCATAGACCGGACCCAATTAATCCAACTTAAAACGGACAGGATAGATCAATTTTGGTTTTTAATTACACTATTAGCTACCCAGTAAACTAACAAAATGGGTTTTAATAAATTATATGACTTTTCTACTCACATATTCAATCCATTCATCTCATATATCAGTCAACACCTCTGATCATCTCAACATACCGTGACATAAATTAAAACGATATCTTTCATTCGATGTAAAAAACTATTAGGGTACTGAGTGGAATTATGAAATCTTCAAATTGGAAGGGAATTGGAAATGTATAATCTAGTCCGGTCCATTTCTATCTCAATCGGGTAACACAAAAATTGAAATGGTCGATTACGACAGAAGAAGCTGCCTGTCTGATGAAACCAATGAATGTGGACAACTGGGTTTGAGTGACCTGGGCTAACAATATATTTGAGTTGGGCCTCGTCTTGTTAACGGGCCAGTACAGCTTCTCAGCAGACACTCGATATGCCAAACAAGCACTCGAGTTGGACAGAGCTATGATACGATGTGTCCTAAACTAAAACAGCAAAGCTTTATTAAGCAATAGTGACCACCCATGTCTCTTTTTCTCCTCTTCCAATATAACAAAGACTTCTCCTCGTCAAACAAAAAAAGTGCGGAGAGACATATTAAAAAAAGAAAGGTAATAATAAAGGAGAGGGAATTTTCTTTTTTATTTTACAAAAGTTACTTTTGCTGACTTTGAAAACTTCACCTGCAATCTTCTCTTTTGTGTTTGATTAAAATGCGCCTTCCATTTGGGTTTTCTTGTTGCAACTGCACTGCACGCACACTTAAGGGCATTCGCACCCGTTGGAGCTTCCAAATCTCGCTGACGAGCTCCTTAATCAAAAACTTCTATTACTATTCACCAAACAGTAATATCATTTTAAATATTTTATGCACTAATGCAAGTTCCAGGAAAAGCTTCTATTACTTCACGATTGAAAAAATATATTTTGTAAAGATTTTTTTGAAGATATTTATGATTATTTTAAATTGTGTGTTGTAATTCCCTTGCGAGTTTTATTTCGACGAATTTTCTATTGGTTGAAATTTATTTCTATGAGAATAATTAAATTTTATATTTGAAATATTCGAACAACATGAATCACGTAAAATTAAAATTACATAAAGATTACATAACAACAAATAAAATTAAATATACTAAAGATACTACCCATCGTAGTGTGATGGATGGTAATAATCTGAATAATCCTCTTAATTGTTGTCACCATCATTATTACCTTCCTCTTCTTTATATCGACGCAAAATAGCAGCTTTTCTCTTTGGGAAGTACCTCTTAGACTTTGGTGTCATTATGTCGGTATTCATTTGCATAACTTTTGCTTCCTCCTCTAATTTCTTTACATTCATGGCGTGTTCTTGCATTTTATGACTGTGCTCCATCTGCTCTCTAGCAAATGCGAGTTGCTTTTCTTGGAAAGCCAATTGATTTTTTTGAGTTTCTGCAATCGATTGTAAAGCTTCATCTCGGGTTATGTTATATGAAGTGGCTACATTCTTACCTTTCCTCCTTGCTTCTTTTGCCACCTTTACTCCCGGAGGTCTTACCAGATTAGATGAACCTTCCGGATAACTTTTCGAGTGTGCAAAATGCCGCATCTTCAAAGGAAGAATTAATAGGGACGTTACTTGCATGCACTTTCTCACTCGCGGGACTATTGTCGTACGTGTTAGACGGTGGAACAATGAGTGAGGAGGTGCAAATGTTTGATGTGTCTTGACTTGTTTCCAACATTCAAAATGCATGAAACTCCTTTTTCTTTGCGCAACATATATAGTTTGAGCTTTGCGCATCTATAAATTAATAATTTAAACAAAGCAATTTCAAACAAAATAAATATAAATAGACAATATGAAATAATTTAATACAATTATATACCTCATCTTGTTTATTAGCATCCGATTCCAGATTTCTCCTTGTGTAGGCAATACAAGCCCCCACAAAATCAAATTTTTCTTTAGCTTTCCAAACCGAGATGAAAGCGCAATTTGACACCTAGCCTCCGTTACAATTATTTCATCGGCGCTCATCACCCAATTTGCTCGAAAATCGGCACGAATTTTTTCCCACAACCTATCAATTTTTTGCTTGTTGCCGGATATGGGACGATTGATTGACGACAATAAGATATACATAATTGTACATCTTCAGACATGAACCAATTGGTAGTGGAAGTCATTTTTTGAACAAATAATGATATGAAAATGAAATATAAATGTTGCCAATATACTAGGAGAGATCAAATGAAGATTGATATACATTGAAGGTGAAATGAAAGACCTATTTATAGCAAAAAATTGTAGAAGTTCAAAAATATTTTTTTAGATTTTTTTTTTATATAAATTTCCGTTAGAAATTAATCTGGTCCGTAGATCATACAGATCAGATTAATTATCCGTTACAAATATGCCCGTTATAACAATTTTTAACTTTAAAACTATTTGGCCCAAACAACAAAAGCTAGGATTGAGGAGGAGCTCGTCAGCTCTTCGTCGCTCCGTCCATCTGAAGAGAAGAAGCTCCTCAGCAGCAGCTCTTCCGGCAACTCCTCTCTTAATTCCTCCTTCAGCTTCTCTGGCCGCACCTCCTCCCTTCGGCCATCTCTTCCAGTTCACCATTTTCTTCAGCTCGTCACCGATGCACGATTTGAGAAGTCTTAAGCTTCTACAGCTCTTCACCGATGAAAATGCCCTAACACTTCCTTTTCCCACATCTTTTTCAAAAAAATTCACCTATCATGACAATTTATTATCTTTGTACAAACAAACCTTTATGAGTAGTAGTGGCAACTTTTTTTTTTTTTTTTGAAAATGTCAGATAGCCTAAAATAGAGACTAAATATTTTGGTTGTGAAATGGACAGAATATTATTTAAACAATCAATACGAATTAAAAAGGAGGGATGTGACGGGAATTTTTGTCCGCAAATTCCAGCCAAAATTGGTCCCCTTGGTCAGAACTGATTGATAATTGGATAACACATTACCTTTGTTTTTACACAAGTTGATACTTGTTAAATAAATGTCCCTCAACTAAATAGTATTCAAGTGTTTCCAAACAACTTGACATGTGAGCCTCTGCCTCACATAAATTGAATGAGATCCAACTAATTTTTTTTTAAGAGAAAGTTGTATTCATCAAATCAAAGTTTTAATGTAATTATGTATAAAGGATTTAATGTAATTATGTATAAAGGACGTAAAACTACGTAGTTTAGTAATAAAAAAGCTTTTAGGTTAGCTGTCTGTATCCGATCCTCCATCCCATAAATGGATGCCAAATTTGGTTTGCACCGGTTAAATAAACAAATCAATATTCAAATACCGAAACAGTAAGTCCGTTCAAACCGGTTAATTTCAATTTAACTAACAATGGTTCAATTTCAATTTAAGATAAAGCATCGAAAATCGCGTGGTATGTTTACTTTCGGCTTCTAAAATAGGTGGATTTGAAAATAAAGAAATAAATATTATTAACATGCAACAAAACGACAAATGAAACCCATCACGAGCTGCTCCAACTATTCCGCCTCCAGCGCGTCCACCAACAAGTCACCCCACGCGCCGCCGACATGTCTCGTAGCAAGATTCTACCATGATTTTCAACCACAGACGACGTAAGTAAACTAACAACTGTCCTTTTCTTCAGTTTTCTACTGCCTGCGCTGCGCAGCGCCCACAATATTAAAATCGACATTTCAGCTCTAGAGAGAGAAACAGAGCTGGCTTCCGGTGGAGTGAAAGAAAGATAAGAGAGTTCCACACTCCCAGCACACCTTATTTCTTTTTGTCGTTACAGATACCAAAGCTCTCTCACTTCCTCCATTTCTATTATTTTATTCCGCTGAAATTGACCGTGAGATTAGATTTTGGGTCTTGGAAAGCTTGTAGGATTGGGTTGGATCGCGTCATTGCCTCGTAATTTCTCTGATGCTAATCTCTTGTCAGTAGTTTGATTCGCCTGATGAGTTTTTTTTGCTAATTTTTTTCTCTGGATGATTGAGGGAAAGAGAGAGAAATTTCCTCTTTTAATTTGTTTTGCTTTACTCGGCGTTTACTTGACTCTTCCGCCATCGACTTTCTCTGAAGCTTCGCGGTGCTGGGGTTGCTGTTTTGGCATTTGTTCAGAATTGTGCGTCCCCTGGTTGTGCTTCTGCTGCTGATTTTGAGAATCTGTGAGATTTGGTTTTCTGATTGCGTATTCTTTTTCTCTGCCCTCTCCTCTGCATTTGTTGGTGGCCTGTGAAGTCAGATTCCGATTTGGGTTGATTTTGCTGCTGGAAAGTTGTATTGGAATTGATGATAAGATCTCTGACATTTTTCGGTTTTTCTGTTTCCTTTTTTTTTCTTTTTAGGATTCGGTTGTGGTTTCAGAGGTGTGGTTATCAGAGATTGGTGAATGACATGATTGGTGGAAACTGAAAGGAATTTGGTTTGGGAGTGATGAGGCGGCATAGATCTGTTCTAGGCCGGTTGAAATTTGAGATGACTGTCCAGTTCATTGTAGCCCTTCTGTTGATTTCTGCCGCAAGAATCACCGTTGCATTCACGAATTCTGAGGATGGTAAGTTTCGCTACCTGCATTTTGTAGATGGTGAATGCTAATCAATCCAAGTAGAGTTTTTCAGTTCTCTGTGATCGTGTTGACTGATATTTACGACAAAATGTCCACATTGTTCCAGTTCTTGCAATCAATAAATTACATGCTGCTCTTGACTCTCCTCAACTCCCTGGATGGACTTCGTCTGCGGGAGATCCGTGCGGCGATGCATGGCAAGGTGTACAGTGTAACACTTCAGACATACTCACTATGTACGAATTTCCCTTCTTTGAGCTTAATTTTTGGAAAAAGTCAATCATTGTTACTGCTAATTGTGCTTCAATGCCCGCCTCTTCACAGAATTCTCTCTGGTGCTAATTTGGGGGGAAACCTGGGAGACGGCTTAGGTGGCTTTACCTCTATTCAACAACTGTAAGCTACATCTTCCGAATCCTTTACTCACAATGATTTCTTAATTCACATTCGATGGTAGTACTAAACTAGTATTTACAAGTACAAGTAAATTTCAAAGTTTAACACATCTAGGCAGATTCTTAACTAGGGATTATATTGTTGTACTGATTGATCTGAGTAGTTGAATTGCATCTTTAGTGCAAACAAATATTGAGGTTTTATAGTAACCAACTAATATGGTTATTTTGTACTTGATGACTGCAGAGATTTGAGCAACAATCATATAGGAGGGGACATTCCTTCTAGCTTGCCTCGTTCGTTGCAGGCACTGTACGGCCAAAAGCTATGCTTTATGTTTTCCGTGACATTAGGACTTTATTCTCATATCTTTCCTTGCTTATGCCGGTTGTCACTCTTTTTTTATTTTTTGCAGTTTCCTTTCATCTAACGCACTCACTGGATCTATCCCGGATTCCATATCTGATCTTAGTCAATTAACAGCAATGTGAGATTCCCCTTTCTTTGTTTTGTTTGGATCAGTATGCTGTGCTTGTAGATAAAATTTTAAGGTTTGGTTTGTTTATGATTTTAAACCATTCTCAATGAATATCAGGTCCCTGAACAACAACCTTCTATCTGGTTTTATACCCGATGCCTTTCAGACACTTGCCAGTTTAGCCAACATGTTTGAACTTTTTTCGCTTCTTCAAATCTTATTAAGCATTTGAGTTTCCTGCAAATAGCTGTTTAATTGAGCTAATGAACTCTTGCAGTGATTTATCTAGCAACAGCCTGAGTGGTGAACTCCCCTCCTCGCTTGGAAATTTGCTCTCTCTAAAAATATTGTGAGTCATTATTTCTGCACTTCAATGTTTACATTGACCAATCTCTAGATGGCGTAAACCTCATATCTTTGGCAGGCACCTGCAGAACAATGAGCTTTCAGGGACCCTGGATGTCTTGCAAGATCTTCCTCTGACTGAATTGTCCGTTTCTGAACTGAACCACATCATATAAGCTATTTGTCTATATTATTTTAGAAATCATACAATCAGGGGCTCTGTTTTGTGCTAATCTGAGTTGTATCTATTGCTGAACAGGAACATTGAAAATAACAACTTCTCGGGGACGATACCTGCTAAGATGCTGAACATCCCAAACTTTAAGTGAGTGCTCAAGTTTCTAATAATCTCAGCTGATAAGATACATATGAATAAAGACTATGGAACATAACCTGATTTATATATTAACTATCAACTGCTCGCTGGGTTCTTACTGAAATAAATATAATTTGGCAGAAAAGATGGAAACCTGTTTGATTCAGGTGCGCCGCCAATTCCCTCACCCACGTCCCCCACACCAACTTCATCTCCATCACCAAGGCCACTGACACCGCCTTTCTTTAAGCCTCCATCATCAGAACAACCACCAGGAAAGCGTACTGGAGGGCCACCAGCACCTCAACAGTCAAAATCTGAAACGAGCTCAAAAGAATCTGCAACTACAAAAAAAGTAGTTTTAATTTCCGTACTAGCTGCTTTCATATTAATAATCTTTGCAGTAGGATGTCTCCTGTTTATGCCGAGGTATTGCAAAAAAAGGCAACACCCCAGAAATTCAATGGTTCAAGTCCAGTCAAGCAATCAAATGAGCAAAGGTAAACTTAACTTTCATCTTTTTGAGTGAACATCGTTATTATTTAGCTTTAGTTAATTTTTTTCACTTCTTTTACTCTTTTGAACAGTTCAAAAAGAAGGAGTAGTGATGCCAAACGATGACGACAGGAGAGAATCCCTAAAAGCGGCTGCAATTCCAAAACGCTGGAATGAGAACAATCAAAATGACCAAGTGGCTGAAAGGCGAGCACGGAGAGATCTTGAGATCAATAGGAGCCGCAGTGGCACAATATTCCTGCCTCCACCTCCTCCGCCGCCTCTTCTTCCACCTCCCTCACCTCCATCTCCATCTCCACCTCCACCTCCTGCTGTGAGGGTTGTTGTAGAACCTCTTTTACCCACTAAAGTGTCTGCAGCTGAACCTACCACCATTGGAAAAGATGTGCTACTTTCTGTAAATTCCTTCACTATTGCATCACTACAGCAGTATACAAATAGCTTTTCTCAAGATAACTTAATTGGGGTAGGCATGCTTGGGAGTGTGTATAGAGCAAAGCTTCATGACGGCAAGGTATGACTCTTCACTCTACAGTTTGAAGTATAATCATTAATGTTCTTCTCTATTTTCATAGGTCTATTTTCGTAGGGTGAAGCGGAAAATATAACTTAATGTAACTAAACATTTGTATCATTTCTTATTTACCAATCCAAATATACATTCGAGAGTTGACTAAAGTCATAAAACTAGCCGAGGGATGTTCTAGTATAATGCCAGTTGGTTAGTAGTAAAAGTAATGATTATGATGACGATAGTGATAATTTGGCTTACATCGGTTGAATTTTTTCACAATCAAATGTGGAGCCTTGTTTGATATGGGTATCTTGCTCTTCCGATACAAAGAATAATCGTCTGATTTGCTTAAATGAGTTTGGAACCATTAATTCAGACATTTACTTTCACAATTGTAACTCTTAAGAATTTTTATGCTCTTTCAAAGTGTGAAGCAAAGAAATATTTGTAGTCTAAGACTACATCTTTCAACATTGTTCTATAGCGGCAACAATGACTTAATAGTTTGACCAAAGATAAAAATTTGTTGTGATTCAAGAAATATCTGTTCTTTTCTTATACCAGCTTGTGTAGATGTACACCTCAATTGTCTGGTTGTGTCTTGCAAGTTGACTGAGCCACCCTGGGTGTTTATATTATCTTATCTGAACTACCATATTCGTTCAACAGACTTTAGCGGTGAAGAAATTTGATAAGAAGACTTCAAAGCTTAAGGACGACGAGTTCATGCAAATGGTGATCGCAATAGACAAAATTCATCATGCCAATGTAGTTAAACTTGTGGGCTATTGTGTGGAGCATGGACAACGGCTTCTTGTCTATGAGCACTGTAATAATGGGTCAGTTCATGAAGCAATACACTCTGATGATGGTTTGAGACTTTCATGGAACATACGTGTCCGCATGGCTCTTGAAGCGGCGAAAGCTTTGAAGTAAGTTAAACAAATATTGTGCCCCTTGTGGTAATTTGAACGTGGATAAGTAACTGTGAGTTATAAATGCTTTTTAGATTGCTCCGGATAATATGTCCTCTGATATGGGAAACATTGTCAAACATTGTCCCTTCCATTTTCTGAGATTATCCAATGGTACACAATTGCGCATTTACATTTTGCATTTATGTGAACAATAAAGGTATCTACACGAGGATTGCCAGCCGCCAATCATACACCGAAATTTCAAGTCTGCCAATGTTCTCCTCGATGATGGATTCGGTGTACGAGTCTCTGACTGTGGCCTGGCTCCACTGATAATGTCAGGCTCTGTGAGTCAGGTTAGTCAAGGATTGAAATAAGACTTCGAATAGAATGTGTTTAAGGATTTACTACTGTCACTATGGAACTTGTGTGCTGTATCTTCCATTTATGGGTGTTTTTTTATATGTGCTTGCTTTTTAATGGTACGGTGTCTGTTTCTCTTACATTATATGTGTGGCTTAGCAGCTGTCGATTTCTGCTTTTTTTGTTCGATTCGAAATTTTGAACAGTATAAAACATAAAGTTGAGGTACATATTATTACACTCTCTTCTGTATATTGTGCAAGCATCTTCTAATCGCACCACATGAGTTATGGGCATTTGTGTTACACTGAACTTAAGCTGCTATGTACAAATATCGTGTAGTTAGAGAATGTGTAATTGACTCGTGTACACTTTATGTTAGTTGTCAGGACAGTTACAAGCAACCTACGGTTATGGGGCTCCAGAGTTTGAGTCAGGAATCTACACATTGAAAAGCGATGTTTACAGCTTTGGAGTAGTAATATTAGAGCTTTTAACTGGTCGGAAATCATATGATAGGTATGAATATTATATTGGCATATGCAGTCTACTACTCTCTTTCAAAGGGACACTGTTTAATCAGTTTTTCAGTTCAGGAAGCGCTGAATATTATAACATTGCATTTGATTGTCACAATTATGTAATTTTATTTTTGCTTTTTCTAGATTTGTCATTGGTACCTCATTCTGTGTACAACTGATTAATTTCTCAATATACCAGGTCAAGAGCCCGGGGGGAGCAATTTTTAGTGAGATGGGCAATTCCTCAGCTCCACGACATTGATGCTTTGTCAAGAATGGTAGACCCTTCTCTCAAAGGAGATTACCCAGCAAAATCTTTATCGCACTTTGCTGACATTGTAGCCCGATGTGTACAGGTGATTTTTTGACTCTCATTTCCTGTTTAGGACTCTTGATGCCTGTTCATTCCAATAATGTATTCCAACATTTTGTAGAATAGTAATAAATGAGGTCTCACACCATCTATGCTAATCCTGAGATTATTCTGTTGTTTTTTTAAAGCTAATTTTGATTTTTGTTTTCGTAGCATGAACCAGAATATAGGCCACAAATGTCTGAAGTCGTTCAAGATCTTCTAGAAATGATACAGCGGGAACCTCAGCGCTATAAAGTCAACTGAGTTTGACCTTAGATCCCGACTTCTTTACATGATCCTAAGGGTTATGGAAAAAAGACAGTAACCAAGTTCCTATACTCAGCTGGAAATAACGAGAAAATAGCTCATCTACATTGTAAAAGTCAAGATCTTCTCATACTTCACAAACTGCCGAACATAGAACAATGTTGTGTTGGGCAGCAGAATTGAGTGTTGTGATTCTTGAGAAGTCAGCTTCTGTAGTTGCCAGTGTTATATTTGTATAAAATCGCCAGAGTATTATGTAACATGATAACTTACACTGATGGCGTCTGCCAATTCATTATAAAATGATAAGCCTATGAATTTGTTTTGAACATGTTCATTTCTGTATTCCAGTCCTCACCATCTTTAAGAAAACCTAAATCTGCTAAGCTGAATCTTCTCTCTTTATATTTTTAACAAAAACAGAAATCACATTTAAAAGATAATTGTAAAGTGAGGATAAACATTCTCTTTTAATTTAGTTTCATGCTATTTTTCAGTTGCTACAACATATACATGTTTAACAATCCAACTCAGTCCACATGTCTTATTTATTCTTCTCTGCTTCATCAAATTGATTATGCTTGAAGCTTTATTCCACTGCCCCGTCGCTTTGTAGACATTAGCCAGGTAAGTGACAGAGAAGATGGCTGTGGAATATTGTTCTTGAACCTCATAATGAAGGCCACCAGTTTTATGGGGAAGGGATATTGTTCTCTTTCAGAACATTCCTCACCCTACTCGTTTTGACTTTTAATTTGGGATCAAATGGAATGCCAGTTCAGCAACAGCAGCGACCTATTGTTCTTCCTAGAGCATTTCCGACAAATGGGATGCAGCAGAACATTCTCGTCCAAAATCCATACGACATGTCTATGCCAATGCCCCAGAAATGCCATTCCCACATTAGTTTGGACCCAACCAGATGTTGCCTCCTAATTTTGGTTTCCCTGGTGGGCAGAATATTTTCATTGATCTCTCCAGTAGTGCACATTTGATGGCAACTTCAGGAACAGGTGTTTTCATAACCAATGCACCATCCATAGAGCAAAATGGTCATCACGTGTATCCATATATGCCATCTGGCTGGGGAAGAATTCCAAATAGCCAACGAAGAGGTCGCTCTAGTGGCAGGGGAGGTCGTTTTGGCAGGGACAGGGGTTCAGGTGCTGGTGGTAGAGGTAGTGACCTCCATCAAGGGAACTGATCATTCTGGTGCCCTGGCGAAGCTGCAATTTGGTGGTGTTAAAACAATTCCATCTTTATTTCATTTGCAGTATATAGACCATACAAGGGTTCTTACCAGTTCCAACTTTTGAGTTCTGAAACTCTCACCTTGCATTTTCTCTGCATTTTGTACAGTTCAGATAGAAGTTTAATGACTAGTTTTAAAACAAGGCTTGATACTCAATGTTCTGTGGGGTGCTTCATTGTTTGGGAAGCAGTTTTATTGTTCCCCAACGCTAGGTTCTTCAGTAAGAAAAAAACTTGATAGACTCGTCAGTTCTTCATCTACGGGACTTTGTGCTTCCTCATGCCATGGCAAAAACCACAGTTTCAACACCTGAAAGGATGTGGAGAGTTGAGCAGGTCACTCATGTCGAAATCTGGAACTTGTACTTACATAATTTCAATCATGATTAGAAGATAAATAAGTTAAGTTAAGCAAAAACCGTTCTACAAGCTAATGATTAATAAGTGATGAGAAAAATACTTCCATCAGCTAACCATGCCAACTAATTTCACAAACATGAGTGCAGGATAGAGGAAAAATTGCACGTTGAGACGCACGGAGTACAATCATCTCACAGGAACTTCTTAATTGGGAAAATGTATAACTAACTTGGTGAAGTGTAGCTAGTACAAACTAATTAAATATTATAGCCTTAATCCGAGACTCAGAAAGCCTCATTTAGTAACATCAAAAGTTCTTACAAGTGAATCTGCTCCTTCATGACTTGTACATGTATATCTCAGTAAATTAGATAACCCTCAAAAGAGTATATAGCAGAAGAACAGATAACCGAGTGTCCAGCACACCTTCAACAGTGTCAAGTCTCAATCATACAAATTAGCAACCTGGTGAATTACGGGAATCTGCTCGGAGATGATCAGGAAAGGAAATACTTTTCTCATATAACTATAAGAACCAAAAAATGGATGAACATATATACGAACCAACCTGGTACATGTAGAAATCAGCTGCTATGGATTCGCAGTTCTAGCAGCTAGATTACGCGAATCAATCTGGCACAGCAATCAACTGCTATGAACCATTGGTGCTATATAAGCTGCTTGCCCAACCCAATTTATGTGGAAAAACATTATCAGTATTGTGTTTCTGCCAGTGCCAAGGACAGTACATCAAAGGGACTTTCAATGCGGAAGCATGAGATTCGAGTATAAACAACACGACTACAGGAGTCACTTCAGTTATGACTGATTAATAAGCTGCGCCGATATGACTCTCAGACACCCATCAGCTATGGCAGCATATGTGGAAATTGACAAAAATGATCGTCATAATATTTGCAACCTACCAACACCACAAAAACCGAAGAAAGGACATTGAAGCATTACATTTCACCAGTAAACAAACACTGAGTTGATAAGCACGGAGATATTCATCATTGATTCCATCAGTATCAAATTTTCAAATAGCAGAGATCATAGAAGATAACAGTGGAACAACTTTAATGTTAGAGCTGTATAAAAAGCTAGTTTGTGACCGCATATTGACCACTTTGACATTGTATTAACATGAGTATAAATTTCCATTGGACTGAATTAAATTGCATTGACACTGCATAAGACCTAATAATGTATAAATTCCCCCAAAACATTGGGAAAGAAACTGAAACGAGACATAAACAACAAGCAGGTAATTCCAAGTTCAGAAGCCAACATCCTTAACCTCTTCAGACGACATAGGATACCCTTTGTACCCCAATTTCACGCCCAACGTGACACAAACCCTCTTGAACTGCAGCCTCAAGGAATTCATTATATCCTGCGCACTCTCGTCCTCAGGATCCATAAGTGGATACTTGCCGATCAGATTATCCATGGTTTGAACGCTCTTCCTGACTCTGGAAGAGAATCGATCGGGATCGACCAAAATAGCTGAGTTCCATACGTCAACACACCCTTTGTAAAACCCTAATTCTTCACCGACTCGGAATCCGTGTTGCAGGCCTAATTGCCTGGCTTCCTCTTTGCCTGACACTAGGCCGTCTCCGTAGCCGTGGTCGTAGCCCTCTTTGATGTGGATTTGCTCAAGGTTGAGCGACGAATCGAAGATGTCCTCATCCATCGCCGAATATTATTAACCCTGTTTTCGACCTCTCAGCTTCAGTTTACTATCTTCCATTGGGACGACGTCGTTATTGTCGCAAAACAATCGGTGGAGGTAAATACTGAATTTCTGTTGCAAGTTATAATTCAGGATTTTAGTAAATATTTATCGACCTGTTACTGAAACGATGCATTTTAACATAACTACACTCAAACCGAAGGCTACTTGGTTGCTTGATTCTTAAGATTCAGCCTCGCACTATCTGAAAGTTTTTGTGCATTCACAGCCTCCATCCGAGCCTGCTCAAGACTTATAATTCCTCCCTCTGGACCACTGCTATCATTTTTACGTCTCAGGTGACCTGCTGCACTGGATTTGGGTACTTTGACAAGACTTTTCTTTTTGCCTGAGCCGTCACCGTGAATTGATTTTGCCAGCTGATTCCTTAAATTCTTAATCTCAGCTGCCTCAGACTCCGTTAAGTTCCTCACCTGTGATCTCAGTAAGTTCAGTTCTATTTCCTTTTCCATGAGCTCTCTATTTTTCTCATCAACTTTGGACTTTATCCGACCCACAGTCTCTGTTAAATTTCTCACTTGAAGCCTCATATCCTTTTCGCATGCAGACTTCAATTTAGTTACTGCCTCAGTAAGATTATTCAACTGTTTAGTTTTTGTTCTCAGCTCTGTTTCCTTCTCTTTGAGCAATCTTATCGTATTGCTGCTTTCCTGGATATCAATCTCTGCAGCTCTGTGTTTGTCTTCCAGAAAAGAGAGGGCGTTCTGCAACTCCAAAAACTTGCCGTTCAGCTGTGTTTTTTGGTTTCTGACCATGTACAGCTTCGCCTTCATCTCATCCGCCTTAGCCTTCATCTCCCTATTTACCTCTCTTTCCTTCTGTTAAAAGATTATCAGAATTATAAGCATCAGGGGTCAGAAGGGTTATTAAAAATAACTCTGGAGCACTGCAACAGAGATTTATTTTATTAATTGGGGTCGGCAGACCTGGAGAAGAAGATGGAGGGAGGTGAGTTCACTTTGTTTTCGGCTGAGGATGAGGTTGAAGGCATGTATCTCCTTAAGCTTATGAAGCATCAAGATACCAAAGATGGTGTAGCTGAGTGCTACAAAAAGCACAATAAGATACAGTCTCCCTTTGGATGGGGATGCTTTTCTTTTCATCTCCTTCTCCAAACTATCTGCACTGCCCTCTCTAGGCTTGAACTCAGACGTGAAGCCTGACAACCAGAGGCCACAAACTCGCGGCCAGGAGCTAATTCTTGGTACTCTGAGCATTCTTGTGCCTAACTGGTCAATATGAGAAATATGTAGTGTGAAGCACTCGATTTATAGACTTGAGTAAGACCTGTAAGGAAGAAAAAACTTGACATTTTGTGTGCTTTAAATGCATATTAAGCTGAGTGGTATGAAACGTATAATAAGATAAGGGAAGATGTTGTTTTGCTTATTTTCATCAGAATAAATTAAGGGGAGAAATGAGGTGATTACAATATTAGATGTACTATCACAGATATGCTAATAGCTAGGCTTGTCCATTTGGCCCTTCGGATTCAAAAGCCCGAAACCCGACCCTCCGATCCACGAGCCCATAGTCCGGCCCGACCCTCAAAATTAGCCCAATAAAACTAGTTCGTTTTATAAAAGGTTGGGTCAGGGCTTAATAAATTGAGTCCGGCCCGGCCCGAATAAAATTTAACATGCTTGGCCCGGCCCGCCCAACTCAGCCCGACCCGCTAAACCTAAAAACAACTAAGCAAACTCTAACTTCATTTTCTCTCATTAGCCGCCCTCAAACTTCTCTCTCATAAGCTCTCCTCCTCCTCCCCAAACCGTTCTCTTCCTTTCCTTCTTCCTTCCTTCTTCCTCTTCAGGTTCAACTGAGAAACAAGATTGCACGTCGCTGTGAACCTAACTTCATTTTCTCTCATTCAGCCCTTCCTTTTCTCTCATCATCTCGCCGATTTTACACTCAAATTCAACATATAAACATCAAGCCAACTCACCAGTAGCGACTTCTTCGTCCTTCATCGAAACTCCTCGTCTCGCCTGTACTCGAATCGCCATCGGTTTCACTCACAGATGATTCACCGACGGAACTGACCATCTGGTGGAAGACGCGCAGCCAAATCGACTCAGCTTCACGGGCGACAAGAGGCGCGACAGATTCGACGCGTTGAGGAGGTTTGCGCTCGCCATATGTTGTATACCTATCAATCGAAGTTGAGGGCTTTCAAGCCCGATAAGTTCGGGCCGGCCTAGCGAAGCCCGGCCCGAACTCGTAAAACTAGGACCTCGGGCGGCCCTGAGGCTTTTTAATTTTGATTGAGCTCGGCCCGACCCGACCCTTTAAATCTTTTAGGGTCGAAAATTATTAGGCCCATTAGGGCTCAGGCTTACTATATTTTGGCCGGGCTTGGAGAGGCCTAAGCAAGCGCAGGATCGAAAAATTACATGCAGCTTTGACGAATGAGAAGATCTCTAGAAACAACTTGTGCTCGCGTACAAAATCATAATCAATCTTGATGTGCGTGGACCGCTGATAACCAACACCAGCTACTTGATTAAATCTCTTTGCCACCCACCGAGCCTTATACCGATCAATAAAGCCATCAAATTTTTATTTGATCCTTGAAGCTCACTACAACCAACAACATTAGCTCTTGATGGATCATGAACTAAGTCCCAAGTCCCATTCATCATTAAAACATCAAATTCTACCTGCATAACATGCTGCTAGTTAGGATTCTTTGTAGCTTAATGAAAGAGTTTAGGTTCAAGGTGGGTTATAAGGGCAATTGATAATGAATATTGAATGGTGGTGAGTGCTTTTGGCTTGAAGGAATGAGTGAAGGAGTGAGTTCTCATAGCATGCGCGAAGTTTTCTAGTGTATGAAATAGGCATGAAGTGTTTGGGTAGGGTGGAGGTGGTGCAGGAGCAAGGAGGTGTAATGGGTAGTAAACCATGAACAAATTCGGAAGAAAATATTGATGACCGACATGTTCTTGTCTCGACCTCAAAAGAAGACGACACCAGGCCGGGTGCCACCAAAGAAACTGGCTCGGAGTCGCTTCCGAATTCGAAGCTCGCTTACTAGAGGGACTTGACTCAACTAAAGAAAGGGAACATAAAATGGACGCATGATGTAGCACTGACAGAGGAATTGAGCCAAGAGAATGTGATTCAGGCGACACAAATGGTGAGGAGTGAGCAGGATAAGGAAAGAGCGACTCATCAAAAATAAGACATAGGTACGGGTTGTACGAACATGGAAACACATATACCCCTTATGTTTAGAATTGTACACCATTAAGACACAAAGTAAGGACTGATACTCACCCTTGTTTTTATTGTGAGAGCGCAAGAAAGGGTAACATAGACACCCAAACGACTTATGAAAGCCATAAACAATCTGTCATATAAACACTCAAAATGTGATTTGTAACCCAGAATAAATTTAATTATGCGATTAATAAGATAAACAGAACTATAAAAGGCATGTTTCCAAAATTTGATAGGTAAATGAGAATGAGCTAGGAGAGCAAGATCTTTTTCAATAATAACCCGATTACTATGCTTAGATGAATCATTTTTGATAATGCAAATGACATTAAATTGACAAAACCTGCCAGAGTGTACAAGCCCAGTGAACAAGCAATTGCTTCAACAGGAGCTGTAGCAAGGCGCTGTAGCAGCAGAGCAACAGTTTTGGCCCAATGAGAAATCTGCCCAGATATGGAGTAGCAGTGCAACGGGATGCTTCCAAATATTCTCAGAATATCCTAGCAAAGATTTCCGTGCCTCAAGCTTGAAGATTTGATTAAGAAATCAAATCTCCTAAAATTTAGGAGATATGATCTTGTTGAGATCTTTAAGGGCTTCCTAATTTTGATGGGGAAGAGTTCCTAAAGAAGGAGGCGGGGCAGAGCATGACAAGGCATCCGAATAGAGAGAGAGAGAGAGAGAGAGAGAAACACAGAGAGAGCATCCGAGCACCTGAGATTGCAAAGCAAAGATCAGTGGAGTAGTGCGGAGGATCGAATCACCACCGTGAGTCGAGCCTCAGCGCATATCAGTGTGGTTTCTGTATCGACTGATTGCATACTAGTAGTGTCTGGTCAGTTCTTGATTAGGAGAACCAATTCAGAACAGGGCGTGCTTGTTGGTTGATCAAGGAAGGCAGCAAGAGTTGTCAAGTGAAGGAACTCGGACAATCTGTAGAAGGCCTGTTCTTGCTATTGACAGGTGGCCACTGAGTGAGGGAGAGCATCCCAGTGTGAGGAGTACTCACGACAGACTTCGAGCGGCTCGGTAGAAGGCTTTGGAGCGAAGCATCAAAATCTGTACCAGCTAGTTGCATAAGCGTGTGTTAGAGCAAACCTACTGAGACATTGTGTTAATTAGAATAGGCTGAGTATGTGTGATCAGAGGAGTAGCTATTCTGAATTAATTATAGTGTGTAGGTGAGTGAGACATAAATCAAAGGGTGTTCTGATTTTGTGCAAGTTGCTAGTTTAGGTCGGGTAGCATAGATTGTCGCGAAGTCGAGTCTGTGTTGTACAAAGGACCTTGGAGACTAGTATAATCCTCTTTAGACGTAGGCAGATTGGCCGAACTGGGTGAACAAATCGTTGTTTACTGTTTTGTTTCTTGTTGCACCAGATCCGGCTGAACAAAGAGTTGCTATCGCAACTACTTATACACTATTAGTAACTCAGGGGCGCTGCGAATTTCAAATGGTATTTGAAGTGTAAGGACAAGAGACCATGTGATGTATACCCTTACTCTCAAGAAAGGTAGAGACATTGCGATACTCACCGCCCTAGTCTGTTTGGAATGCTTGACCTGATTAGAGAGTTATGTTTGGATTAGCTGAAGAAATTTTTGAAATATGGAGAAAACCTGGTATTTATGAGAAACAAAATAGATCCACTTGAATTTGGTGCAGTCATCAATAAAACTGATATAATAATGATGCCCAATGGTAGACAACTCGGTGGAAAGACCCCAAACATCAAAGTGAACGAAATCAAAAGGTTTTAAGAAGGACTTTTACGACTTTTACCAAGTTGACAGGAACCACAAACATGGTCCATTTTATGACATGACACTAAAGATGTAAAATAGACTCATGTGGATGAGCAAGACAATGATGTTAACGCTTGAGACTAGTACAAGGGCAAGAAGATAGCCTATCAAGATGAGGGAGACGGTAAAGGCCATTCTTAAATATTCCTCAGAGTAGGACTTGTCCCTTCATGTTTTTGGCAAAACAAAAGTCAGGATGTAACGCAAGATAAATACTATTGTCTCTAGATAACTATAAAATTCTTAGAATACATTTTGTAATTTTGGAACAAAAAAGAAATTATGAAGCTTCGAAGAATGGTAAGTAAAATGTGAAGGAAGAACAGAATGCCCTACATGATTAATGGGAAGAGACTCACCATTCCTGACCATAAGTCAATCATTATTGTAGTTGGATTTAAGAGTGAGGTTGCCAAGATCAGCTGTCACATGATTAATTGCTCCAAAATCAACAAACCACAAATCAACAATGTCAGAGGGATGGTAGAGGATGCCATAAAAGCAGCTTTCCTAGACATTGCAATTAGTTTCAAACGAATCGAGAACCTTCCTCAAACGATGAAAACAATTAAGAGCCTCGTACCACTTACAAATCTGACACATGAGCTTTGACTTATCAATAGAAAAGTCATCAGATATAATATTATTTTCAGATGAGCGATCCATCCGGCTTGTAGAAAGATGCGAGTTTCGACCGCCAAATTTACGAAATGCAACATTGGCAGATAGAGGTGAGAGAGAGAGTGTGATGTAGTTACATCTTCCAAAAAATTAATTTAAACTCTTAAACTTCAGAATTTTCTTGGGTTCTTGAAAGAGGATTAAACAAACCTGGCTCTGATACCAATTAACGTAGCGGAACCTTATAAAATACAAAGGCCCGTAGGTATATTTGTTTCTAACCAAAGCTAGAAAAACTTGAAATGAGTGATAGTAAACAAACGGGAAAACGATTCATTAATTTCCAAGCAGTACATGTGTTCCCTTATATATGTTGGGAGAACGGTCTAAAAATAACATGTGTAAAAATAGAAATGGCTGCTGGGAATTGTGGGGATTTAAACTCTTGAACTTCAGAATTTTCTTGGGTTCTTGAAAGAGGATTAAATCAATTTTTCGGAAGATGTAACTACATCAAAGAGTGTCTTCCTCCAGTCGTTTTTCTTCTTGAAGCAACAAACCAAGTAACTCATCCGAAGATAGTGGATCAACTCGCATAAAGAGTGCAGAGCAAAACATACTCATATAAGAGATATGCCATAAAAATCAGCATAAGAAATGATTCACATACAATCAGACATCGGATCAATAAGGGCGCGCTTCTTTTCAAAATAATCGAGGACCGAGGATGACCCATTCGTAAGAGTTTGAAGTTGTTGGCGAAGATGCATTTGTCGAGCATCACTTTGCGCATGACATGTTCGCCAAGAAATCCCCACGCTTCAGCAATAATGGTAGAGCGAGCAACAATGCCGAAGAAAGGAGTGGTAGGTGGACAGAATTCATATAAGGAATGCAGGATTTTCAACATTGCATGTTGCAGTGACAATGGAAGGACCGGCAAGATCTGTGAGAGGGACCGCTGTAATCACAACACTTGACGTTGGTGATGAAAGAGGTCAGACATTAACCCTCTAACGTCAATCGAATAGCGCTAGTTGGAACGGGTAAGGTGGATGGCCAAATTGAAAAAGTTAAAATTCTGACTAGTGGAGTCAGTAAAAACAACGGCTAGAAGTTGATTACTACCGGAGCCAATAATAGTGGAGGAAGAAGAATCAAAAGTCATGGTGGGTCGAAATATTAGGCTATACCATATGAAAGTTATAATGAGATGAGGGAAAATGATGCTTTACTTCTTCTCATGAGGAACGTATATATAACGAACATGGGGTTACATCCAGATCCTAAATTAATGCTAGAATAAATCAAAAAAGGAGAAATCTAGTGATTACAATATCAAGTATATGCACTATCGCTAATAAATGGTTGTAGTCAAATGTCCAATGTTTATTCCCATCTCCATTGCTGATCTCAATGATTTTGTTTACCATTATTTTTGCTGAAGAGCGGTGCTTCTTCTTTCTTCTATAACATGAACATTTGTCACCCATATCAGTAAACATGAATGATCTCATGAAAATGATATTCACAATGCTGAGTAGCATATCTATGGATGGACGGTCTCCATTAACTTAAAATCAATAGCGACAACCTCTAATCTCTTTCCTCAGTGCTCTATTTGGGTGGTGTCATTCTTGATAGCTCTATTGGATTCCAATAGAGCTATCAATGAACAGTAATTTTGTGTTCTGGGTCTTGCACTTAATATGTGTAATGAATTCTGCTGTGACTGTTGTAAGTCACTGAAACCTTATCCAATCTAATGAGATTCAAAGTATTACCTTACAACAAAAGTCGTTAAGAAACAGTCTACAACAAGTTTTAACTGTTGAAGGTTATAGATACGAGAAATTTACCAGCCGGACGGACCGCATTGTTGAATCAGATTGAGAGTATAGGTTATATTCAAGTTTGCATGAAGAAAGTACAAAGAAGGATTTACAGTAGAAAAACCACGAGGTAGACAGGAGGAAGTTTGCCCATCAAAAAAAGGCCACTATCTAAACTGGAGAAGCCTCATTTTATAGGACTACAGACAGATGAGTCTGGCTTGATCAATCATCATAATAGCCGCATTTCTATCTATGAAGCACAGAAGTGAGGAAAACCTGTGACAGGATTGGGAAGAGTAGCACAATTATGATAACAATCACAAGCAAAACCGCATAACAATACCATTTCCTTGAGCTCCTCTGGTACTCCACCGCATCTTGTAAATTATCCGTTCCACGCCTCACAAACGAGCTAGCGTGAGCTACGTGGCTCTCTATGTCATTTAACTGCTGCCCTTGTGCTTCAACCAATGCTGCCATGTCTAGGAACACTTGGTGCAGCTCAATAAGATTCTTTTCAATCTCCTTCACCGCGTCGTGTCTTTCTTGGATTTCTGATATGGCGTCCAGAATCTGTCCACGCCCTTGTTCTTGAATTGCTTTCTGCAAGAAGTTCTCACTTTCTCCGCTAGCTATTAAATTTTCAATCATTTCCTCATCAGCTTTCTGTCCTGTGACGGTGAAGTATCGCCTCTCAACTGTCTCCTTGTATTCTGCTGAGATTTTGGCTCTAAGGCTTTGAAAATCATCCATCATGTCTTTCAGTTTTTTGCCCAGTCCACTGACGACTGAAGTCCTGGTCCGATCAGCTGAGGAGCCCGGACCGCACCCTGGGATCTTGCGATGAGCCACATTGGACTTATCAAGTGCTTCCAGCTTACCCTTTATCACCTTCACTTTTTTCAAGACTAGTGCAACATCTGCGTCCATTCTTGATCTGAGCTCCTTGATTTTCTTTGCATTGTGGATCGTTTTGCTCTCCTCATTCGACTCCTGAAGCTTCTTGTGAAGCTTTTCCACCTCTTTCATGTCCTCCTTCACATTCTCTACATCTTCAAAGAACCTGTCAAGGTTGATTGTTTCCGTCCCAGCCTCGCCTGACTCCACATCGTCTATGTAGGCCTGCTGTTTTACGTCCTGGTACTTCTTAAATGACCCCGAAAACAGATCATTCATCTTGAATCCTTAATTTGAATTTATTCTTCTTCTTTTTTTGGTGATGAGTGAGGAACTTATGTCAAATGCAATGCAATGGCTATCAGAACCTCATCCCTTTTCTTCTTCTGCAAAGTCAGCTATGAAGATCCTTCGACCTAATGGTATTGAGCATCTGATCAGCCATTGACATTTTGAGAAAGAAGAAGAAAAGGGTGGAAAAAATTGAGGAAGTTTGTTTTTGGTTAAAAGAGTTTCAGAGGCTTGAAGTGCATATGTGATCTTAGCCAGCCAAATTGATATGAGGATGTTCTTAAAATAAGGAGCTCCTCACTCTCTATAATTACATGATATTTTTGCATCCTAGCGCATGAAAATCAAGTGTCGTTGACCTGGTCTTTCATCTTCTTCTCAGTGTGCCAAGTCATAGAAAATGAGGTCAACACAGAGGGTCAAATTAATTGGGCTAGCTTGATAGGCCCAATGAATGAAGCCCGTGTCTGATTCTGGGCCGTTTCTTCATATCTCTCAACAGCCTACTACAATTCAGCAAAACAAAACACCGAGGGTAAAATCGGAATAACAACCCCTCGCTTCGCCTAGGGTTTCATCTCCTCTTCCGTATAAACGAGGCGCAGCTGTTCTACAAATCCCCATCGCGTCGACAAGCCTTGCAGGTACGATGACATCCTTCCCGGTTGCACTACGTCAAATCGTCAGCCACATTTTTTTGTAGTGTGACTTTTGCTTCCGTCGGTATCGGTGGTGTTACCTTGAAGGTTTCTCTCTTTGGTTTTGCCTCTAAGCGCTTCTGGCATACTTCTTACTTTGTCAATATATTTTTGGGCGATGATTATATCATATCCGCGCTTCTGATGTTAATCGATGAAGTACAAAGGATAAAATGGTTGAATTTCTTGATATGAGCCTCCAGAAGTTTCCTTAATTGCTCTAGAAATGTTTATTTGTCTGTGATGATGAAAATCTCAGCTTAATGCCAGTTCTGCTTCAGAAAATTCTTGATCGAAAAAGCTGTTTTTTATATCTGAGACTGCTTATTCTAATTTTCAGTACCCAAGGTCTTTATTTGATTTTCTGCCATTGATGTTGGTTCCAATTATTGAAGTGCTGTAAGCTTGAAGATCCTACCTTGGTGCTACTGCACTCATCATGAAATCCACAATCGATTTAGCTGAGGCTATTAAGCAATATGACACGGTATCACCATTGATATGGTGTCTTCGTTTTAGATTTGTTTTTATTTTTTTTGGTGTTGCAACCTTTTTTTTGGGGTTAGCTGATGATGATGTAATCCAATATTGCGAGGTGTGGTGGAGCCATGCTCTGCTTAGCAGAGAAACCCCTTGGCGAAGCTTCATTTCATATGAATTGACTGGATTTAACTGAAGCTGTATCTTCTCGTCTACTTTTGTGAATGATTTGATTTCAATTCATCTTGAGTTTCACTATACTCCAGGCTGTAATTAAATGTTGGCCTGGGGTCTGATAAACTCAGAGAGTTATGGTGTTGTCTATCAGCTTCTTTCTCTTGTATACCTACGAGTTTGGAGTTAAATATCAGCACGATATTTTGTTAGTATGGTTTTTTGTTTCATTTTTCAGACTTCATTCATCATCTAGATGTTGAGTGTGAAGATTGCGTGGATGGCTCATCTTTTGAACTTATGAGCTGATGTTTTGAACAATCAACCATTTACAAACTAGCTATGACTGAGCTTCTAAATTCTAATCAACTCCTAACTTCCGGAGTAGTTTGCCCGATGTAAAATTGAATCATGAGACGAGCTATGACATGGAATCTCAAATTTATAAGCGTTTATCTTTTACAAATTCGGATCTTTAAAAAACTTCAGTAAATCCGCAAAAATCTCAAGTTACGTTCCAGAGGTTTCTGGTTCCTAAGTAACTTCCCGAAATCTTCAAAATTTAAGTAAAATGAACGTAAATTAATGATGTAATTGTTTTACTCTTATCTTTTCGCGAATCAATTTCAATTGCTAGGAAGTAGCTAAGCAGGAAATCTTAATTTTGGACTCGATGACGGTTTGTCAAGCCGCCGTGGCCTGCTAGCAATTGTTGTGTTTTGAACTGTTGATGCGATTGATGTTATCCAAACCAGATGCTTTGGTGGTGTCATTGATTTGGGGAGTATTTGGTTTTTCGATGGTATAGGAAGTGGATTCTGAATTGTTCTCTGTTGTTGTAGCTTGTAGGTGTTAATCAATGACAAAGTTGTTTTTAGGAACTTGTTGAAACTTATTTTCATGAACAGATTAATAATGTAGGTGATGGAACTTGAAACTATAGGTGATGAAACAGAGGGAATTTCATATGATAATGTAAGTTTTGTAATTTAGAGAAGCAAGGAATATACAGAAGATTTCGAAGACTAGCCACAAAGGAATTGGCCCATATAAGTTCTTGAAATGGCGAGATTAGAAGAGGAATATGAAGTTAAACTGATTTGCATGACGCCTAAAGCAGTTCCTCTTATGGTCCTTCACTATTCGACAAAGAGAATGAGTGATTCAGATATTGATATAGCTTTCGACAATCAAGATAGGAGTGAACTTGATTGCATAATTGTTAGAATGTTCTATACAGATGGTTTACCGTTCACTCTCGCAAGAAATTCTAATTATATGAGATCGTGTACTTTTGCATCCAATCATAATTTGGGTGGTTATATACCTCCGGAGTCCAATATAATAAGAAATGTTGCTTGAAAAGGAGAAAAAACATGTTAATTTGTCATTAGCTCCCATTAAATGTAATTGAGGAGCTAAAAGAGTCGCACTATTATGATTGGTGGTTGGAGTGATCCACCGAGAGGCCTCTAATCGATTTTATGGTTGTTGTGAAAGTGAGTCTATCTTCATCAAAGCTGTAGATTGCAGTAGAGAGGTAAATAGTATAGACTTCATTGTTCATTTATTGAGAGAAGTAATTGATGAGGTTGACCATCAAAATGTTATTCAAGTGATCACTTACGATGCTAGTAATTGCAAAGCCGCTGGAGAGATCATTAAATGCATTTATCCACACATTTATTAGACTTCATGTGTCGTTCACACTCTCAATCTTGCTTTGGAGAATATTTGTGCCGCGAAGAATGTGAAATTACAACGAAGAAGTATATGCGGAATGTCATTGGATAACTGAGATTCACAATAATGTTGTTCAAATCAAGAACTTTACTGTGAATCATGGCATGAGATTGACAATTTACAAAACTTGCTGCTTTCAGTTAAGTTGCTTAAGTTGCTTAAGTTACTGAAACTTGCTGTGCTTCAGTAGTTATCATGCTTAAAAGATTTAAACTTGTCAAACATGCTTTGAAAGCGATGGTTGTGTGTGAGCAATGTTCGTCGTATAAAGATGATGGTCAAGCTAAGGCTAGATTTGTAAGGGAAACGATATCGAAAGAAGATGGGTGTGATATAGTAGATTACATTCTTGACTTAACAAGTTCAATTTATGATATGATCAGAGTTTGTGACACTGATGACCCTTACCTCCATTTGGTCTATGAGATGTGGGATGTGATGATAGAGACGGTGAAAAAGGTTATTTATGATCATGAGCATATTGAGGACTTTGATAACAACACTTTCTATGAGGTTTTGTATAAGATACTTGTTACTCGTTGGTCAAAAAGTAACACACCTCTCCATTGTATAGTTCATTCATTAAACCTGAAGTAAGAAGGTTATATTGAAGCTCATTCAACATACCACGTTTATTTGATTTTATATGGAGTGACACTTATTTTTTTTTTTGTCATAAGTATTATAATAGTGAATGGTTTGCAGAGGACCCTGCTAGAAAACCTCCATATATGGATGATGAGGTTTCGGTGGAACAAAGGAAGTGCTTCAAAAGGTTTTTTACTTGTCAAGAAGATTACAACAAAGTTTTGACTTAATTTGGTATTTTTTTCCTCTTGGAGGAGGATCTTTTGGTGATTCAAATGCTATTGAAATGAGGTACACAATGGATACTACAAATTGGTGGGCTAACATTGGAGCAGCAACGCCTTTTCTTCAAGGATTAGCTATTCGTTTACTTGGATAATCTACTTCGTCATCATGCTGAAATTGGAGCTAATTTGATTTCACTACTTTATATATTGATATAAATCGTCGTTATTGAGGCTTGCTTGTCAATGATCAAAGGCTAGTCTCGACCTAGGGTCATGGCAAAAAGAACCTCCTCTCCCTTACTTCAGTTATGGAATAATGATTATGAGATTTATTGAGTAGTTGGTAAGTCCCAGTGTAACTTAACCGGCTCTCACTATGTCGTAATGAGTAGTTTGCAGTAACTCACTTAACTGCCTCATTTGGATTTCAGATACATGGTTTGAAACTCGTATCCAACTAATTTTATTAGCTCAGTTTGTGCTGGTAATCTTTGGGTCTTCATCTTCTCCCTAGGCCTTGTTGATGATTTAACAGTTCTCATTTGTACTGTTTTGCCTTTGTATACTGAAAACCATCCAAATCGATTCAAAAACTCATAAAACTTTTTCAGTTGTTAGAACAGTCAGGTTAAATCATGTGTATGAATTTCATGATTTTAGGAGCACTGGTCTAGGAGATATGATTTATTCTGTTTTGATGTATGTGCAAAGTACTATAAGCTAATTGTAGGTTTTTTTATTTTTTTTTTTGCGCTTGGAGTTGCAACGGCTATTTGTTTTAAAGAGCGGATTAAAACGCAGTTGTTTTTTGTCATAAACTCTGCGTTTTGATATCGAACAAAAGGCTTAAAAAAAGAGAACATCGCTTTGGTTTTTTCCGCTAAAAACCTTAATCGAAGTGAGAAGAACTTGAGGCGATCAAGATTTGTGACTCGATTAATTGCTTCGATCTGAGTGAAGGTCATGTTAAGAGCTTGCGGCCGTGGCACATCGGAGCATTGATTGTTCTATGGCTAGACGGTGGTGAGCGCATCAGGTTGATTGCGCAGGCACACTGAGATTAGTCCTTGGCCTGGCTGGGAGCGAAGCTCGGTTCTTAGCTATAATCAGGGAGTTTTACTTGATTGTTATTCCTTGATTGTGATGTGCGTTGTTCTGTGAATGCTCGGTGCTTGGTTGTTCCGTCGGCAAGATTTTGAATTGTTGTATTTGGAACCTTGATTTGGAATCGTAGTCAATTTTCCGGGTTGAGCACTTCCCTAGAGGCTCCAAGAAGTAGGAAGGGTCTAACTCTTCCGAACCTTGTAAAAATCCTTGTGTTCTTATTTTTCAGCTGATAATTTGGTTAGTTTTTTTCATAATTGAAGTAAGAACTTGACTGGATTGATTAAAAACACTAGGTCTGTACAAAAGTTTCTTTACATTGTAGTATCAGAGCCAATTTGCACAATTCTTAATTTATATATGAGTAGTTGGGTGGGATCTTGTGTCACTAGTTGAGTTGGGCGCTCAGCAGATCCACCTCCCGTAGGTGTTTGAGCTATAGCAAGTGCCCGACCACAGCTTTGTTGTTGTGTGCAATCCTGTTGTATTTTCTTTATACATTGAGACAATTACTGAATAGAAGCTGAGTTCTTTCTCCCTCATTTATAATGGCAGAGTCTGTGAGGCTTAAGCCGTTTGATGGGACACATTTCTCAATGTGGAGGGTAAAGATGAAGGCGATACTAATCATAGAAAAGTGCTTGAGGGCTGTCACTGAAGACTGGTTATCTGTAACTTCTGAAGAAAGAAAAGGTGAAATGCAGGAACTAGCACATTCCGAGATCATGATCAGGCTAAGTGATGATGTGATTCGTCAAATGGTAAAGTATACTAACCCAAAAGATCTTTGAAATGCCTTGGGAATAATTTTTCTGACTAAGTCATTGCATAGTAAAATTTCTCTACCGTGTAGATTGTTTAACTACAAAATGGATGCGGCACTTAACTATTCAAGAAAATCTTGATATTTTCTTGAAAGTGACACAAGACCTGGCAAGATTCCAGGAGCCTATAAAAGAGACTCATCAAGCTGTGATCATGCTTAATTCTCTTCCCCCTCGGTTTGATACATAAAGAATGTTATCCAATATGGTAGAGATGACTTAACACTTAGCAAAATTATTGAGGCAATTGTTCAGAAGAATGAGCCATTAAAGGTCTTCAACCTGAAAAATAATACTATGAATGGCTCTAGGACAGAAGCAAAAAATGAAGTCATGTTTGTTAAGTCAACGGCAAAGAATAAGTTTCATTAGAAAAAATCTGCCAAGCATAATGCTCCTGATAAAAATACTGATTATAAATCAACTACGTGTTTTTATTCTAACAAGTAATGACTGTTTTCAGAAGAAAAGAGATGAAAAATTAAAGGGTAAAACTGATAAGCCTACTAGTTTTACAAATGTCTGCGAGCCTACTCTTCAATATAAAAATGAATTACTTGTTGTATCTTCACAAAATGATATTGGAACATGGATATTAGAATCTGGATGTACTATGCCTGCTACCCCTTGTAAGGAACTGTTTAGTTCCTTTCTTTTATGTTATGGGGGGTGAGGGTGACCATACTTCACTTCAAATTAAGGAATTGGCAATGTTCCTTTAAAATTACATGATGAAGTTACAAGAATTATCCAACAGGTTAGGTGGGTTTCTAACTTGAGGAGAAACCTGCTTTGATGCTCTGGGGTGTCAAATAAATACATGTGCATGTTTGACATGTTATTAGAAATAATGTTGTGTTTGTTGAGGGCAATTAATTAGGGAGGCCTGTACCACTTACAAACTTCTCCTAAATTAAATGTCTTGCCTAAATCTGATAAGAAACTTGCTTTGACAAAATTGTGGCATAAAAGGTTTGGGCACATTGGTAATAAAGGGCTGCATCATTTATAGAAATCAAACCTTATTGATTTTGAACTGTGAACTTACAGTTTTGTGAAACTTGTGTTCTAAGTAAGAAAACAACTCACAGCTTCACAAGATCAACTCTGAGTGCCTCAGGACCTTTGAAATATGTACAATCAGATTTATGGGGGATTCCCAAGTTTCTACAATAAGAGGCAGGAATTATTTTCTACCGGTGGTAGATCAATTCTCTCGGAAAGTCTAGATACATCTGCTAAAGTCTAAAGACGAGGTTTTTGAGAGCTTCAAGACATGGAAAACAAAAGTAGAAGGTCAGTCTGGGAAAAAAAATTTAGAATTGCCCCTTCCCCCAACCTATATTTCACCCATACTACGTTTTCACAATTCATTTCTCGGATACCCTCTTTGTTATTGAGACCGGAAGTAAGATATCCAGTCTCTTAAAAAAGCAAAGAGACCGGATGTGTTATTTCCGGTCTCTTAGGATTTTCAAAGAGACTGGATATCTTACTTCCGGTCTCAATCAGAATTCGATGACATGGCAGCACAATCGAGTCATCATCCACGTGGAGTTGTCAAAAAGAGACCGGTAATGGTGTATCCGGTCTCTTTGAGAAACAAAATCTAGGCGACCTTCTTCTCTCGTTCTTCATTCTCGGTCGATGTTCAGCAGCTCCCGGCCAAACGACGCGGAATCCGGCGGCACCATCTGCATCTTCCAGATCTCGGCTCAGATCTCCGTGACCTTTGCAGTCTGCGGTGCGAATAGCAGACGGCGGCGGCGGTTCCGATTCGGTACAGGTCCGAGCAGACGCGGCGGCGAGTTTCCCATCTGCTCTTCAGCCCTTTTCAGCCCAGCGTCCTACGTTCACCATTTGTATTTGTGCGGCGAGTTTCCTACGTTCAGCCCAGCCCAGCCCAGCCCAGCCCTTTTCCTGCGGCGAGTTTCCCATCTGCAAGTGTCCAGACCCGAGTGAGTTTCCTGTGAGTTTCCCATTTGTATCCAGTGGTGTTGTTCACAGGTAATTTGATGATGCTATTGCCGAGTTGGATGATTATTATGACAATGCTTAAGTTTCTGATGATGCCAATGTTGATGATTATTATGATGATGAGTTTTATGTGGAGGATTTTAAGAAAATGCGTATGATATTGATGATGTTGATGAAGAGGATGATGTTGCAGCAGATTTTGATATGGTGATGATGAAACTGATGAGTATGAACTTGTAGAGTATAATGTTGATATTGTTGATGATTGTGATAGTACCAGATGTTTATGAATGGGATGATGATGTTGAATATGATCATGATGATGATATTGCTGATTATAATGGGGATAATGAATTTGCTGATTTTGGTGATGACTTTGTTGATGTTGTCGGTGATTCAGATGATAATAGCAACGCCTCATTTATTGCATTGTAGATGAATATAGATGACATAGTTGAGCCTGGTCCCATAGATGATTCAATTTTGACGCAACAACGGATACACCGATCGGACGAAGTATGGGTAGATCCTGTAAGTGTACCGTGAGTAGTTCAGTATATTATCTTAATGTAGACTTGTTTATCTATTGGCTGACGTTGAAGTGGATTATGACAGGTGGGAAGGAATTTAAAGTTGGTCCATCGGAGAATGTGGGATATGGACTCTCAGATAGTCGAGCTTGTTGCTAGAGCCGGCTTTTATCCATGGACCCAAGTGCAAAACATCGAGGTGGATTGGGCCTTAATCACATCATGGGTAGAGCGATGGAGGCTCTAGACCCATACTTTTCACTTGAGGATATGAGAATGCACCATAACCCTTCAGGATGTGGGTATGCTGACGGGATTACCAGTCGAGGGTGAAGTTGTCACTGGGACTGAGGAAGAAGAATGGGAAGGTATGTGTATACGGTTGCTTGGTGCATATCCTGAGTGTCCACGTTCGCCCACATTGGCAAAGCGAAGGTGGTTCCAGGACAATATGAGTGTGGTTCCAGAAGATGCATCAGAAGAGGACTTGAGGAGGTACGCGAGGGCGTACATACTTTGTATGTTTGGGTCATCCTTGATGCCCGATCTATCCGGAGATAGGGTATCCCTTCATTATCTCCCCCTTGTTGCCGACCTAGATGCATCACGTACGTATAGCTGGGGCAGTGCAGTTCTTGCATATTTGTATAGACAGTTGTGCAGTGCTGCACGAAGGGACCATAAGCAGATGGGTGGGTGCATAATTCTTTTACAGTTGTGGAGCTGGGAGAGAATTCCAATTGGTCGCCCGACTGGATTTAGTCGAACTTTGGAGCCACTAGATGCTGATATACATCCGTATTACCGAGGGGCGTGGTCATATACGTGAGTGTCATTATTGTCCTTTATGTTTTCGTGTACGTTTATTCCCGAAGATTTATTGTTGTATCATCTTATGTTTCAGGAAATGGTACGGACCGAAATCATACATGGAGACTCCGCACGGGTCAATCTTGTTCTATAGGGATCAGTTGGATCAGATTAGTCATGATGATTTCGTATGGAGACCGTATGACGAGAGCTCGTTCCCCCTCCCAAATCCAACATGCATAGAAGGTCAAGTGAGTTGGGGTGCGGAAGTTCCCCTTTTGTGCTTCAATATTGTTGAGTGGCATCAGCCTTCGAGAGTGCTGAGGCAGTTCGGCTTCCGACAAGTAATACCGGGACCACCTTTGGCGGCAACAGATCCTAAACACGGTCTGACAAGGAAAAAACGGAATAATTGGAGGGTTGTGTTTGCAGATTACATTGAAGTTTGCGCGGTCGCGGAGATCGGATTGTCCAAGGAGACGTTGATGATGACGATGCCATGCGTGCACCAGAATACAACACTTGGTATCAGAACACCACCCGACGTTTCATTCAGCCTCCGAACCCTGATTCTCAGCCATATCATCCCACGGCTCCGGTTCACCATAGTCTAGTAAGTAGTTGTTTATTACTGGTCTACTGAAATTACTCTTGTATTTGTTACACAAGTCACAGATTTCTGTTGATCACAACAGGTAAGAGCCCTTGTGGATCACGCTCGAACTGCCAGCCACATGTTCTTGGCCACAACATGTCCTATTTCAAGGATGGGGAGTCGTCGAATATTCCACTCGGCGGTGGAGGAACTTAAGCGACTGGGCGAACTGCACAAACTCGGTGTGGATCCATCACAGATCACAATGGGAGACGATGAGAGTGGATGCCGAGATGCAGATGCGGACGTACACCTTAACAGCCCGGAAGTCGAAGCACGTCCATCACAGCCACACTTGGAGAGGATTGTGCGTGAGAAGAGGGCCCCTAGACGATTTTCACATAGTTCGTATCCTGGACATTGACATTGTGGCTCGTGAGCTTTAAACTTTGCGTATTTTATATGCGAACATTTAATGACATTGACACACACCAAATAAAGCAAATTACAACAACAATAACATCCAAAAGGGAATTACACACAAAAGTCATCGCACGGATACAAAATCAAAGTAACATTATCTAGCTACCGGCTCGGTTAGGCATGATCGTCTGTTGTGGCCTTGCAAATGGCACAAACTGCATTTTCGTATCCTCGGTGCCCCTTGACTACTTGATGCCCCTTGGTCCATCTCGTTGTGTCACCTTCTAGATGGGAGCCTTCCCACGCTGTTACGTTTGTATGCCTCGTTGTGTACGTGAGTAGGGCCATCGTAAGGCCTCCAACACTGCTCGTCCCCAATCACAAAAAATGTAGAGCTCCATGTGGCAAAGTATGCCTCAAGTGTGTAATGATGATCAACGAACTGAGTGTATTGTATACCTTCACTTTTACACACAGCCATCACATGACTGCATGGGTAGTGGTAGGCCTCTCATTTACCGCAGGTGCAAGTACCTTCTTGTAACCTCACTTCGTGAATATGATGCTTCAATGCAGTTATCACCTGAAATACGCCACTTGCTGCATCAAACACCTGCACTCGATGATAGTTGGCCTTTTCCCGAATTTCTCTCAACTTCATGTCTATCTTTGGTGGGAACATACCTACACAGCTCTGATATGTTTCTCGCCTCTTGCAAAAATATACATTGGACTGTATGAATGTAAACTGAACCAGAGCACAAATGGGGAGGTCTCGCCCACCCTTCAATACATGGTTGAAACATTCGCTTGCATTTGTAGTCATAGAACCCCACCGTCTACCACCCTCGTCGTACGACAATGTCCATTTACTCCATGGAACATTATCCAACCAATTCACAACCTCTGATCTATCGTGTAACCGATCCTTAAGCTCTTTGTACTCTCTTTCAAATTTGATCTTCTGTCGCTGATGTGCTACATGTCCCATCATTTTCTTCAGAGCAGAATTTTTCACTTTCACATTAAAGTTACTCTACAAGCGTCTGATGCACACGCGGTGGTAGGCTTGAGGAGGACTCCAGTCTGGTTCCAGCATTGCATTAAGGATCCCATCGTGTCGATCTGATATGACACACAACTCATCGCGATCTGTGACCCCCTCTCTGATGCACCTCATGAACCACTTCCAACTGGAATTGTTCTCGCTCTCAACCAAAGCGAATGCAAGAGGCAAAAGGTGGTTGTTAGCGTCCAATGCAACAGCCACAAGCAACTTCCTATCGTATTTTCCATACAGGTGGGTGCCATCAATGCACAAAACGGGCCTGCAATGCATGAATGCCTTTATTGCGGGACCAAATGCCCAAAAAACCCGATTAATGATCATACATCCAGTATCTTCGTCGCGGGTTCGATTCCACCTCACGAACGTCCCTGGGTTGGAGTCCTCTAACGCCAGCATGAAATGAGGCAGCTTCCTAAATGATTCATCCCATTGGCCAAAAATATTTATCATAGCCTGTTGTCTAGCCTGCCAAGCTTTCAGGTATCAAATTTCCAAACCATAGTCCTTAAATATACGAGCTCTGATTTTAGCTGGAGACAATCTCAGTCTTTCACTAATTACGTCACCGACCTCCATAGCAATGAAATGGCACGTGAGGTGTACATTCTCCTTATGGATGAAGTCGGTGTTGCACGTATGCTCCCCTCGGTATTTAGTCACCTCCCAAAATGAAGAGTTTTTCTTCTTCATTATTCTGATCCGCCATGGACAACTACTCTCCTTCTCCCGACATGTCAGAATTAACAGATGTGAGTCTGAGTCATTTGTCGCGTATTCAACTCGATTCAGTATGGAGTATTTCTGAACATCATATATTGCGTCTGCTTTCCTGCTGAATGTCTTCCCAACCCCAATTAAACCATAATGTCCAAATCTTCTACCGAGGTACTCATCCTCCGGTTCGTTAGCATCCCATGCAGAAACATCACTGAACCCTGGAATATCCCATATAAATTCAGGTTCCGGAACCGGATATACATTTTCAGCATCCATTTGGTCTAAGTACTCCATCTCCTCCCTGTTGAACTCATCAATTACTGGCATGTCCAGTATTTCAAAGGTCGACATAACCATTGGATCATTTTCGATATTTTCCATTTTTTTTAAAGGTACCTACAAATAAAATAACAAACAATTACAAATAGACATTTAATCATTTTTAACAACAATAAAAATTCAACCTCCTGTCTTACCAACCATTAATCTTATACAACATACAGTTGTTATTCCAAAATTCTGCAATGCCATAGGTAAGAAATCCAACAACATAAAATACAACAAACATCATTAAACCAACAATCTTACTTAATCATACCCAATTATATCAAATCCTTCATACTTACATACACATACATATAAAATCACATATACACACTAGATCTAACATATACTAACTAGATCCCAAGAAGAAACACATATATAACGAACTACACAAATATTACTATACTAATGTCATCAAATACATATACACACTAGATCTATAACATATCCAAACAATTCTTACCCTTGGTATGCTCCAAATGTATGGTGAATTGGCCTAAATATCACCGAATTGCGCCTGAACTCATAAAGAAGAGAGATGCACCAGCCAGAAGACGAAAGGAGGGCGCTGCATTTCTTATCAACAAGAGACCGGAACTGTCAATTCCGATTTTACAAAAAGACCGGAATTGCCATTTCCGGTTTCCTTTTTATAAAACTGGAAACTACATCTCCGGTTTAATTATGCGACTGGAAACGAAGCTTCCGGTCTCATACGTGGATTACCACGTGGATGATGACTCGATTGTGCTGCCATATCATCGAATTCTGATTGAGACCGGAAGTAAGATATCCGGTCTCTTTGAAAATCCTAAGAGACCGGAAATAACACAACCGGTCTCTTTGCTTTTTTAAGAGACCGGATATCTTATTTCCGGTCTCAATAACAAAGAGGGTATCCGAGAAATGAATTGTGAAAACGTAGCATGGGTGAAATATAGGTTGGGGGAAGGGGCAATTCTAAATTTTTTTCCAGTCTGGATACAAGGTTAAGTGCCTAAGTCTGAATCATGGAGTTTTACTTGATTGTTATTCCTTGATTGTGCTGAAAACAACTTAGCGTTGTTCTGTGAATGCTCGGTGCTCCTTTATTTCGTTGGTTAAATTTTGAGTTGTTGTATTTGGACCATTGATTTGGCATTGTAGTAAATTATTCTGGGCTGAACACTTTCCTAAGGCTCAAAGGAGTAGGAACGGTCTAACTCTTCTGAACCTTGTAAAAATCCTTCGTATTCAGTTGATAGTTTGGTTAGGTTTGTTCATAATTGAAGTAAGAACTTGACTGGATTGATTAAAAGCATACGTCTGTACAAGGTTTTCTTTACACTCGTTAACAATCTTCTCCAAGAAGGCTCTCTGAAAATGCTTGCAATCTTCGATGGATCAGTGGCAAAACGCCCTTATTCTAATATGCTGCCTCATCAAGAAGCTGTTTCTGCGCTCAAAGATGATTTCCTGATTAACTATTTCATCTCCATTCACCCTGATTCTGTCATTGTCAACTCCCAAGCTTCGTTTACATTCGCTTACTCGCTTAAGAGCAGCAGCCCTAGCCCTAGCCCTAGCCTTCCAAGGTCTGCTGCCCTTTTTCCTCTAATGTCAATACTCTTCTGGTCTTGAATTTTTCTAAGGTTTTCGTATCTTTGTATGATTAAATTCTTGGTCCCGCCATATTCACCAGGTTTCAGTTTGCTCATAAGGACGGCATATTCTGCATGCATCAAGGGCATATGGAAGAAATCGATGAGCTTATGCGAGCGTACCGCTTGAACAAGATTGACAGTGAAGCCAATGTTATCGCCCGAGCCTTCCACATTTTGAGACAACAAGGCCGGAGAACTCCTAAAAAAGTTGTTCAAGACATGTCTGGAAGCTTAACATCCATCCTATACGAAAGTCCTTCTAAATTCCTACTTGTGACTTGTGTAAGTAAACATCAAACCTTACTGCATCTCTTTCCTTCTAGCTTCATTTTAGCCTTTGCAATCTTATATGGAGTTCTCTTGAATGTTTGTGTCGCGCAGGAGTCTTCGGAGGACCTTCGGTTATTCTGGGGCATTGATGCAAGATTCTGTCTCGTCCTGTCTGATGATGAAACAATTGTCAAGAAAGCTTGCCAGTCACTCCGACCGTTCCCTGGCGGTACGCTAAAAAAATTAGTAGAGGCTATTTTGTGCTGCTGAAGTTCCAATGCTCGATTTCCTTATTTTTGCTTTGCAGGAAAAGTTTACATTAGTTGTGAAGGTCGGACAGGCCTCCAAGCCCTCTTCATGAGCAAGCCACCTCAGATTAAGGTATTGCGAAAGCTCGAGTGCTTTGAGTTGATGTCATTTCTTTTATGGATCAGTGATCACTTTTTATATATGAGTTTTTCACAGTTGAACTTGGTTGATTCGTATACTCTGATAAAAGAGTCTATAGACTGTGCAACTAGAAAGATTCTACAAGCCTGTAAGAATAGGAGTAGATCAAGTGTGGAGAAATGGCGACCACCAGGCACAGATTTGGTCAAAATCAACACAGATGCTGTGGTATTCTCAGATGGAACGTTTGGCATTGGAGTGATAATTCGCAACTCAAAGGGGGAGACATTAGCGGCAATTAGCAGGAATCATAAGGTGCAGAGCGCAATAGGCAGAGTGTATCCGGAGGGGCTTGCATTGATTGATGGTCTACATTTGGCCCGGCGACACGGGTTTGGACGCTGCATAAGTGAATCAGTTGGTCTAGACTTCGGAATGATTCAGCGGCGTATCGTGTGGCTGAATTTGGTTGGGGGTATTGCTGAATTGATGAAAGATTGTAGTGAGTTTAGTCTCTCTTTCGTGAGTCGCAGCGCCAATAGAGCTGCTCGTGGTCTGGCTGAGCGTGGCAAGGTGATAAAATATGCTGAATGGAAGCGGGAAACACCTCAGTTCATTTCCAACATCGTTCTTTCCGAATGTCCCCGACAGTGATGTTGTCACAGAATGTCTCTTTACTTCAATCTTTCATCGACTATTATAAACGAGCTTGCCATTCTGCATCACCAAAATCTTTTCTTTTCTTTTGTCTCGTTCATCAATCTAATGCTGTAATTGAATATTATATGTTACAGGGTGAATGGTGATTAGGGCTTGAAGTTGGAAGATAATGCTGCTCTCTGCGATTGACATTTTTCTCACTTCCAAGCTCATTCACTTCTTTATTTTCGATGAATATAACTTTGTTTACAATTCTCTCCGTCCCTTATCTCCACAAGAATCTATTTGTTGTTGTTGTTGATAAGTTGATTAGTTTTGGTTTTTGGATTCCTCCACCAGAAACAATTACAAATGAGGATAAAAAAAGAAGAAGAAATGACGGCCTAATTGTAGTCGTTTCTTAATAAAAATCTGTCCGTCAAAGGCTTCTGCGAGACAAAACACAATTTCTGCCTCAAAATAGAGAGTGATGTCGATAGTTTCATATCCTTGGTATCAGCCCACCTTGCCACCACAGTTTTGATCAGCTGATCTGCTCTCACTCCAAAACTTCTTAAAGATTCCATGATGAAAGGCACGACATAAGCTCATGGTTGAACAACCAGCCTCATACTTAGAGATTTTCTTCTTCTCTGCTCTCCTAGCAGCCTCCCCTGACCCACGCCATGCCCCTCCTCCCATAAAAGGAGAGACAATAAACACATTTACACAAAAATTTCTACCTGCAACCCATGCAGCTACTAAAATGTCTATTGGTTCTCCCCCCCAGCGATAAGGCCAACCACATCTAGTCTAGGCCCCAGATTAGCCTCCTTAAAAATGTGAATAACGCATCCCTTACCGCATTATGCCTCAAAATTCTCCTCACACCCTCCGAACAATGGAAATCGTGATCATCAGCCGCGTCGGAAGTGTGCAACCCTCTAAATGTCGTACAAGCACGAAAAATCGCGAACACGTTGTGACCTGTAAGATACTTGAGGGCCAAGCAATACGTCGCCAGATTCATACGAAGTCGAGAGAAAGGCGTAGGTATCGCTGTGGTCCAAATACCGCTTCCCGACGCAAAAATAGCATTCACAATATTATTAACCCAGGCCCCTCCCCTCCCCTTGATCTCTTCCCTGATGGCTTCCGAGGCAAAACCTGTAAGCCACTGTTGCGGCTTAGCCTTCGACCTAAGCCCCTTCAATTCAACATGGGAGGCATGACGAAATCTCAAATTCCACTCTTCAAGCAAGACTCTGCACCTGGATGAAGAGAATGAATCCTTCGTAAGCATCTCCTATAAATCTCCCGCCTGCAGTAAGGAAGCCAATGAAGCCGAGAGAGGCACATCGTTCCCCATCAGAATTCCTAGCCCACCAAACTTTAGAGGCAAACCCACCGACCTCATTTTCTCAATCGTGAAACCAATGTTTTAGATATGCATCAAACTCTGATGCACCGCTACATCAAAAGAACGAATCGACTCCTCAATTCAATTGGGCGGTGAACTCCGCAAAGTATACATCATCTTCGACATGCCTACGCAAGCCCGCAAAAGTAATAACTCCAACTACGGATTATCCAATTTTGACACCTCGATTAGAATGACCTGATTACAAAGAACTCTCTGCCCCACCATCCCATCGGTCCCTTGATGGGGCGTATTTATACGACTCGCTAAACCGTTTAAACCCAACTATTTCGACATGTTTTTATGTGAATAATTACTTCTTAGTGTTGTTTGCATTTCAGGTGTTTGAATACATGAAAAAAGACTTGCGACTCAAAATGATATTTTTAGGGAGAAAATCGACATCGAAGGAAATGGGGTGCGCATCGCAGTGAATTACGCACCGGAAGACAACATTAGTGTCGCGCGCCGGACCTTAATGTATTCTCCGGGCGTGCGACCTAATGACTTCTTGGGGCACGGTACGATTATGATGACGTCAGCAATCGGGCCCGCGGCCCGAAATCAATTTTTGGAGCCCGATTTCAATTAGGGTTTCGGGAGGAGAGTGTGAGACAGTAGTTTTTGGACGACAGAGGTTTGGAGGAGACGACCGGACGGAATTTTGGAGTTTTTGCGTGAACAGTGATTCCGACATGAACAGTGGATTCCGACATGAACAGTGATTTCAGCGTGAAAAGTGATTTCGAACAGTTTTATTATTTTTTTCAGTTTAATATATTTTTCAGTATTGACTATGAGTAGCTAAATTTCTGTTTCACTTTAGGGTTTTCAATTGGTGACGTACACATTTGAGACTTGGATTTAATGCATGTTTCTATTTAATCGTACATCTGGATCTTAAATTGCATGAATTGTATTTTGTAGTTAGCGTATACTTTGTCGTGAAACCATCCGCTTGTCAATTCTAATTATTAACTCTTGTAGAAACTTTGTCGTGGAAGCAAGTAGTAAAATCCAAGTCTAATATCACCTTTGTCGGGATACTTTAGGTTATTACCTTTGTCGGAGTGACCAAACGTTTGAATAGGATCGTATCTTTAGAAGTCGATGATAACAGTCACTATTGAATTCCCTGAGCTGAATATTTCTCTCGATTGACATTCACACTTTTCTTACGTTCGTTCTTGCGACCATTTACTTAAACCCTCTTTAGTTCAGTATTTACAGGAAATTGCTTCACAGTCAGTTCTCTTGGGTTCGACCCTTGCTTGCCGCTATACTAGCTAAAGCTTGGAGATATAATTACAAGTTTGGCGCGCACAACGACGCGCGTCACCCCTCTCTCATCCGCTAAAATAATGTTTCCCAAGACAGATAAAGCCGAAGAACCCGAGACAACAACCCCGTCTTGTACATCAAGAGGCCGATCCCTGCCTCCCACTGGCCGCCACCATAAGGATTTTCGATGGTTCACAACTAACTCAAGCCGGGGACCCGAATCCTGAATGACCCCAAACGCTACTAACAAATCGTCACGATGACCCATCAGTAGATCGTCGTCAAGGTACCAAGCGTTGAGCATCAAGCGAGGACATAGCTCTCCAATACGATGAACCAAAGGCTGCATAACGATGGTAAAAAGTAAGGGTCCTAGTGGATCGCCTTGTTGCACCCCACGACAAATAAGAATGACCGACTCTCCAACAAAGAGCAAGGCTTGAAATCCATAACAATACTCAACCCAAGCGCTCAGCGATAGAAAATGGCGCCACACTCCTTCTATGAAAACCTCTTTGCTGACAAGATTAAAAGCGTTTGTGAGATCCACCTTCAAATTACCCAACCTCTCATCGGTTGAATGCTTCGCAACTAAATGGTTTAACGAATGTGTAATAGCCTCTCATGCCTCTTTCACTCCTACACCCAAATGAAAAGGCAACAATTGAGCCACCGCTAAAGCTATAACATCACTTAGTGCCACTCTCGACGTAAGACGCCGCCAAACCTCTCCCACTGCGATCGGCCTAACTCCTCCTCCAGGTTTAGCAAGATAAATAATAGGAGCACTCATTAGAAGTGGAGCCAAAATAAGAGGCGCTCTCTAACAATCGTATTTTTAACCGTTTATAGATGTCAGATATAAGTTTCAGGGGCCAAATTGTAGTCAAAAATAATTTATAGACCTTGGTAAGCCAAGGATCGATCCTAGGAACAGACGCGTGTAGATACTAGCTAGCTCTCAATATGTTCAGCTACTCCTAATGAAATTATGGGTTTGTTCTAACTATCATAAATTTCCTAATTAATATAACTAACAGTTGATTCAATCGGAGAAAGTAATTCCAAGATCGAACTTCACCCATGCTCGCAACACGATTCATGCAATCAGTCACACCATATAGTCATGCAAAATAGCTTTGGAAATAACCTAAACTGACATCAGATGAGCCCCCCATTCACGGATCATCACCTGAATTAATCTACACTATTGAACGCCGCCCAATCACGGATTATCAACAGTTTTGATTTATTAGACCCAAAGATTTCCAGACAAAATATGTCAACTCTCCTATCGATTCATGTACTATCAATATAGCTACCATGTCTCGACATCAATCCTATTTGTTCTAGTTAACTGCCTCAGACCCATTCATCTTTTTGGCATCTAACCTAGATTCGTTCTAATATGCAGTCATCCCAATCAATGATCAACAATGGTAAAACGATAGAATGAAGTATAATGGAATTGAAAACATAAACTTGCATTAGACTAAAACTAATGTTTGTACAAATCACATGAAATCTGGTTACAGGCATGGGATCCGTAGGATCCCAGAACTAAATAGACTACTCGATACTCATCGGGATTACTACCAATACAAGAATGAAGAGAATAAAGAACGAAGAACCCGTGACGACGATCTTCACTCCAAGCTATCCTCTTCTCTCTTGCCTTTGTTCTCCAAAATCGTCCAACTCTTCTGAACTAGTCCTCGATTTTATTTATATGAAAATCAATTGGGCTGATTTTCAAAATTGATTTGCGGCCCGGTTTGGTGAAAAATCGGCGGTTTCAATGTTTAAACCGCCGGTTTAACTTATAAACCGCCGGTTCTACGTTGAACCGGCCCCTTTTAGAGAAAAACGAAATTTTACCTTTGAGGCCGGTTTGACCAGTGAACCAGCGGTTTGACCAGTGAACCGGCAGTTCTTACTTGAACCGGGGTACTGTTCACTCAGCACTATAAATCTGACTTGTCTTACGTTTTTGACCATCTAAACCTTCGAATTACGTCTTGCTGTAAACTACAATGTTGTAGGCCTTCGAGTTAGCTTTCCAACAAGATATAGCACGCCTAAATCGGATAAGAATCATGTTCTCGGCAAGCCTTTGATGACGAATAGGTCAATCTGCCCAGATTTAGTCTGTATTCGTTTGAATCTGTGTTTTGCCTTATTTTGCTCCAAACGAACTACAAATCCTCAATTTAATATAACTTGACCTGAAATGAGAGTAGAGTGGTGAAAACACGATGAAAAATTCGGGAGAGGAGCGAAATTTATCATCGAATGAAGCAAATAATCGGTAAGAAATCAACCGATCACTCTCCCACTGAGCAAAATCTCGACATGGGCTGTAAAACCCCCTGCAACTGAGCCTCCTCCACCCGACCTACGATCCCTGAACCATATCCAATAACAACTATGGCTTTAGCCCATCTCGCCCCCAGACGGAACCACTCGGAAAAGATTGAAGAGCCCGCGGCACCTCCTCTTAAGAAGGCACAACCGAAACAGGAGGCAGCCCCGTGGGATCCCATGTGGGTGGAGCATGTAGGTGTTTGCAGACTTGTTCATTAATCTCCTCTTGAGACAGCGACAATACTCCTCTACTAACTAAAGCACCAAGTACATCACCGAGACGACCAACTGCCGCCAACTTTTCGCACAGTTTCACATTGATTTTCCTCTAGTATTCTTAAAAAAAAAAAACAGGCGCCTGTTTCCCAGACATCCTTTTTCCCACTGTCTTCTGCCAAAGGCGACGTTGATCATCCCCTCCCCCTTTCCACACCCTAACCTACGAGCCACCAACTCATCCAAGGAGACTCCACATCTTTCTTCTTTTTTGACAGATCTAAGAACTGACACAACAAAGATCTGCATGATCCCTCATCAGTTAAGGTCATTGGAAACCTCATTAACTACTTTAATTGCTTCAACATAACACTTAGCGACACCTCTCCTAGAAGATCTAGGAATGAAGTTCATGGTAGGGATCGTTGTGCACCTCAATTTCTTGAGTACCTCAGGATTATCGTCAACAGGCTTAAAAACATCGGATACATCCTCTAGGCTTGTCTTGCTGCACAGCCACCAGCTCCTTCAAAACTGGCACCGACGACCCAATCAGCATGCAAATCGGCAACTTCTGAGAACCTACAAAGGTGGCTCTACAATCGCGGCATCGACACCGAGTCTCCACCCTGTACGTCTTGTTAACCGATCGCATAACCATCTCTCATGCTCGCGAAGGTGCTAAACTAACTCCACCAGCCTCCTTCTAGAAAGGTACTCACTCCGCGACCTCCTGAAGTGACAGGACACATGATCCCCCAAAGCACCGCTGCCCCTCAAATTGGGGCCAAATCTAGGACAAAATGAGAAATGACACTTCCAATACTGGCCAAAATTGCTAAGCACGACATTAACAAGACCACTGTCATAAGACTCCATCGCTTTTTACAGTTTTCTTAAACTAAAATCTGATTTTGTTGACTGTCCTAAGACTCCTTCAACTTGCCTAACCACTGTCCCGAGTCTCCTTCAACTTGCCGGACTGTTATCCTGAGACGCCTTCAACTTGTGCGTCAGACGTGCAAACCCAAAGGCTCAATCCTTACTGAAACCCATTGTCTTTCTCTCTTACCCTTTCCTCTCTACAAACCCACCGGTCAACAAAAACTCAGTACTAGAAAGATTCCTTCCCTTAAAAACTCAACACTTTCAACTCGTCAAATAGCTAGTGTGCGACAACCAATCTCAAACTGGCCGAGACTTGCTGCCTATAGAGCCCACAGGCCACAGCAAACCAGTCAGCCATCTCCTGCACCAAACCACCCATTACTACATAGCCTTGGATCTGAAATTCACCTCAGAAACACCAACTCCGGACCCCAACAAAATGGAATGAGGTGAGATGAAGGATATCAGGGGACGGTCGTTGGGACGGATCCGTTTCTGAAATCCGCTCAAACCCTAAGCCTCTCTCTGTCGCATCCTATGACGTTGCCGTCGCAGCACCAGAACCTCGAGGAAGCAATCCAAATCGCAGCATCCGAACCTCGAGGAAGCAAACCGCTCAAACCTCTCTCAATCGCATCCTAATTTTATCTATCCAAATCGCAGCACCCAAACCTTGAAGAAGCAATCCAAATCGCAGCACCCGCTTAAACGTATTAGAACCCTTCCTCAAAATGCTTTGAATATTCCATAGTCATGCATATTCTTGTGTGAACCAGAGCTTTAGAGACGAGAAAAAGAGGACATGGTTGTTGCTGAGTTGGGCTCGTTGATGTTTGCTGCTTCCTCATCCAATGGTTAGAGATAAATCTGGTGGATGGACGGCTAGAATGGTTCCTCAAGAAAATCGAGGATGCGATGCTTGTCGAAAAGGGAACAACACCTTAGGGTTAGGTTAGTTTTGTTGCTTTCTCTCTCTCCTGAAAATAGAAAAGCTTTGCATAGCTTGTTCCTTCCTCTCTAGTACTGTATTTGTTGAGTTGTAAAGAGCAATCCAGGTGAGATTGCTAAGGGTTGCGTCATTGCACTACGCCATTTTACATCCTATGTGACACGTTTGAAATGTCGTTTATGAATGGTTTATGTCGCATCCAGCTAATGTGACAATATATGTGTCATCTGGGTCACGTGGCGTAAGTGCTGTTCCATAAGCCTTACGCGACATGATAGTTTCAGACATGTCGCATAGGCTTTAGGACTAAAATAACATAAGTTTGTGCGTCGCGTTAGTATATGTCAAACGTGTCACATAAGAAACCTGCCATCTCAAACTCC
Source organism: Umbilicus rupestris (assembly GCA_963678935.1). Taxonomy (NCBI): domain Eukaryota; kingdom Viridiplantae; phylum Streptophyta; class Magnoliopsida; order Saxifragales; family Crassulaceae; genus Umbilicus; species Umbilicus rupestris. The sequence goes on along the minus strand of OY787611.1, from coordinate 1,754,859 downwards.
TCTTAGGAGATATGAGTATTTGTCACGAGAACCGTCTTATGTAACACATGGCTTGTGTCATTTCAATTGTGGGTATCGATAACTTACTAATGTGACAGTCATTATATTAATAAGTTGTCATCTAAGCTATCTTATGTACAAGCTTTTTAAAAAACAATTAGAAAGGATAATGTCACATAAGTCCCAGATGACAAAGCATCAAAAGTCACATAAGTTCCTAGGCCATAAGTAACAAAAGTCATAAAAGTCACATAAGTCACGAACCAATGTCACATAAGTAACAAAGTCACATAGTTTTCCAATCCAAATCATCAAAAGTCACATAGCACCCATCAATTAAGGATAGCTTGCTCCATCGCTTGGGGATGCACCCATCGACCCATTCCTTACAAGCTGCTCTAATGCGCGTATCCTTGCCTCAAACTCCTCTTCTTTAGCCTTTGCTTCTTCCTTCGCTTTTATGAGCTCTTCACGCAATTGTATGTTCTCTGCAGATTGATCAGCAACAGTTCTAGGGCGTGGAGGCTTTTGAAATAAGCTGCTGCGAAGACCATTGGCTGCCTTGTGCTTTGAGATCACCTCACTAATAATGTTCGCTTGAGTTTGTTCCGGCAGAGCAGCAGCATCATCAACACCACACAAGTCATTCTCAGCTTCCTCATCCAATACTTGTTGAACTTTTTGCTTCATCTCTTCCTACATAAAACAAGTACAATCAAATGATTTGCATATAAAATACAATCAATTGCTGTAAACTACCAACAATATGTAAAATACCAGCAACATTATATCTATCAATTACCAACAGCAACCAGCACATCCACATCAACCAGCACATCCACATCAACTTCATATAAAATACAAGCATCATATAAAACACCAACATCATATAAAATACCAACTGCATAATTCACAAACTGCATAATACAAAAACTGCATATCCAAAAACTGCATATACACTTAAAGTACTTAAACTGCATATACACTTAAAGTACTTAAACTTCATATACACTTAAAGTACTTAAACTTCATATACAAAAACTGCATATACACTTAAAGTACTTAAACTTCATATACAAAAACTGCATATACACTTAAAGTACTTAAAGTACTTAAACTTCATATACAAAAACTGCATATACACTTAAAGTACTTCAAGTACTTAAACTTCATATACAAAAACTGCATATACACTTAAAGTACTTAAACTTCATATACAAAAACTGCATATACACTTAAAGTACTTAAACTTCATATACAAAAACTGCATATACACTTAAAGTACTTAAACTTCATATACACAAATTGAATATACATATTGAAAAAAACAGTAAGATAGATTACCACTAATGGAGCACCAACAGGGTCGGCACCATATGCTACTTCATACATACCGACATATGGTGCCCTATGTCCTTCTTGCTGTAATTTTTGAGCTCTATGATAAAAGGACAGCTTTCCAGAATGATGGGTAGGTCGCATGGCATTATTACGAGTGACCTTCATATTATCACATTTTTCCTAACCAAATCAAATTAAGTCAGTAAGTCAGTCAATATAATTCATTCAATACAACTGGTGATTAGATACTAACATAATACCTTATATGATTGTGATTGGAAGTGGTCAACCAGCCAACGCCATTCATTCTCTCGATGCTCAAACTCAACCGGAACGGGCTCAGCCCCAAACTCCAAAAAATGCTTCCTGCAGCTATGCTTCCATCCTCTGTATCTGGCGGTGGCAATCTTACAAATATAGTTCCACAGCCAATTGTTTGACACCTCAATTTCAAAATTATCCTAACATTGAAAAATTAATTAAAAGCAACACAAATAGAAAACCCACCCACTGTATTGAACATAAAAAACACAGCTAACATAGGCACTTTTACTCTGTTAAATAAATTACTGCAGATACAATCATTGAAAAGACTACAACAGCTTCATCCCAAAAGAGCCTTGTATAATTCTGCTAAAAATAAATGCCAAGTACAAAGTTTAATCAACACAAGTTTAAAAGAGCCTTTTCCAAGCACCTCAAATTAATTAAAAGCAACACAAGTAGATAAATAAATGTATTACCATCAGGTGTGTGTAAACTATATTCCAGTGCGCCTTTGGAAGTTCACCGTATGACCTTGCTAACATAGGCACTTTTCCTCTGATGCAGCTGCCTATTTCATGGACAAGCAAAGATTTCACATTCGGATCAGCTGGGACAAGTCCACACACTCCTGGCTCTATTTTAATCTTTGTCTTCAGCATTGTTTTCATAGAATACACCTTGGTACCATTGACCAATCCCCTTTTATGCTTTTTAATTTGTTCCTCTCCTAAAATGAAATTTGAGTTATAACCAGATTCATAAACACTATGGAAATTGGAAATTATAATTAAGATACAATATGTTACCTATTACGGGTTGGTCTGGATCCGATTTGCACCTGATGCTTCTCCTTGGTAGTAGTGGCAGAGTTGCACCTGATGCTTCTCCTTGAGATGTTGAAGGGTTAAATGGTGGTGCGGCCAGAGGATTCAACGGAGACAAGGGAGGAGGATTTAACGGAGGTGAGGGCAGGGGATTCGATGGGGCTGAGGGCAGGGGATTCAATGGGGCTGAGGGCAGGGGATTCAATGGGGGTGAGGGCGGAGCATTCAGTGAGGAGGTGCTGCACGTCGCGGATGTTGTCGCTCTGATGGTTTTCCTGTGATGGACATATTTTGCAAACGATTCTGGCGGAGCATTTGAAGGTTGCTGTGGTGGTTCAGAGGGTTGGGGTTGGGAGGGTTGGGAGGGTTGGGAGGGTTGGGAAGGTTGGGAGGGTTGAGGCGCCCTGTTTGGCTTCTGCGTTGGTGGAGTAGCTTGCTGGGGTTGTGGATTTGCTTGAGAACTGATCACTTCATCGCTCACTATTTGGACTTCGTCCTCCAGGTTCGACCGAAGTCGCTTTCTCGAGGTTCCTTCCGGTGAAAGCTTCTTTGGGGGTTGTCTCAACTTGGGTGGGCGGAGCATCATACGCCGTGTAGTCTCTCCCTGAAGGCTCCTCAAACTTCTCAAACTCCTCTTCTTAGTCGGTGGCATTTCTGTGCTTTGCTGGGGACTGGGGACTGGGGACTGGGGACTGGGGACTGAGGACTGAGGACTGGGTTGCAGAAGTGGGGTTTACAGTAGCTGGCTGGAGGAGTGTGGCCGGAGACAGAGCCGCAGACGCAGACGCAGAGACGAAGACGAGGAGTGGAAAGTAAACCCTAAAATCGTGAATTGGGCAATTGGAATTGGGCAATTGGGTTTAGCGGGAAAAAAGCCCCCAAACCTAAAACCCAATAGATTAATTCAATAGTGACGATATCAACCATACTCCCAACCCCAAACCCCAAACCCCAACCCTCCAAACCCTCCAAAACCTCCAAACCCCAACTTCCAACCTTCAACTTAATCGTAAATCCCAAATCGTAAAACCCAAATCGTAAATCATAAACCTTAAATAATTTGCTCTTGTCGCTCCCTTAATTTGACACACTGATAAAAAAAATATAGTAAAAAAAAAAAAGATGAAAAAAAAAACTCGCAAAATACAAATAATTAAAAATAAAATAGTAAACGACCTCAGATTGCCTCAAAACACATTTAGTCACGAGCGATAGCTCGTGATTTCTGACCGTAGGCTCGTTCCGCTTAAAAAAACATATTACAATAGCCGATCGGACACCCGTAGCAAAAGTTACGCTATCTTGCACCGAAACACTGATCGGTTTCAAAAACTTCAAAACACAAACCTAAATTTCATCTTCATCCTCATCTTCAGTAGTGCTTATATTTGTAGCGTTTTCCAAGTCGTCATCCTCATCAGATACATTCGCATCAAATCTTACCTGTGAAGGCATTTGTGGTAGGGAGCCAAAATCAATCTCTATACCATTAATTGGTATACTGGGTAATGTACTCGATATATTTTCTTGATACGGTTCTTCTTCTTGAGATAATATTTGAGTCGCCAAATCAGAATTTTCATCTCGACCAAGTGAATTATCACTATATATCCCTCGATGTGCAACAATATTAACAATCTTCCAATTGTCTCCGGCCTTTGGATCTTCAAGATAAAACACTTGTCTTGTAGCAGAAGCTAAACAATATGGTGAATCCTCATACCAACTGGAAGACGTGTCAACGGAGAGAAGTCCATGGTCTGTCTTAGTACTCCCTATTTCTGAAGGATCAGTGTTGAACCATTTGCATTTGAAAATAACAACTGACATCTCAGTTGGATAACGTAACTCAATGATATTCTCAAGAATTCCATAGTATCTCATGTCTTCATCTTCAACCATTACCCCAGAATTTTGTGTCTTCAAGTTCTGATCTCGATCAACCACTACAAATTTCACTCCGTTCACATGACAACTAGAAAAACAGTTGTACATTTGTGGTTGATAGGATAAAACGTGCAATTGATAATCATAGCCTTCGTGCTCTTCTTCTTGCAAATTATTCATCTGCATAACATCACTAGAAACATTAAACTAAACAACTAGAAAATATCCAAACTTGTCCAAAAGAGAGATGTTATGTGTACCCAATTAGAAAAATATGTATGAAAGTGGTTGATGCGTTCTTCACGTGTGGCGTGAGGAAATTCCATCTCGAATTTAAGCTTGTGTCGATTAATATAATAGCTTGCTTGGTCACAATGTTCCATGACACACCAGTGTGCAATTTTAATTTGTTCATCGCTCAACCTCACCCGCGGAAGTGATCCACATAGCTTGATAAGATCAGAAGATGCAAAAATGTTAAATCTGTTGTCACTATGTGAGCTCGCGTCATCCACACCTGCAGAATCTGAATGGGTCATGTATAATTTGCAAAAGTTCACACATTCTTGTGCTATATATTGCTCAGCAATACAGCCCTCGGGATACCGTGTGTTTCTAACAGACCTCTTATATTCACCCAATTGCCTGAAATGAAAACAAAAACTTTAATTTAATCAATAAACACCAATATAAATGAATTTAATTTAAATGTACCTTTCAATAGGAAACATCCAACTAAAATGGACTGGTCCCTTTAACAACACCTGGTCGGGGAGATGGATCAACAAGTGTACCATGATGGTGAAGAAAGCAGGCGGAAATATCATTTCAAATGTGCATAGTATCATAATTATATCTCCCTTCATTTCAACCAGATCGCTTGATCTTAGCTCCCTGCAACACAATTTTTGAAACCACTTCGATAAAGCAATAAGCGGGGTCACAATTTGGTTTGACAAGTAAGGCCGAATAAAAGCCGGAAGAAGACATTGTAGGATGACATGGCAATCATGAGTCTTCAAACCGTTGAACTTTTTATCGGTAAGATTAATCTTATTCTTTAAGCTTCCTGCATACCCATGAGGATACTTCACGTCTTTAATCCATTCAAATATCTCCTTCCTACTTTCGGTTGTCACAGTGTACGGTGCTCGTGGGAATTTATCTTTACTAACCCAAAGATGTTTACGCACGCCTAATTTCTTTAATCCCTCCCGGGCCTTAGTGTCATCTTTTGTTTTCCCCTCAAGTCCAAGAATTGTTCCAATAATGTTATCAAACACATTCTTTTCAATGTGCATGACATCCAATGAGTAGGGTTGCCTCAAAGATTTCCAATACGGCAACTCGTAAAAAATAGATCTATGGGTCCAACAACACTTCTCGCCTGTAACTCTCATTTTGAAATCAGGATGTAGACTCTGAACCGAATATGTGTGCTTATTTATTTCTGACAGAACTTCAATACCTGATAAAGAAGGCGGAGCACCACTAGTCTCATTTTTTCCATTAAATTTGTGAGCTGCCGACCGCCATGGATGACATTCATCAAGCCATCTACGATGCCCCTGATAAGCCATTCTGCCACAAATATGTTGAGCATCAACTTCGTTTAAGCACATTGGACACGCTTTGTACCCTTTTGTTTTCAAACCCCCTAACATTCCCAATCCTGGAAAATCACTTATGGTCCATATAACTGCTGCTCGCATTAGAAATGATGAACCATCATACCTATCAAATGTGACAACACCTTCATTCCATAATGTTTTCAACTCATCAACTAACGGTCTCATGAAGACATCCAAACATTTTCCGGGGGACTTTGGTCCTGAAATCAACATAGTGAGGAAGTTGAACTCTTTCTTCATACACATCGATGGTGGTAAGTTATAGGGCATCACAACAATTGGCCATGTACTATGAGAAAGACCGGATACTCCAAATGGGTTAAATCCATCTGTTGCAAGTCCAAGACGAACATTTCGGATCTCATGAGCAAAGTCTGAAAACTCTGTATCAAAATCTTGCCACGCTTTTCCATCGGCTGGATGTCGAATAATATCATCATCTCTGCTATGTCTATAACCATGCCATCGCATTTCTTTTGCTATATGGGATGACATGTAAAGTCGTTGTAATCTAGGAGTCAACGGAAAATATTTAACCACTTTTTTGGGGACTCTGCTTGTCCCTTCGTCTTGGATATATCTCGATTCGTTGCAAACTGGGCAGTTGTGTAGGTTCTTATTCTCCTTGTAGTATAAAATACAACCATACTCACATGCGTGAATAGTCTCATATCCCAAACCCATATTTCTCAGAATTTTCTTCACATCACGGTAGCAAGCAGGATGCTTATTTTCAACGGGAAGTAAATCTTTAGCATACTTTAGCATACCACTGAAACTCTTATCAGACCATCCATTATCAACCTTGAGCTGCATTGCTCTCAAAATTGTATCAAGCACAGTTTTGTCACTACCAGCATGAATTGGAGTTTCGGCTTCATATAGAAGCTTGTGATACTTCTCGGAAGCTTCCTTTCCAAAACGATCATGTTGAACATCCTCGTGCATAGTATGTGTGTCCATGTCATGTGCATCTCGGTAGGGGAATGCATTGTTAATGATCTCCATTGTTGGATTTGTAGCGTAAGTATCATCAATATGATTCATTTTTCCCCGCATAATCTGCTCTGAAACATATTGTTCTCTCATCATGTATACAGAAGGACCGCTAGCAACTTCCCCGTGAGAAGTCCAAGTGATATAATCACGCATCATACCACTATGAATCAGATGCCCATACATTTCATCCAATGTAAGACGTCTTATGTTATGCAATTTGCATAGTCTACATGGGCATATATATGCATCTCCCAAACAATTATGTCTAACAAATTCAATAAATTCGACAATTCCTTCAGTATATCGAACATCACATCTCTCAAGTTCCATCCATCTTTTATCCATTTCTTGCTGTAAAAATTTATAAAACTTATAAAGCTTATATGACACAATCTGTACGTCGCATAATGTTCGTGTCATATATGACAATATAAGTTATACTAAAATTATTCGTAGTTGATACAAACTAAATTAATGCTAACACATTAAAAGTTTAGAATTACCTGGAACTTAAATGAGAACGCTTGATGGTGGAACACAACTTCCCCAAAATTTGCAAACAACTTCAAACAACTTGAAAATGGAGGAAAGTGAAGATGGTGGTGGGATAAGCTACAAGTTTTGTAGTAGTAGGATTTATATAGGTTGAAGTCATAGTTAGTTGGTGAAAATTTGTACTATGCATTTATTTTTAACTATTAGTTAATACAACATTATGTTCAAATTCAAATATAAATTGTACTTTTCTGACAGCTTATGTGACAATTTGCAGGTTGATGTGACAAGTCAATGCTCCAACAAAGCTGCAAAGTAAAAGCAGATTTCTGACATAGAAGTTGTGTCACTTCATGCCTCCTATATGACAAACACATGTGTGATGTATAAGCTGTGTCGCTTAATGACTCCTATATGACAGCCACATGTGTGATGTATAAGTTGTGTCACTTCATGCGTCCTATATGACAACCACATGTGTGATGTATAAGCTGTGTCACTTAATGAGTCCTATATGACAACCAATGTGTGATGTATAAGCTGTGTCACTTAATGAGTCCTATATGACAACCACATGTGTGATGTATAAGTTGTGTCACTTTATGTCTCCTATACGACAGTTATTTCTCGCGACATAATATTCGTTGTTACGTTACACACTTGTGACATATGTTCATACTACACAATACAAAAACGTCACATAAGATGTAAAATGGTGTAGTGTTGTGTTGGTTCTAGTTGAGGGCTATAATAAGTAGCAGTGAGAAAGGAGAGAAGTGAGAGTGTAAAAGACGGCGTTTGGCCACGATTCTTCAATCTAGTACAAACCGAGCTTCGGCGTAGAGCTCAACGTGGATGTAGGTTATGAAACACGGAAAAAGTCGATTGTGTTCTTGTCCTTTACTTTCTATTCTTGTTGGATTTGATTACTGCTTAGTCTTGCATATAGGGTTTAGCAGTAAAATCTCTTTACAATAGTGGTATCAAAGCCGCATTGCTCAGATCAGGACTTGATCTTGCACGATCCGACACTATTGTTGTTGAAAAGATAGTGTTAGCAATTCCACATCCTGTAGGTGTTGAACGATAGTAGGTTTCCGACCACAATCTTTAGCATAGAGTTTTTTCTTTTATTGTTAGAACCTTACTCTCACTGACTTTCGACTGTTTCCTTTTCGTGTGATTTGTCCTGCGATATATCATGACGGGCGGACGTTTGAAAATAGCAGCATTTGATGGCAAGATCGATTTTGGGGTCATAGGAAGACACTTCAGCATAATTTTAAAGAGATCGATTTTACCAAAATCGATCTCATTAAAAATTGAACATTTGATAAACTTTGTCCTCACATGGAATATTGTTGAAATTGAAATTTGCCTCAAAGGCAAATCAGAAATTTTTTTCTACAAATGCGCATATATCGGGCCCAACCCCTTGAGTAGCCTATTTCTCGTTTAGATTTAATTAGTTAATTCAAATTTAATTTAACTTATGCGGATTTCTCTCATGGCCTTGTTCAATTTTCTTAGTTTATTAAATTAGATAATAATATGTGCCTAAAACCCCAATTTAACTTTCTTTGGTGACTTATCCAACTGGGGCCCATTATTATTCAGACACTAACAGAAGTTTAATTAATTAAATTGTTTTCCTATATTTTAATTTAATGGGCTGATTCTATTTAATTTTATTTAGTGCTTATGAAAATGGGTAGATATAAATTTATTAATCTAAATTTTCCTTTATGGTGTTTTTAAAAGATGGATCCATTTCAATTTATTGATTTATTATTATTTGCTTGATATATTTAAAATTCTCTCAACCAAATCCGTTTATTAATTATACAATAATCTCATTTCTGTTTAAAAATTTAAATTTATGATTTATGATCCTATAATCCGATATAAATTAGTTATTCGTTATTCACGAGCTGATGTGTGATATTTTCACCAAAATCCTTACTTTATATAATAATCTCATTCCTATTTAAAAGTTAGATTTTTTATTTATAATTCTATAATCTAATATAAGTTAGTGTATTGCAGTGGCGAAGCCAGGATTATTTTGGACCGGGTGCAAATTTTTTTCTCAATCGGAAAATTGGTTGCCGGGGGCATAAATTTAAAATTACCGGGGACAATTTGTTTATAAACCTAAAAAATTCAACCTAATCATACGTATTATAACGTAAATTTGAAAACTGACCGGGGCGGCCGCCCCCCTCCCCTAAGTGTGGCTCCGCCACTGGTGTATTGGCTCTCCACTACATCTTTGATACTTTAACCAAATTCAATACTTTATACGATAATCTGATTCCTATTTAAGAGTGTGTACTTGTGATTTTATAATTTTTTTTAATTTAATATCAGTTTAAACAACATATAACTGACAGACAATCATGTTACATGGGAGCAAGAAGGCGTGTGTATCCTCTCAACTTGTGACAAACAAGTCATATCATATATTTTTGTATGAATAAAAAGTCAACAAAACAAGTGAATACTTTATAAGAATGTGATTATTGTAATGTATTATTAGTTACAGAAATATTTTTCAATATTGTATGAAATTAATTTGGTAAATGTGTTATTAGTTATAAGAATACTTTCATTTTCAAAGTAGAGCATTTCAAAAATAAATTTAAATTAATTTGGCAAAATTAGGCATATTGGAAAATTTTATTTCTTAAATTAATATTGATGGTACATGTATACATAAAGTAATGGAATAAACAGCAGATACGATAAGGGACACACGAGAGCTCCCGACCGATCTAGCCATAGGCTACTTGGGCTATAGTCCAAGTAGTTTTAGGCTAGATAAATATTTTTTTTTATTTTTTCTATGCTGAACTAAACCCTTCCGACATCGGAAGTTGCTCTATTCCTGCCCTTAAGTGAGCTCTTAGGTGGTCTAATTCTGTTCCGTCTCCGTGACTCCGCTCTATCCTACTCCTCTCCCTCTGGATCATCTCAGCCGCAGCACCTGCAAATTCAAAGCCCTTTTCTACCGTCGCGGCCAAATCCAGTTGTGTCCAAGGAAATCCAAGTCGACCATCAGCCCAGTTCGATTCGTAACCATGTCGGCCCGACTTCGGATTCGTAGCAGTTGTTACTGCCAGTGGCGAAGCCAGGATTTCTTTTGACCGGGGGCAAATTTTTTTCTCAAACCGGAAATTTGTTACATGTGGCATAGATTTAAAATCACCGGGGCAATTTATTATAAAGCTAAAAAAATTCAAGCTAATCATACGTAATATTTAGTAAAATTTGAAAAATGACCGGGGGCGGCCGCCCCTCCTCCTTAAGGCATGGCTCCGCCACTGGTTATTGCTGCTGTGCTGCAGCACCATTCGCAGCCCTTTGGTCGATTGTTACTCACATATATCTTATTGATGGCACATGCAAACCCAAAGCCCTTTTTTACCGTCGCGGCTGTTGGAAAAATTGAAGAAAATGGGGAGTGGAAGCTAATGATATAAGGGTGTCATTCTCCCACATTGTTCGGAATGGAGGGAAATGCCTAGTTGAGTGTTGCTATAAATAAGTCCACTCCTAACCTCTTATAATATGTGCTTAACTTATGGAAAGTTAAGAAAAGTCTCCTAAGTTCAAATTTTGAACTAGAAGGAGATTAAAATTGAGGGGCTTCAAGATAAGCAACTCAATTCAAAACTTTGATTATTTCCATGGAAGTTCAGCCGAACCTCCCAGGCTTGGGTAAGTTTTCGGCAGTTGAGCTGCGACTTGGGAAGTTCCTAGGCAGTTGCGCTGCGGTTTCAAGCAGTTGCGCTGCGACATGGAAGTTCCTAGGTAGTTGCGCTGCGACTTGGAAGTTCCTAGGTAGTTGCACTGCGGTTTTAAGCAGTTGCGCTGCGACATGGAAGTTCCTTGGCAGTTGCACGGCGGTTTTGGGCAGTTAAATGATGAACATGGAAGTTCTTCAAGGAGTGGGCAGTTCGTCAGCTACATTGCGGTTGGCTTTGAGCTGCTATAAAAGGAGGCTTGAGTTCTCCTTTCGAAATCATCCGAAAATTCACATCAATCCTCCACTTGTTTTATCAGTAGCATAGCTATCTTTGTTTTGGTGATAGTGAAGGCAGCGAGTGCCATTTCGCTTCAATTGGTTGGTGCAGCCACTTTGAAGTTTTTGTTGTCGTATCCTGGGAAGCCGGTTGCCAAACCACACCCCGCACAATAGGGTGGCAATTAAGCTTTAAGGAAATTGTCGAGCAAGCTTCAACACGGTTCTGGTTTTGTATTTCTGAGTTTTCAGTTATTTCAAAACACACTAGTTCCTGTTTTGTTATTGTTATTGAGTAACAATCTTAAAGCTTCAACACGAAATGGATAATGAAAACCAAACCATGGATGTGGACCAGAACATTCCAGCCAATGATTCAGTGCTCCAGATGCTGACTGAGGTGGCAATGGGAGTGGACCCGGCTCCGATTCCTAGTGCTGCCGGAGTGCAGCCTTCTGTAGGAACAAGTGAAGTGCAGCGGACTCCTGCTGTTGCAGCTACTGGGCCTGTACCTACGGCTTCAGCAGCCGCCCTGCCAAGGTTCAACCCACTGCTGGCTACGGCCGGGAATGGATCCGCGGGTCCTATTCCAAGCGGGACTGTGGCACGAGTGCACCCTGCAGCAATGCCGGCTGAAAAGCCTGAGAAGTTCAATGGGTTGAACTTCAAAAGGTGGTAACAGAAGATGCTGTTCTACCTGACCACTCTGGGCCTGGCTCGTTTCCTGACGGAGGATCCTCCTTTTGTCAGTGAACATGACACAGATACCCAGAAGCGTATGGCATACATGATGTGGAAGGATTCTGACTATATGTGCAGGAATTATGTCATGAATCACCTATTATACATGTCTAGTGCCAAATCCAGTATTCCAATTGTGTCCAAGGAAATCCAAGTCGACCACCAGCCCAGTTCGGTTCGTAACCATGTCGGCCCGACTCCGGTTCGCAGCAGTTTTTACTGCCAGTGGCGAAGCCATGATTTCTTTTGACCGGGGGCAATTTTTTTTCTCAAGCCGGAAATTAATTACCTGTGGCATAGATTTAAAATTATCGGGAGTAATTTATTATAAAACTAAAAAAAATTCAAATTCAAGCTAATCATACGTAATGGCCACTGGTTACTACTGCTGTGCTGCAGCACCATTCGCAGCCCTTTGGTCGATTGTTACTCACATATATCTTTCTCATTACATTATTTTTTTTTTGGCAAAAAAATCAAGTTTCAACTCGCAAAAAAAAAATTTATTTCTATATACTTTTCATTCCTGACTCATCCGTGGCTCCCACAAATCACATTTCCACTTTGCTATTTAAATTCATGAATAGTTCAGCATTAATACTAACACCGTTGTTTGTTCAAATCATAAAGAGAGTATCAAAAAATAAATCTTAGTGTCCAATTTGTTTATCATAATTTTCTGTTAACACATCATCGTGGTTCATGGAACAATAATGTATTATATTTTACAGTTGGAATTTGATAACTTGTCAATATATAACTTGATTATTAGGAATTTCAATCGTGTCCCATGTGCCTAATAATCTATTCTCTTTTCCAATTTTCGGAAGAGTGTCTTCACAAATTTCAAGGTTAAATCTTCCATCGAGTGATGCTGGACTTGTGCCCATGTGAATCATTCATTAAGCACCATCTTCAACCTTGGAGCCAAGAAAACGCCATGTTTGGTCACTCCATGAAGCTCAGAGTGCTTGAAACCCACAAGGTCAACCCAGCCTCAGTCTGCTCCGCCACTCTTCCACTCACTTTCTCAGACGCTTTCTGGATCCCATTCTCCAATACTCAGAGACTCTTTCTCTACAAGCTCCCCTCCGTTTCCACTCCATGTTTTCTCAGCTCATTCCTCCCTGACCTCAAAACCTCACTCTCCTTATCCCTCCCCCTCGCCGGCACGTTTGTTACACCCACACAGCCCACATCCAGCCATCCAGGCCATGCATCCGTTGCGAGGATGGCTGCTTTGTGACTCTTAAGATAGCAGAAGCAACTGGGGACTGGGACCATCTTTTGGGCACCGAGGCTGATGAATGTGACCGAGTTTCATCCTCTGGTGCCGGATCTGGTGAAAGATGATGCAACGGGGAGGACTTCGCTTTTGGCACTTCAGTTTACGATTTTCCCAGGTTGTGGAATATGCTTTGGGATCACATATAACCATGTGGTGGCTGATGGGAGAAGCATGGCAGCATTTCTGCATGCATGGTCATCGATTTGCAGGAACAGCTGCATCGTGCCACCAGACACCATCTTGCCAGTATTCGACAGGAATCTGATCCCTGACCCAAACGGTGCCATTTTGGATTCTTTCCTGAAACAATTATTTTCAGCAGCAGAATGTAAAGATGATGAAGCCCAGAAGGATGCAGGACGCAGTGGGAGTTGGGCCAAGCTCAGAGGTACATTTGTGATCACTAAGAGCGAGGTGGGGAAGCTAAGGCAGTGGATACTGAATCGAGCAGGAAATGAGCAGCTGCATTTATCCACATTTGTGTTGGCCTGTTCACTGATTTGGGTCAACTTGATCAAGTCTGAAGCAGCTGTCAAAAAACCAAATGATCCTAGCCCAACTGAATTGTGTCATTTTGCTCAGGTAGTCGATTGCAGGGATCGTTACGAGTTGAAGTCTATTGTGCCTTTAGAGTACTTTGGAAATTGTTTAACGTACGGATGTATTTTTCCTGCGAAGCGAGCGGACTTAGAAGATGAGGATGATGGGTTTGTAGTGGGTGTGAGAGCATTAGGGAATGCAGTAAAGAAAATAGAACTGGAGGGAGCTCTGAGTGGGGCAGAGAATTGGGTAGCCAATTTCGTTCGCATTGCTAAATGATAGGATCGTGATTAGTAATAACACCCTAGGTATAGGAACTGTTAGGAATCTAAACTTAGTTGGCAGGTATGTGTACCTCAGAGTATAAATGCACAGCGGAATTCGTCTAAAGATTATTTTATTAATCTATAGACTGTACAAATACTTACACTATTCGTACACAAGTAATATTATCGCTAACTATCATAAAATCAAGTCACCTAAGCCTGATGATCCCGAATCACCAATCGCGACTTCTAGAGAGAAGTACCTCCAACGATTCCCCGAATCGTCCACTCGTCTCCCACACTCCAAAGGCTAGCTCTTGATGCACGGATGGCTTACTCAAGCTTCTGCTATCCTTCCCTTGATTCGTCCCTGTGTGTCTCTGTGTGTGTTTTGGTTGCTTCCTTCATCTCCTTCTAATATGCAACCAAAATATACATCAGGATCACGACCTCCGAGATTTTTGGATCTACTTCCTTAAATCTCTCCAGCAATCTCTGTGACTTAGAGATTTTCGATCCTCCAAGAATCTCTCCGAGATTCTCTTTTCACGTTGTTCGTGATTCTCTCAACTGATCGGTTGACTCGGTTCTGACTTCTTTTCCTTCAAGTCCCTCTGTGTCCAACACAGGTTCTTGTCCCTCGCTCAACTCTCTGACTTAGAGTCCTTCTGTCCATCCGATGATCACATCCTGGTACAGGTTCCTACACACTCAACTTAAAGTGTTAGTCGAGTGTTGTTATCATCAAAATCACACGGGGTACATGATCCTCAGGATCCAACAATTTCCCCCTTTTTGATGATGACAAACACTCAGAGACAAGACAAGATAATCAACCACAAGCAATACTAGTCATCTACTAGTCATCTATCCACTGAATCATAAATGGGAACAATTCCCCCTAAGCCCAAGCAAGGACTTACAAGTAGTATCAAGAACAGATACCTGACATGATCCCCCTGGATAGATACCCCACTAACTCTTCCCCCTTTTGGCATCATCAAATAAGGGTTAGATAGTTAAAACACATTAGCCATCAATAGAGTTAGTCAAAACATGCAATAAAATTGAAATCATGCAAACTTCAAAATTAAATGCAAAATGTCAAGAGTGCAAAGTTCAGGGAAAAACGAAAAGATTAATGCGGTGGGGAGCAAGGAATGGATGAGTCTATGATGGCGAAGGGTATTGACATTCTCTGATTCAGGTTCTTGAACCTGACCCGGACACTAAGTTCCCAACCCTGACAATCTCTGTCACTGCCATATCGACTGCTTTCTTCACGGCACCAAACTCTGAGTTCAGCCGTGCCATCCTTTCCTTCAACTCCAAGATCCCATCCTCGATCTTCTGAAGTTTCCGCTCCACACTAACTTTTTCATCATTTTTAGGTTCCTGAACCTCAACTTCATCACCCTCATCGAACAGTCCACCATCCAGCTTTCTCAGTAAAGATCAATCCATCTTTTTAAAGACAATGGGATAGAACTTCTTGACTGTGGAGATCTCATCCTCTGGGTTCCCATACACCTGATGGTCTCGAGGATCTTGACCTCCTCACTGTCCTCCGAGGCGGCATCCTTCTCGGATTCCCTCCATCATGGTCTGAGGTGTTTCCTCAGTCCTCATCTCTTCCAGCTCCTCCAGAGCTCTTTGAATGAGGGCCTCTGAAGCATCCACTCCCTTGGTGCTTTCTTAAGGATTCGGTTCCTTCTCCGAACCATCCTGGTTCTCAACCTCCACCTCATCAGGCGGACTGCTGACCTCCTCAGCAACTATCTCATCCAGATCCGCTCTCAACCGCGTTTACCCAAATACGCGTCTCCGTTGTATCTAGACAGGTATCTGACATGTATTGGCCTGACCGGTACACATACCTCAGTGTTTACTCAAGTACCTGGATCTGATCTCTGACCTGAACAAGTGAATGCCATACCCATACCTTTTCATAGACTCCTCAAGGGGCGTTGTGATGGATCGGCTTAACCGTAAGGGTTTATAGTGTAAAACATCACAACTGAAATCACTCAATTTAAATCACACAAGATGTACCTCGAGTGTATTTTTCGAGTCTCAAATAGGCATGTGGCTAAGGTGGCTGAGTACACTTCCTTCATGCGATTTGTGAGGTTCAAGATCCGGAAGGTACATAGGCTAGAAATAACATATTTCGAGCACAAATATGACAATTTCACATTTAATCAAGAAGTAAGACATGCAATCAATTTATCACACATTGACAGGATCGCATACCTCAGGCTAACATGCATAGCTACTCTACCCCTACTCTAACTAAGCATTGGGGGTTAAGTTAGAGGTACCTCACTGAGTAGATATCATGCCAAGCGCCATCCTGAACTTCTCGAAAGACTCCCTGCCTAGAGCCTTGGTGAAAATGTCCGCCACTTGTTCCTCAGTCCTACAGGTCTCCATAGAAACAAGTCCCTTTTCTACACAATCCCTAATAAAGTGATGTTTAATTTCTATGTGCTTCATCCTACTATGATGTACTGGATTCTTAGCAACATAGATAGCACTGGTATTATCACAATAAATAGGGATTTGATCAAAGAAAAGGTTGAAATCACTTAGCTGGTTCCTCAACCAGAGGAGTTGCGCACAACATGAACCTGCCGCAACATACTCGGCCTCCGTTGTGGACAAAGCTACTGAGTTCTGTTTCTTGGACCCCCATGAGACTAGACAAGACCCAAAGTACTGAGCCATGCCAGATGTGGACTTCCTGTTAGCTTGATCACCGGTGTAATCCGCGTCGGTGTATCCTTCCAGAGTCAGGGACTTGTACCTCTGATACCACAAAACTAGTTTCTTGGTTCCCTTCAAGTACCTCAGAATCCTCTTCACAGCCTTCACGTGTGATTCCCTTGGATCTGCTTGGTACCTGGCACAAACACAAACACTAAACATTATATCGGGACGACTTGCAGTTAGGTAAAGAAGTGAACCTATCATCCCCCTGTAAAGTGTTGGATTTGTCCTTGGTGAGTTCTCGTCCCTGGACACAGAGTTGCTGGTAGAACTCGGAGTAGTCGAGGGCTTTGACTGATCAAGTCCATACTTCTTGACTACCTCGGTCAGATACCTCTCCTGATGTATCCGAGTCCCATTTGACTCCTGCTGTATCTAAAGCCCCAAGAAATAAGTAAGTTCTCCAACCATACTCATTTCAAATTCACTCTCCATAAGCTCAGTGAATTTCTTAACCAACTCGTCACTGGTTGACCCAAAGACTATGTCGTCTACATAGACCTGCACCACCAAGAGATGCTTCTTCGTCCTTAGAATAAACAACATCTTATCCACGGCTCCCCGCTCATATCCATGAGCTATGAGAAAGTCTGATAACCTCTCATACCACGCTCTAGGTGCCTGCTTTAATCCATAAAGCGCCTTGTCAAGGACATATACCTGGTCTGGATGCTCTGGGTCTTCGAACCCTGGGGTCTGCTTCACGTACACCTCCTCCTTGAGGTTTCCGTTCAGGAACGCCGTCTTCACGTCCATCTGATGGAGCTTAAATCCATGCTGGACAGAATAAGCAATGAGCAATCTGATAGCCTCCAATCTTGCTACCGGTGCGAAGGTCTCATCGTAATCGATGCCTTCCTGTTGATTGTACCCCTGTACTACCAACCGAGCCTTGTTCCGAACAATAGCTCCCTTCTCATCTCGCTTATTCCTGAAGACCCAACGAGTACCTATCACCTTCCTCTTGTCCGGTCTAGGTACAAGTCTCCACACCTTGTTCCTCTCGAACTGATGCAACTCCTCATGCATCGCCTGAACCCAGTCGGGATCCTTGAGTGCATCCTGGACTTTCTTGGGTTCCATCAGGGACACGAACGCAGTCTGAATTTGTTCCCCCTGAAACGCAGAATAACAATGAAAATCTTGAAGTCTAGTATTAGGTTGACTGACCCGAGTACTTCTTCTCAGTGGAATCACATCTCCTATGGCTTCCACATCATTGTTATCACCCTCAGATACTTGATCTGGTTCAAGTACCTGACTCTGATCCTCATGCTGTTCATCCGGTACCTGTACCTCGGCTGGATCTTCATCAGCAACACCTTGATCCTGATCAGCTTTCTCCTGATCCCCATCAGCACCCTCTTGTGCTGGAACATCAACACCTCCTTGTGTTGAAACACCTTCTGTGTTATCTGCATCTGGCCATGCTAACACAAAGATTTCCTCAGCAGGCCCAGACGCCTGTGCCATAAGCTGGAGTCATCTGTCCTTGATGACAGGTAGAGGTACTCATCCGGATCCCACTCCGAATCGGTCTTGTACACTCCGTTCTCAACCGAGCCCTTGAGAAGAATCTTACCTGTACTCAGAGACTTCACATAGCACCCATTAGTGGTAAAAACAACCTTGTTGTTCCCACCTTGACAAAGTTGAAATACACTGAGTAAATCAAACTTTAAATTGTGAACAAAATTTACACCATCAATACTAACCTTCTTATTTAAACTCACCATACATATTCCGAAGATCTCTCCTTTACTTCTATTTCCAAAAGTAATGGAACCTCCGGAATGCTGCTGCAGAGAAGAGAAATGGTCCATCCTCCCATTCATGTGACTTGAGCACCCGTTGTCTACATACCATGGACCTGTTCCTCTCTCCAGCTGCACACAAACAATCA
Source organism: Umbilicus rupestris (assembly GCA_963678935.1). NCBI lineage: Eukaryota > Viridiplantae > Streptophyta > Magnoliopsida > Saxifragales > Crassulaceae > Umbilicus > Umbilicus rupestris. Next base: position 1,735,884 of record OY787611.1, on the reverse strand, counting down.
GTTCTTACGAACCCAAATTGGCTTAGCCTTTTTGGGTTCCCTATCTGAATTAGAATCAACACAGGTAACGAGTTTTGAAGAGTTAGTATTTGATTTGACAGTAGGATCTCTCCGGGTACTTGTTCCTTGCATGGAACCACCAGGTCTCTGAACCTTGTCTTTGGAGGTTTGCCTCGCAGCACACTTCGCCCAAAAGTGTCCCTCCTTCCCACAGTGGAAACAGATCTTCTTCCTTCTGAAATTCACCTTATCAGAGATCTTTTTCTTTTGTTTGCTGAAATTTATGCCGGCTGGTCTCTGTCCCTAAGCGAACTTTGTCCAAATATGGTAACCCTTACCATATGTCTTAGCCTCATCTCCGAGATCCACCTTTACCCGTGGAGTACTCCTGGGCTCTCCAGCTTTCTGAGCTCTCCTTGCGATGGTAACATCACCATAACCCAGACCTGGTTTGGACTTCTTTGTTTTGTGAACACTTGCCTTCGCCTTAACACCGGGTTCATGTACCTGTAATCTGGAAACACCCCTTTGTTTCCCAGCAAGTTCCCTCTGAAGTTGCTGAATCTTGGCAGACTTCTCATCAATTTGAACATCTTTTTCAGCAATAATATCAGTTAACTCATCATATTTATCACAAAGACCTTGAATGATAAGCAATAAATCAGCACGTGATTTAAAATCTGAAGACTTAGAGGAATGTTTTACCCCCCCCCCCCCCCCCCCCCCTTTGCCATGAGACACAAGTTCCTTCGTGAGGACTTGTTCCTGCACTGACTCTCTGAGTCACTGTCCTCTTCCGAGTCACCCCATGCAGCGATCATTGCCTTCTTATCTTTTGATTTTTCATCAGTTGATTTCTCCTTGTTGGACTTGTCCTTCTGTTTCTTCCAACAATCTTTGGCAAAATGACCCTTTTTGCCACAATAAAAGCACTCATCATCCTTCCTTGCAGTGCGCTTTGAAGAGGAATTCTTCGAATTGAGTTTCTGGTTCGCGACCCTCAACGCCTTTGTCAGAAGCACCAAATCAGATTTGTCTTCTGCTTTTGTTTCAGACTCAATCTCTTTACCTTTGGACTTCCGGGACTTCTCTTTCTCAGTAACCAGTGCAATCTGCTTGGCTCCTTTCTGAGGTTCACGTCCCTCAAGCTTGCATTTTTCAATGAGCATGTTGCTTTCCAGTTTGGAGACCAGCTCTTCCAATGTGATTCTCTTTGTCTCAGCAAGGGCAGCCAGAGTCCTTGAAATGTCATCCCATTCTGGATCAAGTCCTTGTAGGAATTGATGAGTAACTTCCCATTGCTCATACTCCTTTCCCAGTCTTGAAAGGGTTGACAGACACCCTTGAAACCTTGAATGGTAGCCATGTACAGATTCGCCCTTAGCTTGACGGAGGCTGTTGTACTTCACCTGAGCAGTGAGGATCCTGTTCCTCCTAACGTCTGCAGAACCATCGTAGATCCTCCTGAGAGCATCCCAGACCTCTGACGGGTCTGTGTAGATCAGGACCTTGGCAAGATCTCCTGGTTCCAGTGCTGAATGAAGTACCTTCATGGCTTGAGCATTCTTTTGAAGCTTCTTAAAGTCCGCGGTAGTGTAAAGCGCTCGTGCTTTCTCCTTGGTTTTGTATGTATCATCCATGATGAGTTGTTTACCTTGTTCAATGATCTGCCAGACCTCACCATCCAGCGAGAGGACATGTTCCTCAAATCTGATAACCCACGAGTCATATTTGCCTGCCTTTAGTTTTGGAGGGGTTGCAAACGAATCACCTGACATACCTGCAATGCTAATCAAAATCTAGAAGCAGCGGCTCTGATACCAATTGATAGGATCGTGATTAGTAATAACACCCTAGGTATAGGAACTGTTAGGAACCTAAACTTAGTTGGCAGGTACGTGTACCTCAGAGTATCAATGCACAGCGGAATTCGTCTAAAGATTATTTTATTAATCTATAGACTGTACAAATACTTACACTATTCGTACACAAGTAATAGTATCGCTAACTATCACAAAATCAAGTCACCTAAGCCTGATGATCCCGGATCACCAATCGCGACTTCCAGAGACAAGTACCTCCAACGATTCCCCAAATCGTCCAGTCGTCTCCCACACTTCAAAGGCTAGCTCTTGATGCACGGATGACTTACTCAAGCTTCTGCTATCCTTCCCTTAATTCGTCCCTGTGTGTCTCTGTGTATGTTTTGGTTGCTTCCTTCATCTCCTTCTAATATGCAACCAAAATATACATCAGGATCACGACCTCCAAGATTTTCGGATCTACTTCCTTAAATCTCTCCAGCAATCTCTGTGACTTAGAGATTTTCGAGATTCTCTTATCACGTTGTTCGTGATTCTCTCAACTGATCGGTTGACTCGGTTCTGACTTCTTTTCCTTCAAGTCCCTCTGTGTCCAACACAGGTTCTTGTCCCTCGCTCAACTCTCTGACTTAGAGTCCTTCTGTCCATCCGATGATCCCATCCTAGTACAGGTTCCTACACACTCAACTTAAAGTGTTAGTCGAGTGTTGTCATCATCAAAATCACACGGGGTACATGATCCTCAGGATCCAATAATAAGAATGGGAGTTTTCTAGCAGTGTCCGGGTCGCTGAGACTAGGCTTATATGGATTGGATTTTGGATGGGGAAGGCCGAAAAAGGTGGAGGTTGTGTCCATTGATGCATCGGGTTCTGTTTCGCTCACGGAGTCTGTGGAAGATGAAGGTGGAGTTGAGATTGGTTTAGCACTTGAGATGTCTCAAATGCGAGTTTTTGTTTACATCCATGAGGAGTCCAAGTACAAGTACTGCGGATAAAGTACAAGTATGTGACGAAAAACTGCTACAGTTTAAGAAGGATTCGATGATGATGAGATGTTGAAAAGATGAGCCACTTACCAAAAAGCATGTTCTGTTCGGAACACGTTAAAACATGTCTATTTTCAAATGTCGTAGTAAGTTTTATTAGTGACATTAAAGCCCTTCCATATATTATTTACTACCAATCAGTCCTTAGGATTTTTATTATTTAAAAAAAAAAAAACTCATTTTGTATTTTGCTAGTTTTTGCTACGTTCAACTTCAAAAAATGTCACGTTGTCACACCTTTATTAAAGCAAAACCATGTGATTCTTCATAAGTCCATTTTTCAGTTTTTCTCACACTTTTATTCAAATAAAGCCTGTAATTCTTTCATGCTGGTGCAAGATGGAGTTCTCATTGTACTACTGTCGGAAACAAGTAGGATAACCGTCGAAAATCCACAGCTCAATATGCATGGTTATACGATGATGTTTCAGCTACATAAACGGTGGTTTTCCGACGGTGATACGACAAAATTATGTTTGCTTCAATCAATACTGAATCTCCATAAGATTGGATGTGAATGTGACACTCTACTTGCTAGAATCTCTCTAGAATCGACTTCATCTAACCATAGTAGGTGCAACACTAACTACTCTAAACAACTTATGTCTATGGGAGAGTCCCACTTCAGAACCTCTGGAGTATAAAAAGACGGACCTTTCTTCGAATGGCATGTGTTGTAAGAGTACAATGCGTTTCATATAACTTCACCTCACTTGTCATGGAAGTTATGACGAACCGTCAACGTATACTCAGGGACCATCTTTTTTTATTATTAAATTTTTATTACATATTCTACTATTTTTTTGCAATATCATAAAAAGTAAAGTAAAATAATATAATATAATTTATGATGGCAGTGCTTATAACAATGATTAGTTCACTTATTCGGAAGCGATCAAATCAATGTTCAGATGCAGTTTGCTCCACACCACGTAACACATTCCAACCAGGTAGATAGTCAATGTTAATGCAATGGTTGTCTATTTAGCGCAAAACCAGAAGGGGTAACTTTGCCAAAAAAGTTAATGTAATTGCTAATTGGCTCAATATTAAAGAGATACATTCGGTGATATTATTACATGCGGCCGTAATGTCTTCTTAACGTGCGGTACATGCTGAGTTAATTTCTCGACGGTTCTTTCTTCCATCATTTTTTCCCTCCAAATGTTAGAATTGTCTCTCTGTGTTAACTAGAGAGTTGTAGGGCTTCAACTAGCTACACAACGGTATGTAGCTTATCTTCTTCGGATCATCCACGAATACACAATAAGTTTACGAAGCGCCAGAGGTCGCTCTGCATTGTAGTGAAATATTAACGATAAATGACCATTTTCGATTGTATCCTCTCCTAGCATCTAGAATATACTTAAGACACATAATTACATAAAACGAGTAATCTTGAAAATATAAGGATATAAAATGTATGTATTAAGATAACTATATGAACGTATAAATATAACTCATCATATAAACATACATATTCTTCCCAGTGGGAACTATCAAGGCGTTCTGTTTCTCAACGGCATCATGTGGAACAACATATGGCATCATATGTAAATTTGTATTCTCAAAAGATTATTAATTTCCGATGATGACCCCTAACAAATTCTCGGAAGTCTTTGTCCACATGATATGGATACGAATGTCATATCCGATACTTAGTTTTGTATGTGTCCCACACTCTTGCGTGGAACCCCTGAACAATGCCGTGTGAAAATGGTCGGTGGACAGGTGTGTATGTGACCAAAATCATACTTCATGTGATTGTCTGCGTTAGGGCCCACTCCCCCAGTTTCATGTGGTGCTGAGTCCTACTGGTTCTCTTGCGAAGCAAATCGTGATACCTCTCTTATAGTGATGCCAACACAGCGCGCTCGACTTTTTATACGTCATCGAACATATCCCCGTACTGTAAGTGAAGCGCGTCCTATTTTAATTCATTCCTATGAAACTCATACACACTCAACTACACATTTGTATAATTATGGAAGTTAAAAATAATAATAAAACTATAGCATTAAAAATCATCAATATGTAGATCAACAAATTTTGAAATTAAACTAAATTTCACTACTAACTTCACAAATTATAAACTTACACTACTAAATTATATTTACAAACTACAATTAACAATCACGAAGTCAACTATGACTACTTGAACTCCAATTGAACTTAAATGAACACAAACTGGATCCAAGATTAAACTTTAATTGAAAAATGTAAAATCAACTATAACAATTGAACTCCAATTAAAAAATGAAAAATAAACTATAATAATTTAACTCAACTCTAATTCAACACCAAATCACCGTTAACAACAATATGCCAAGGGACGAGCGGAGAAGAACACAACTGAGGATGAACTGCTCGATTTCATCAACAAATTAATAAAGCATCATCAACAAATCATCAAATCTACATCTACAAACTACTCGAATTTTGGAAAGAAGATCAATTTACGTGCGTTGGGTGCAGTGGAGAAGAGCAGACAAGTTCACAGCATCCGCACCCAAAAAAAGAAGGAAGAAAAAAAACGCATTTGTTCTTATTTACGCAAAAAAATGCGGGAGATATCCCATGCGTTTATAATCGCATAATCATCGGTAATTTTTTGGGTTATCATTGCATATTGATTGTAAAACCGTCGATAATATTTGGGATTACCATCGTATAGTCATCTAAAACCATGATATTATCATCGTAAAACCGTTAGTGTTGTTTGGGGTTACAATCACATTTGCATAGTAAAATCGTCGGTATTTAGGGTTACAATCGTATTAAAACCGGAAACATATATTTTATTAATTCTTTTTTAAGCATTATTATAACTAATACAATTAATCATCAGAATTTTTTAAAATTCTTCAACTACAACCCGAAATTAAAAATGACTACACATGTCATCATCAGAATCCGTTTCTTCTGTTTTCAAGTTGACGGTTAAAAACTTATTAGTCAATTTTGGAACCATCACTGGCAAATAAATATCATTATGACTATTGAGTTAAGGCCTTAAACTGTTAGCAGTTTTGTATAAAAGAAAAATATATCTCCCACAAATATTTTGAAAACAAGTTTGATTCTCATTCTTAGTTTATACTAGCGATGAACATTATGCGAAAGTTTGTAAAGAATTAATCCTACAAATTCTCATTTGTAGTTGTTACACTTGTCTCACTTTGCATTTTGTATTAGTCAATAATAGATGAGGATTATATTGTTTAATAATAGTATGTTGTCCAACTATAATATTCTTAACACACATTTTATATACTTTATAAGAAGACAAAAACACATTGGGATTTCGGGTCCAACTTGAAATGCCGCGCTTCTAAATTAGGCTTACTGAAATCAAAACAAATATGACATTTCGGGCAAAAGTGATTAGGATGTGTACTTTTTCATTTACTATTTGAACTGAAATGAAGATTGGAATAATTGATTTATCTGAAGTAATTCAAGTATTAAAGAATGTGGATATAATTCTTAAACATTTCTGGAGTCTGGAGTGTTATAGAGCAGAGCAGTTCGCTGAGATGAAAGCCTTCAGGAATATTGAAATTTAAGAAGCTATCTATCTCATCTTCTCCACTCAAGAAGTTGCTGGTATACGAGGAATCAAGAGGAGATGAATGTAGCTAGTAAAAGGTGTCGAATCCGATATCACTTGCTGGTTGTTGTTGAACGACACAAAGCTACTAGTTCCTGCTGCTGTGTCATCAGCCAAACCAGGAAGCATCCGAATGCACCCACCATGTTAAAGGAGTAGTTGGATTCTTGAGAAACAAGACCATTTGGTGTTGGATCATGATCATGGAGCGGAAACGAATTACGATGATCAAACCCATACCACAATAATTAGTATACTTGATTACTGCAAAATAAAACATACCTGAATCCAATGATTGAAAGTAACCTGCAACACAACAGCCTGGGTCGGTGCTTCCAGTTCAACCGTATATCTCTTGGGTCAGTTTCTTTGAGAGTAAGAAGCTGAAGTACGATATGATAGACTGGGGATCATAACCCATATTTATATCTTCTACAAGAGAAGATATTATTGAAATAATCATGGATTCCGTCTCTCAAAGATTTCCATAATTATCTCTAGGTATCTACACAGTATGTTCCACGATTAAACTTATACCTGATGATAAGCTTCCAAAATAATTAGATCACGTTATTCAAGCTTATCTCAATGATAGCATATATACAATTATCTAACTACACGTTCGATCCAAATTAGATTAATCCTAATAATCTAACAATCTCTCACTGGACCGCATGTGTAACCAAATAAATATATAACCAAAAGTGTGCGCAAAACTGCTATCATGCCAGAACAGGTATATCAGAAATTATCCGGTCCATTAACTATGCAAACATAGGATCAAGACGGCCTTCGTAATCATCATCGTTATTCGACCGTGCTTGTCACGTATGCCAACATAGCTAAATGACATGGATTCATCGTGGTGTGTAGCATGAAAATTACATGAAATGTGATTTGCACATGTCTATTTCCAACTGGTCTCCTCAAAAGTGAGATCAACATAATCATACAAAGTGTACCGTATAAACATAATTTCTGGAGAACATAATCCAAAATGTATACATAGAAAAATTTATGCATCTCATAGAGCATCAATACAAAAATACAAACTCCCACTAATCATGAATATCCTCAAACAACATTACACCCATGTGAGTAGTATGCTCATGAAAGACATTGGGTGTCAATGGTTTCATAAACAGAAGCATACCTGAGCATACATAAGACTTCCTACAACCGAAGCATACGAAAGCTGCTGCATCTTCTGAATTTCCAGAGTAGTCTTACGGCACTGATCGAGACTAAACTTGTCTCCTTTAGCGACAGGGGTGTCCAATGGTCTACAGTTCTGCATGCCGAATCATACGAGGACTTTCTCAATGTAATTCCTTTGTGATAATCCTAAGATACCCTTCGAACGGTCTCGAAGTATCTGGATTCCCAAAACAAAGGACGCATCACCAAGGTCTTTCATCTCAAAATGCTTTGATAGAAATTCCTTAGTGTCGCGCAGAATCCTCATATCATTAGTAGCCAGCAGTATGTCATCGACATATAGAACCAAGAAAATATGCCTACTCCCACTGAACTTGTGGTACACACACTCATCCATCGGATTTGCCTCAAAGCCATACGAGACAACAGTCTGATGAAACTTAAAGTACCACTGACGAGAAGCTTGCTTGAGCCCATAGATGGATTTCCTCAACTTACAAACCATATTCTTTGCATCCTCAGACACAAAATGTTCTGGTTGTACCATATAAATCATTTCGTCAATGTCACCATTGAGAAACGCTGTCTTAACATTCATTTGATGGCTCAAGATCAAAGTGTGCAACCATTGCCAGAATTGTCCTAAAAGAGTCCTTCGAAGAAATAGAGGAGAAGGTCTCTTTAAAGTCAATCCCTTCCTTTTGAGTAAAGCCTTTAACTACAAGACGAGCTTTGAATCTCTCCACATTACCATTAGAGTCCCTCTTGGTTTTAAATATCCATTTACAACCAATGGGTCTCGCATGGTCTGGTAATGGGACAAGTTCCCAAACTCCATTGTCTTGCATAGACTTATACTCCTCATTCATAGAATCAATCCATTTCTGAGAGTTTGAACTATCTATGACCTGCTGGAAGTTGATTGGATCATTTTCCAACAAACCATTTTCCCCATGTTCCAAGAGATATACGATGTAATCATTAAGAATCGCATTTCTTCTCTCTCTAATGGATCTACGAAAGTGGCACTGTCTCTTGAGGTTGTTGAGTTTGAACATCAGGAACATTGTCCTGATCCAGAACTAAGGTTTGAACAACATTGCAATTAGGTTGATGATCGAAGTCCACTTCTTGATCAATGATGGGTAAAGGAACCTAATCATTGCCAAAAGCAGTAGTTGATCCATTTTCCTCAAACACAATGTTCCTGGCCAAATTTCTCCCCCAAGCTCAACTCCTAAAAAAATGTTGCATTCCCGTCTCAAAAATATTTCTGGAAGTAGGATCATAAAATTTGAAACCCCTCGATCGCTCCACATAGCTAATAAAGTAGCTGCTAACAGTTTTGGAGTCCAATTTACCTTCATGAGGCCTATAAGGCCTCGCCTCAGCTGGACATCCCCAAACATGTAGACTGAGCTTACGCCCACACCAAAGATCAATAGGTATTTAGCAGCCGCTTTAGTTGGCACACGTTAAGGAGATACGCTACTGTCTTAAGTGCTTCACCCCATAGGCTCGCTGGTAATGAAGAATGACTAATCATGCTTCTTACCATATCCTTAAGTGTCCAGTTTCGTCTTCCAGCTACACCGTTCATGCTAGGTGAACCTGGCATGGTGGACTGAGGTAAGATCCCGCATTCCTCTAGTTATAAAGCGAACGGTCCTGGACGCTGTGCTCCTGAGCCATCATATCTACCATAGTACTCACCACCATGGTCTGATATGACGCTCTTAATTTTCTTGTTGAGTTGCAACTCAACCTCAGCCTTAAAAGGCTTTGAACACATCCAATGACTGTGATTTCTCATGAATATGAAATAGGTAGCCAAAACGTGAGTAATCATCTATGAAACTGATAAAGTACCGTTGATCATTCCAGGAAGCAGTAGGGAACGGCCCACATATATCCGTATGAATTAGTTCCAAGACGCCGAAAGTTCTGTTGGCACCTAATTTCTTAACTTTGGTCTGTTTTCCCTTGATGCACTCAACGCAAGTATACAGATCAGAAAAGGCGAGTGACTCCAAAATGCCATCAGACACAAGACGCTGAATCCGAGATCTCGAGATATGACCCAGACGCTTATGCCACAATGAAGCCGAATCAGTCAATTTACGCTTCGTACCACGTGTTTCCACGTTCAGGGTCTCAGAATACGATGGAACACATCAAATGAGTAAAGATTATCAAAGACAATGCACCGGTTCCCACAATTCTATAATTAATGGATAGCTGAAACTGATTGTTTCCGAATGAACAAGAATAACCAACTTTGTTCAATATGGAAACCGAAATTAAGTTCCGACTAAAAGACAGAACTACAAAAGTATTCACTAAATCTAAGAATTGACCAGATGTCAATAATAATCTGAAGCGACCAATTGCCTCTACTTGCACCGACTCGCCATTTCCAACATAGATGCGTCTTTCAGCATCATTTGGCTTTTGATGGTTCAGGCAGCCCTGCATAGAAACACATATATGAGTGGTAGCAGCAGAGTCTATCCACCATGTGTTTCTAGGTACCGAAGCTAAATTAACTTCAAAACAGACCAAATTGAGAACTTTCCCTTCCTATCCTTGAAGCTGGTTCCATTTAACTTAGGAGTGTTCTTTATGTTGGTAATAGCGGAAGACAATGTAAGCTGAATTAGAGAACAAAAGAATTCGATTAAGTTATTTAGGCTCAAAGTATACATATAAATGTATATACCACAAATATTTAAAAGAAGATTATGACATTCCAAGATAACGGCCACAACGTTAATAGCAAGTCTTAGGACAATGGTATTAATTGTGAGTGAATATCTTGTTGTAGTAATCAAAACATTGACGAGAATATGTGTCAAATAATAAACCATCTTAGGATGTATTTATTATTCACATCAAGATGCAGAAGAAACGTCACATGTTTATCACCACAGATATGTATGCAGTCATATTGAATATTAATTTACCTTAGGGCTAATTAGATAATCATATGAACTACACACATCCATCCCAACAAACCAAATAAGTTAATATACGCGGATACGTCACTTAGATGTACGTTTATTTCCATTAAAATATTTTAGAATGTTAGCTCAAGTTGAATGTCAATCTTGCAGTTAAATATTTAATAATGTTGGTTCCCAAAATTATGGTTAAAGAATTGAACCCTAGAACAAATCAGAAAACTGATTGAACCAACATTCAAATTCTGACCCAAAATCAGAATTGAACCAATTCAAAAAGTTGAACCAAACTAAATTTTTGACCAAACTGGATGGGACTGAACCGGAAATTGGACCACGAAAAAATTGGACTGAAAACAAAATGGAACGAACCGAACAGTGTACCGAACCGGAGCAAAACAGTGGAAACCCTTCGGGTTTTCATCTTCTTCTCTCCAGCCTGCGCCACGCGTCTTCTCCAACGAACGAACGCAGCGACAGCGCGAGAACAGCCGAGGAGACGAGCAGCGACGCGGCGAGAATCAAGCGACGAAGGCGAGTCTTACTTTAAATCTTGGTAATAGCGAAAGACATTATCTAGCAGGAATTGGATCTATTTGCGCTCCTAATATGTCCTTTTCTAATGTCTATCATGTTCCGAGCCTTACTTTAAATCTTGCTTCTGTTGGTCAGTTATGTGACGCTGGCTTACTAGTTTTCTTCTCTCGCTCTTCTTGTTATGTGCAGGATCCCCATTCGAAGAAGCTGATTGGGACAGGCCGTAGGCAAGGGGGCCTTTACGTGTTGGATGAGTTGAAAGTACCTGAGATTGCAGGATCTAGTGTTGACTTATCTTCTTTTCGTTTGAGTTCTTCTTCTTCTAGTTTTTATTTGTGGCATTCACGTCTTGGTCATGTTTCTGGCTCTCGTTTGAAATATTTAGCTTCCACAGGAAAATTAGGACAATTACAGAGTTATGAATTACCGATTGTCGCGGGTGTAAGTTAACTAAATTCTAAGCATTACCTTTTCATGAAAGTTCTTCTATTTCTCTATCACCATTTGACTTGATACATTCAGATGTCTAGGGACCTTCACCTATTCCTACAAAAGGTGGATCCCGATACTATGTCTCTTTCATGATGACTGTACTCGCTACTGTTGGGTATATTTCATGAAACACCGCTCTGAATTTTTTAGATTTATCAGATGTTTACTTAGCATAATGCTGTTATTAAATGCTTTCGTTGTGATTTGGGAGGTGAATACATGTCTAAATGTTTTTCTGACCTTCTTGCTTCTGATGGTACTATTTTTCAAGCCTCTTATTCTGACACTCCTGAACAAAATGGTGTTGCTGAAAGAAAACACAGACATATTATGGAAATGGCACGCTCATTTTTGTTGTCTGCATCTGATCCAAGTCAGTTCTGGGGCGAAGCAGTCCTTACTTCTGTTCATGCTATTAATAAAATCCCTTCATATTTCACTTCAGGTATGTCTCCCTTTGAAAAACTTTATGGTCATTGTCCTGATTATTCTTCATTGAGAGTATTTAGTTGTGCTTCGGCCTCATGTTGAGCGTAGTAAGCTCACCTCTCATTCTGCTCTATGTGTCTTTCTTGGCTATGGTGATGGTCAGAAAGGTTATCGTTGTTATAATCTAGTCAGTCTAAAATTTTACGTGTCTCGTCATGTCTTTTTTCTTGAGCACATTCCTTATTTCTCTATTTCGGCTGACACTCCTAGTATAACTAAGTCTGATCTCATTCATATTGATCCTTTTGAGTCTTTTGTTGGTGATGCTCCTGATCTTATAGATGCTCATCCTCAGCATACTGATGCTCCACAAGCTCTCCTGCTCCTATTGCCTCCCAGGATGACGCTTCTACGACTGAGGATTCTAATCCTTCTGATCCCCCTCGGCATTCACTGAGACCTCGTAAGTCCACTCAGTTACCTGATTTTGTATATTCCACATATTCTACTTCTTTTGCTTCTTTTTTGGCTTCTATTCACCAGATATCCGAGCCTTCTTCTTATAAAGAGGTAGCTCTCGATCCACGTTGGCAGCAGACAATGGATGATGAACTCTCTACAATGTCCAAAACAGATAATTGGGATCTCGTTCCTCTTTCGAAGGGAAAGCGTGCTATTGGTGCGCGTTGGGTTTATAAGATTAAACCCAAGCCAGATGGGACTATTGAGCGATTCAAAGCTCGTTTGGTTGCTAAGGGTTTTGCTCAGCAGTATGGTATGGATTACGAGGAAACCTTCGCGCCCGTCTCTAAGCATGTCACGATTCGCAACACCTGCATAAAGCAGGGAAGTTTTCTGAAACACTCATCCAAATCTCCAAAAGCATTTTTCAAAGCCTGTCATGCCTTCAAGTACCAAATTTTATAACCATAATCCTTGAAGGTACTTGCTCTGATTTCACCAAGGGATAATTTTAATCTTTTGCTAACCAAATCCCCCATTTCAATAGCTATTAAGTGTCACGTCAAGCGGTTATTCTCCTTTGAGATGTAGTCATTGTTGCATAAATAATCCTATCGGTATTTTATAACCTCTCATTATGATGAGTTCGATTTCATCATTATGTGAATCCTCCATGGATAGTTCTCATCTTCTTCTCGACAGTGAAGACCCAACAACCGAGAGTCAAATTCCTTCGCTAATAAATAACATGGTTCAATATAGAATATTATGTACAACATAGATTGCATCAGCCTTTCTGCCCAATGTAGCTCCCACCCCAAGTATCCCAAATTGACCATAATTACCACCCAAGTACTCATCAACTAGGTCATTCGCGTCACACGCCGAGACATCATTGAACGCAGGGATATCCCATATATGTTCTGGTTCATGAACCATAAAAACATCCTCCTTATTAAGTTAGTCTAGGAATCTATTTCATCCTTGTCAAACTCATACATTACGGGCATTTCCAGTGTTTCCAACGTCAACATAACCATCGGGTCTGATTTAATATTTTTCATTTTAGTTTACCTTCCCATACACAAAAACCATCAAACAATAAAATCTTCAAACACCATGAGAAATAATTCAACCAAAATTCTCAACAAATCAATCAACATCAAATTTCCAAAATACATCAATTCTAATTAACCGTAACATATAAACCATAAAATCTAACATTCATAATACTTCCTTGCCACAAAATCCGCTTCCAAAATCTCCTAAATCGTCGGATGCCTGAGATAAAAATGGGGAGACAAAGGGATGGAAGAAGAAGAGAGTGGAAGAGAAGGAAGGAGAACGACATATTTGTTATCTTCATGAGATCGATATTAGTAAGACCGATCTCATGAATGAACTCGGTGTCACTAAGACCGGTCTCTTTAACGAAATTAGTTTTCCACGTAGCAGCTGCCTAGGCTTTTCCTTCGATTTTATTGGTGATACGTAGGCAAAATTGAGCCACCTCAGCATAATAATAAAGAAACCGGTCTTGGTAAGATCGATCTCATTAAACATTTTAAGAGATCGGTCTTACTAAGATTGATCTCATTAAAAAGTAGGCATTTAATAAACTTTTTCCTCACATGGATGAAATTTAGATTTGTGCGAAAGGCAAATAAAAAATGTTTTCTCCAAATGTGCATATATGGGGCCCAACCCCTTGAGTAGCCTATTTTTCGTTTAGATTTAATTACTTAATTCAAATTTAATTTTTAACTTATGCGGATTTCTCAAATGGCGTTGTTCAATTTTCTTAGTTTATTTTAATTAAATAATATGTGCCTCAGACCCCAATTTAACTTTCTTTGGTGAATTATCCAACGGGGCCCATTATTATTCAGACACCACATAAGTTTACTTAATTAAATTGTTTTCCTATATTTTAGTTTAATGGGCTTTTTCTATTTAATTTTATTTAGTGGTTATAAAAATGGGTAGATATTTATTAATCTAAATTTTCCTTTATGGTGTTTTTAAAGATGGATCAATTTCAATTTTATTAATTTATTATTATTATTTGCTTGATATATTTAAAATGCTCTCAACCAAATCCCTTCATTAATTATACAATAATCTCATTTCTATTTAAAAGTGTAAATTTATAATTTATTATTCTATAATCCAATATAAGTTAGTTTGACGTGTGATACTTTCACCAAAATCACTACTTTATATAATAATCTCATTCCTATTTAAAAGTTTAGATTTGTGATTTATGATTCTATAATCTAATGTAAGTTAGTGTAATTCGCTCTCCGATGTATGATACTTTAACCAAATTCACTACTTTGTACAATAATCTCATTCCTATTTAAAAGTGTGTACTTGTGATTTTTTATTTTTTAATTCAATATAAGTTTAATACAACATATAACTGATAGATAACGATGTTACATGGGAGCAAGAAGGCGTGTGTATCCTCTCAACTTGTGACAAACAAGTCATATCATATATTTTTGTATGAATAAAAAGTCAACAAAATAAGTGAATACTTTATAAGAATGTCATTATTGTAATGTATTATTAGTTACAGAAATATTTGTCAATATTGTATGAAATTAATTTGATAAATGTGTTAATAGTTATAAGAATACTTTCATTTTAAAAGTAGAGCATTTCAAAAAATAAATTTAAATTAATTTAGCAAAATTAGGCATATTGGAAAATTTTATTTCTTAACTTAATATTTGTGGTACATGTACCCATAAAGTAATGAATCACACATGACCCACTTTAGAAATGCCTTAGTTTTGAAAACAAACTTCTCAAATGCCTTAGTTTTCAAAAATGTTTCTCAAATGCCTTACTTTTTAACGAATCCGGGCTTGCCAAACCCGAATTGCTGAAAAAATGGCTAAATCCAGCTTTGCCAAAACCGGATTCAATTTTTTTTTTTCTGAATCAGGTTCATGTCAGGACCGGATTCAGAACAAAATAATTGAATTCGGTCTTAGTAAAACTGGATTGATCAAATATCTAATGAATCCGGTTTTCACAAGACCGGAGTCATGGTGATTATAAATGTCCGTCTTCCCCTCTCTTCTCTTCAACATTCTACGATAATCTGTTCCCCTCAGCTTCTTCTCAAAAATGTTTCTTTCTACGGAAGCTAGAGTTCAACAGCAACTCATTCAGGTTTTGTCTACTTAATCAAGAATTCAAAAACAACTCATTTCAATTTTTTTTAGTGAAATGAAATCCGTGTATTTTGAATCTGTGTGTTGGTAATTTATGATATGGTCAATTTAATGGTTGTAGTTGTAATCGTCTAATTCAATTGATGTGTATGTTGAAATTTTCACATTTTGTTGTGTATCAAATTTAAAAAAGGATGGAAAATATTGATTCAGACCCGATGATTATGTCGACGCTGGACACGCTTGATATGTCAGTGATGGATGAGTACGATCGGGATGAGATGAAATTTCTCGATGAACTTGATATCGAGGCTGTCAGACATGTTCCCGAACCCGAACATGTATGGGACCCATGCGGTCAAGCTGATCTCGGCAGAAAAGTAATGATCCGTGCAGTGTGAAATTTGTAGCGCCCCTGAGTTACTCATAGTATACAAGCAGTTGCTATAGCAACTCCTTGTTCAACAAGATCTGGTGCAACAAGAAACAAAATAGTGATCAGCGATTTGTTCACCCAGTTCGGCCAATCTACCTACGTCTGGAGAGGACTATACTACAGTCCTCAATCCATTAGTCTCCAAGGTACTCCGTACAACACAGACTCGACTCCTCGACAATCTATGCTACTCGACCTCAACTAGCACACAATCAGAACACCCTCTGATTTGTGTCTCACTCACCTACACACTTGAATTAATTCACAATAGCTACTCCTCTTATCACACAGACTCAGCCTATTCTAATTAACACAATGTCTCAGTAGGTTTGCTATAGCACACGCTTGTGCAACTAGCTTGTACAGGTTTTGTCTGCTTCGCTCCAAAGCCTTCAGCTGAGCTGCACGAACTCTATCGTGAGTGCTCCTCACACTGGGATACTCCCCTTCACTCAGTGACCGCCTGTCACTAGCGAGAATAGGCCTTCTGCAAATTGTCCGAGTTCCTCCACTCGACAACTGCCCTGCCGCCTTCCTTGATCAACCAACAAGCATGCTCTGCTCTGAATTGGTCCTCCTGATCAAGCACTGACCAGACACTGCTAGTCTGTAATCAGTCGATACAGAAACCACACTGATCTGTGCTCACACTCTTCTCAAGGTGGTGATCCGACTCTTCTAATCTCCGCTTTGCAATCTCCGGTGATAGAATGCTCTCTCTGTATTTTTCTCTCTATTCGGATGCTTGTCATGCTCTGCCCAACCTCTTTTTATAGGAACTCTTCCGCCATCAAAATTAGGACGTCCTCAAAGATCTCAACAAGATCATATCTTCTAATTTTAGGAGATTTGATTTCCTAATCAAATTTTCAAGCTTGAGGCACGGAAATATTTACTGGGATATTCTGAGAATATTTGGAAGTCTCTCGTTGCACTGCTACTTCATATCTGGGCAGATTTCTCATCGGATCAAAACTGTTGCTCTGCTGCTACAGCTCTTGCTGTAGCAATTGCTTGTTCACTGGGTTTGTACACTCTGACAGGTTTTGTCAATTGAATGTCATTTGCATTATCACGGTGTTTCTTTGTAAGATTTTGATCCGTACCATTTTTTGCGCAACAGAGACATTTCATTAGCAAACAACACATATAAAAAATGATACATAAGGAATATGAAATCATCTTACGTGTAAGACCATCCCCCTCTCATGTGAGGCTCAATGTGGGGTTATGCTAGCTCCTGAATCGTAGCAAAACCTTTCGGTAGCCCTATCGCCATTCTTTCCCAGCTCCAGAGTTGAAGTAGAATAATATTTGCACCCATCTGCTTGTGCCCCTCCCGCGCCGCATTACACATCTGCCTATAAAAGTAAGCAAGAATCCCCAAGAATACGAACTCACCCCATCCATGTTCGCCAGCAATGGTAGGTAATGGAGCGGTACCCTATCTCCGCACAAATCGGACATCAACGACGACCCTAACATGCAAAGTATGTATGCCCTAGCATGACGTTGTAGGACTTCATCTGTAGTGTCGTTCGATACCGCTCTCATATTGTTAAGGAACCACTTACGGCGAGCCAGAGTTGGGGACCGAGGACATTCCGGATAAGCCCCAAGCAACTGTATGCATAGGGCTTCCCAATCATGGCCCTCCTTACCGGAAACGGCTTCTCCCTCAATAGGCAAGCCGGTAAGTAGACCAACGTCTTGAAGAGTGATTGTGCACTCTCCCATTCTTATATGGAACTTGTGCGTCTCTTGCCTCCACCGTTCCATCAATGCAGTGAGCAGTGCCTAATCGGCTTCCACATTTTGCACTTGAGTCCAGGTGTAAAAACCGGCTCTTACTATATATGGAACAATCTTGGGAACCATATTCCACATCCTACGATGCACTATCTTTATAGTTTTTTTCAGCCTGCAAGACAAAATAAAAATATCAAATGTTAAGATATTCTGAGTTCAAAAAGTGGTGTATAACATTAGCTAGGGATAGAGTAATGATCATCTAACCGGATCTACCCACACTTCTTCTGAACGGTGGGTTCAAAATGTAATCGGCCATTAAACATGACCATACCTCAATTGAGCATAAACATACATCAATAAAGCTCCAATTCTCAACAATAAAAAACAAACTACAATTACACAACAACATATAATACATCTTTTGAGTCACTATATTAATGGATCACACAATATTAAATTACTAATTCGGTAACATTTTTCCTAAACCATAAACCCTAAACACACTACCTTATAGTGGCGAAGCCACATGATGAGGAGGGGGGGAGGGAAGGCGGCCGCCCCCGGTCATTTTGTAAATTTACGTTATATTATGTATGAATAGCTTGAATTTTTTTAGATTTATAACAAATTGCCCCCGGTAATTTTAAATCTATGCCCCCGGTAGCAAATTTCCGACTTGATAAAAAAATTTGCCCCCGGTCCAAGGAAATCTTGGCTTTGCCACTGCTACCTTACTTCAATTGGTCATAACCCTACATCAATAAAGCTCCAATTCTCAACAATCCAAACAAATAAAAAATACAACACAACATATTACAATTCGTCTGAGACCCTAAATTTACAACATAAATTCTAATTCGGATATTCAATCCAAAACCCTAAATCACACAACAAACGAAGTTAACACTAATTCAAAAATAACTTATCACCCTAAATTACAACAACCACATATCACCCTAAATCAAACACCCTAATTCGGATATTCAATCCAAACCCTAAATCACACACCAAACGAATATAACACTAATTAAAAAATAACATATCACCCTAAATACAAGAACAACATATCACCCTAAATCAAAAACCCTAATTCGGATATTCAATCCAAAACCTCAAATCACACAACAAACGAATATAACACTAATTCAAAAATAACATATCACTCTAAATTACAACAACAACATATCACCCTAAATCAAAAATGCTAACTCGGATATTCAATAACATAAACCCTAACCCCAAATCACACTTATACAACAACAAAACTAACAATATAATTAACAACTCACCTCAAAATCGCCTTCAATCCTTCCTCTCATAGCGTCCGGCTTCGGCGTAGCAGTTCTCTAGATGTGCGGCGGCGAGCAGGTTCGGGAGAGAAGACAAGGGCGGAGAGCAATTCGGGAGAGAAGAGAAGAGACCAAGCAGAATTTTATTATGCTACCGATTTTACGAAAGTCGGATTTTATAATTAATCCGGTTTTGTAACACGCGGACTCATTAAAAAGCTGACTGGGTGTGTGACTAGACGGCCACATAGGATAATGGGACGAGTTTCGTTCGAACTCGTTTGTTTTGGGACCAGTCCGATTTTTTAAAAATCGGACTTCATGATTTTCTAACCATTCCGGTTTTCTTAAAGTCGGATTTAGCCATTTTTCAGGAATCCGGGTTTGGTAAGCCCGTATTCATTAAAAAGTAGGGCATTTGATAAATTTTTAAAAAAAATGAAGACACTTGTGAAGTTTGTTTTCAAAACTAAAGGCATCTGCACCGGTTCAAGATCTATCTCCATTTGAGAACGTTCTATCTCAATTTGAGAACGTTCTCGTCATTTTTAAACGCACCGGTTGAGAGGATGATCCGGAGGAGGTAGAAGGTGCTCGGAGACGATCTCGGCGAGCACGCCGAGAAGATCGATCGACCGAGGAGAGAGAAGATGAATGGAGGAGATAGAAGACACCTGCAAATAACATTTAACATTTATTTGACATTTAATTTGTTTACTTAATTTGATCTATCTTAATTGATGTATTTAATTTGTTTGACATTTAACACTTGATTTACAAATAACAAAATTCAACAGAACGAAAATTTAAAAAAAAGTTGAACTTAAAACATAATTAAAATACAACACACACTACAAGTGAAACACATAAGAAAAAAAGCAACACACGACAATTAAAAACGGATTATAAAATTGCAACACTTGAAATAAAATTGAAACACATAATGTGAACTCATATTTGTTTGCCAGTTTTCATGAACCAATTGTGCTTCACCAAATCACTTTGAAGTTGTGCGTGAAGATATGCAGATTGAAGGTTTATAAGACGTTCACCAAATACTTGAGATTGTTGAGCTCTTTCTACTGGGTCATGAGGTATTCGATTACCATTTTGATCACTTGGTCCATTATACACAGTAAAGGCACTAATTGGATTGAGGGGATCTTCTTCTTCGACTTCAATAAATTCCTCCTCATCAAATTCTTCCTCAACAATCATATTATGCATTATGATGCATGCTAGCATAATAGTAGTCAAAATACTTTTTTTGTGACACATACCTGCATGACGCACTATCGACCATCGGGATTGTAAGATCTCAAATGCCCGTTCCACATCTTTGCGATATGATTCTTATTTTTTTCGCAAATAGTTTTTCTGCATCACCTTGAGGATTACGAATTGTTTTGACAAACGAGGAATACATTGGATAAATTCCGTCAGCCAAATAGTAGCTCTGCTCATATGTGCTCCCATTCACTTTGAACGTCACTTGAGGGGTGACTCCTTCGATATATGAATCAAATATATCCGACTAATACAAAACGTTAACATCATTTTGTGCTCCAGGCACGCCAATGAAACTATGTCATATCCAGGTATCGTACGACGCGACAGCTTCTAAAATAATAGTTGGACGGTTCTTACGACCTGAGTAGGCCCTTTGTCACGCCGTTGGACAGTTTTTCCATTCCCGGTGCATACATTCTATACTTCCGATCATACCTGGAAATCCTCGTTGCTCTGCCGTTGGCGAGTTAAGTCTGTTCCATTTGGAGATCGTAGATAACGATCTTTATAATGCGCAACTACTTGAGCACAGAACTTCTTCAAACATTTGAGGGTCGTAGATTCGCCCATGCGTGTGATCTCGGCACACTGATCTGCGCATGACCCGTATGCTAGCATCCGTATAGCACCGGTCATCTTCTTTTCGGGAAGGAGGCCTAGCACTCCAGCGGCATCACTTCGTTGGTGCCAATACGTATCATTGTTACAAAGCATAGTCCTTATACGATTAAAAAGACAGCTACTCATACGATACCTTCGGCGAAAGTCTATTTCAAGAAAAATTGGACGCTCAATGAAGTAGTCTTGTAAAAGATTTTCCCCCCTCGATCACCTATGTCTCTGTCAATTTGGTTGTCGACGAGGCCGCGCCTCTTCCTCCTCTTGAGCAGCCATTGTTGTAATCGCAACGACATCCATAACAAATGAGTTTCCCATTTCACTCATTTCATTCATTCTTTAGTTGAACAAGTGAAAGCTCTCATTATAATTGAAAGGATCCATTACCCGAATACGAGATTGTAGAAATCAATAAAAATCTAGATGAGGAGAAGATGAATGAATGTGTGAATATACAATGATGCATGAACCTCACTTTATAT
Organism: Umbilicus rupestris; assembly: GCA_963678935.1. Lineage (NCBI taxonomy): Eukaryota > Viridiplantae > Streptophyta > Magnoliopsida > Saxifragales > Crassulaceae > Umbilicus > Umbilicus rupestris. The sequence continues at coordinate 1,714,313 of OY787611.1, read as the reverse complement.
AAGTTTGAAGTTTATCCTTAAATATACGTGTCCTCTTATGATTCGTGGAAAATATTATCGGAAATCCAAGCTATAAATCAACAATATTTTAAAAAAATTAATTTATAAAAATTAAAAATTATTAAAAAATAAATAGTAAAAGAAATATCACCCAAAATAATTATAAATATTTAAAATATCTAAATTGCTATTATTATTTGTTAAATAGGAATAGAAATTGTTTCTCCACAAATTCATCAAACTACATAGAACTTTCTCAATTTGGTAAGGCATTTCTAAAATTTTCTCTCTCAATCATTATGCACCATCTTCAACCTTGGAGCCAAGAAAACGCCATGTTTGGTCACTCCATGAAGCTCAGAGTGGTTGAAACCCACAAGGTAAACTCAGCCTCAGTCTGCTCCGCCACTCTTCCACTCACTTTCTCAGACGCTTTCTGGATCCCATTCTCCAATACTCAGAGACTCTTTCTCTACAAGCTCCCCTCCGTTTCCACTCCATGTTTTCTCAGCTCATTCCTCCCTGACCTCAAAACCTCACTCTCCTTATCCCTCCACCTCTTCTTCCCCCTCGCCGGCACGTTTGTAACACCTACACAGCCCACATCCAGGCCGTGCATCCGTTGCGAAGATGGCTGCTTTGTGACTCTTAAGATAGCAGAAGCAACTGGGGACTTCGACAATCTTTTGGGCACTGATAAGAAGAGGCTAATAAATGTGACCGAGTTTCATCCTCTGGTGCCGGATCTGGTGAAAGATGATGCCACGGGGAGGACTTCGCTTTTGGCACTTCAGGTTACGATTTTCCCAGGTTGTGGAATTTGCTTTGGGATCACATATAAGCATGTGGTGGCTGATGGGAGAAGCATAGCAGCATTTCTGCATACATGGTCATCAATTTGCAGGAACAGCTGCATCCTGCCACCAAACACCATCTTGCCCGTATTCGACAGGAATCTGATCCCTGACCCAAATGGTGCCATTTTGGATTCTTGCCTGAAACAAATATCTTCACTAGCAACAGCAGAAGCTAAAGATGATGAAGCCCAGAAGGATGCAGGACGCAGTGGGAGTGAGGCCAAGCTCAGAGGTACATTTGTGATCACTAAAAGCGAGGTGGGGAAGCTAAGGCAGTGGATACTGAATCGAGCAGGAAATGAGCAGCTGCATTTATCCACATTTGTGTTGGCCTGTTCACTGATTTGGGTCAACTTGATCAAGTCTGAAGCAGCTGTCAAAAAACCAAATGATCCTACCCCAACTGAATTGTGTCATTTTGGTCAGGTAGTCGATTGCAGGGATCGATACGAGTTGAAGTCTATTGTGCCTTTAGAGTACTTTGGAAATTGTTTAGCTTATGGATGTATTTCAGCCGCGAAGCGAGCGGATTTAGAAGATGAGGATGATGGGTTTGTAGTGGGTGTGAGAGCATTAGGGAATGCAGTAAAAAAACTAGAACTGGACGGAGCTCTGAGTGAGGCAGAGAATTCGGTAGCCAACTTCTTTGGCATTGCTAAGAGTGGGAGGATTTTAACAGTGGCCGGGTCGCCGAGACTAGGCTTATATGGATTGGATTTTGGATGGGGAAGGCCGAAGAAGTTGGAGGTTGTGTCCATTGATGCATCGAGTGCTGTTTCGATCGCGGAGTCTGTGGACGATGAAGGTGGAGTTGAGATTGGTTTAGCACTTGAGATGTCTCAAATGCGAGCTTTTGTTTCCATCCATGAGGAGTCCAAGCACAAGTACTGCGGATAAGTTATGGCTTTTGTCATTGTGGTAGCTAAATATGCGCCAGCCTTGAGGTAAAACTGCTCCAAACAAGTGTCAGCACCAATTTAAGAAGGATTAGATGATGATGAGATGTTGAAAAGATGAGCCACTTACCAAAAAGCATACTCTGGTAGAACACAAATTTTATTCGATTCTCCCTAAACAGGTCTATTTTTCAAATGTCGTAGTAAGTTTTATTAGTGACAATAAAGCCCTTCCATATATTATTTACTACCAATCGGTTCTTCTTCTTAGGATTGTTATTATTTTTAAGAAAAAAAACTCATTTTGTATTGTACTAGTTGGGTTCCTCTTGATTTTTGCTACACTCAACTTCAAAAAATGTCACATTGTCACACTTTTATTAAAGCAAAACCATGTGATTCTTCATAAATCCATTTTCAGTTTTCTCACATAATCACACTTTTATTCAAATAAAGCCCGTAATTCTTTGATGCTCGTACAAGATGGAGTTCTAATTGTTTATGTTGATAATTTGAGCTTTGATGGAAATACGACCTGAAGAATGTCGTCATCAGAATCATCGAAGATTGATGCCGGAAATTGCAAACCAAAATTGGTGGAAAAACTCAATCTGATTCATTCACCAAAAGTCTGCTTAAAACTGTTAGAGACTTCTTTATAATTACAATACGATCCGGACTCTATATACATCTTACAAAGACCCGTACACTTTACAATAATACACAAGACACTCAGTAAAAAGAACCCAAATTGAGTTTGACCTAATTTCCCTACTTTACTCAGCTGCTCCGGTGGTTGAGGCGGCTCAAAACTCGACGTGTGGAGAATGTTAAATGCAGCTGGGTATTAGCGGCACATTAGTTAAATGCAGATTGTCATTCAAATCACATTCCTCAACAGAATGAACAAGAGCTGAACTACCATTAGGCATTAAGGCCCTGTTCTTTAGACCTTAAATTTTCAGCACTTAAGTTAAGTTAAGTTAAATTAAGTTAAGTTAAGTTAAGTTAAGTTAAGTCAAGTCAAGTTAAATCAAGTTAAATTAAGTTAAGAACTGAAAAAGTAAACCCACCACCACCACCACCATCCCACCACCACCATCACCCCAACCCTAACCACCCACCACCACATCACCACCTCAACCCACCACCACCACCGCCCTAACCATATCACCACCACCACCCCAACCACACCCCACCACCATCCCAACAACACCACCACACCACCACCATCCAAACCCACCATCACAACCCCCACCACCACCAACACCCTCACCACCACAACCTTAACCCACCACCATAAACCCAACCACCCCAACCACACCACCACCACCATCTCAACAACACCAACACCACCACCACCCCAACCACACCACCACCCCCACACCACCACCACCACCCCAACCCACCACCACCACCCAAACCACACCACCACCACCACCCCAATCCACAACCACCATCCTAACCACATCACCACCACCCCCCAACCACCATATACTTGTTTAATTCCCAGATACTTAAGGTTAAAAATATGTTTGTAAAAGTACTTAAGTTAAGTTAAGTTCAACTCAGTTAAGTTAAAATAAGTTAAGGAAAGTTAAACTAAGTGAAATATAAGTTCAACTCTAAAGAACAGACCCTAACACTGAGTATGAACTCTTTAATGAACTTATATTCTTCAATAGATGAGCATGAGGTGTGATATGATATGTTGCACCACTCTCAAGAGTCCAAACATTTTGCTTAATTTTGGTAAAATGTAGACAAGTAATACCTGCAATGTGATCTATTGTCTGGTCTGAACTGTTCAGGAATGCCATTAACTTCTCTAAATGGCCTTTTTCATTTTAAGCTGGCCGAGTTGTTCTGATATGTCAGCAGCATTTTCACCTGCATTCTTCACATCAGTCACAACATTATTTAATGCACTCCTATTACCTTTGTTCTTTATTTGCTTCTTTCTTTTATATAACTTTGTGATCAAGTGGATAACCATTCAGCTTACAACAAAATTTCTTTATATGATTTGTCATCTGGCAGTGAGTACAGAACAAATCTTTCTTGAACTTCTCATGTCGGCTGAACTTGTTCTGACCATTATTTTGATTTTGGCTAGCATACATCGAAGAGATTTCTGTTGAAACTGTCTTAGTAATCCCTTTTTGTATCTCATTTTGTAAAACCATTACATATGCTTCATCAACTGTAGGTAAGGGTTTAAGAGAAACAATGTGAGTTCTAACCTATTCATGGACTTCTTTAAGTCCCATCAAGAACTGCATTACTCTTGATCTGCTCCTCCTGGCCTCTGTGGACCTAGTGGATATGCAGGATATCCCAAGATCACACGGTTCATCTTCTTCAAGTGCTTCTTCGTCTCCCCACATTTGAGTTAACTTTTCATGATACTCGCCCACAGTCATCTCTCCCTGTTCAGATTGGTATGCAAAGCAAGCAATCTTTGACCGTTAGAACCTGAAAACCTGATTTGCAACGTGCTCCACGCGTGCATACAATTCTTGGCATGGTTTAGTGACTTCGCAATCTCTGGTGACACATAACTAACGATCCATCTCAAGACCACGTTGTCGCACTTTTCCCACCGTGCCAATTCATACGGATCATTCGGCCTTGGAAAGTCTCCACACACAAATCCAAGCTTCACCTTGATTGCCAAAGCCTCTCCATTGCCTTCTTCTAAGAGATGTAATTGTTCAAACCTGTTGGTGGCTTGCGCACTAACATTCTCCAAACTGCTCATGAACAGAGGATCATCAGCCTGACGCACAATCGCTGCCTTCGAATCTTCTGTCGCCTCAGCCATGGATCAAATCTTCAAATAAAAGCAAAATGATGTAATACGGAAACACAATTCAAAGCAGATCGATTAGATCGGCTCTGATACCATGAAGAATGTCGTCAACAGAATGATCGAAGATTGCTCTAATGTCACTTTAAGTTAAGTACTTAAGTAACTCACTTAAGGTCAAAAGAACAACTAGTCAACTGACTCTAATTGAAAAATGAAAGATAAACTATAATAGTTCAACTCTAATTGAACTACAAATCATCAAGATATCCATTAATGAACAACAAATTCAACACCAAATCACCATTAACAACAAGCTGCCAAGGGACGAGCGAGAAGAACACATCAGGGGATGAACTGCTCAATTTCATCAACAAATTATCAAAGCATCATCCACAAATCATCAAATCTACATCTACAAACTGCTCGAATTTAGGAAAAGAAGATCAATTTACGGGCGTTGGGTGAAGAGAAGTACAAGATCGAGTCAAAGCAGCGCAGAAGAGCAGATCTGTTCACAGCAGCCGCAACCAAAGAAAAAAAAGAAGAAAAAAAATGCATGCGTTCTTATTTATGCAAAAAATGTGGGAGATATCCCATGCGTTTATAATAGCATAGTCATCCTAAAATCATCGGTATTTTTTGCCTATAAATGTATAGAATCGGGGCTAGTCGCATATGCATTGTAAAACCGTCGATATTATTTGGGGTGATCAAATTGTATAGTCATCTAAGACCATCAATATTTTTGGGATTATCGATGTATAATCATCATAAAACCGTTAGTATTGTTTGGGGTTACAATCACATATGCATCGTAAAACCATCGGTATTTAGGGTTACCATCGTGTTAGAACCGGAAACATATATATTTTTAATTCTTTTTAAGCATTATTATAAGTAATACAATTAATCATCCAACTAAAATTAAAAATGACTATTACATTTCATCATCAGAATCAGTTCTTCTGTTTTCAGGTCGGCGGTTGAGAGCTTATTGGTTAATTTTTGAACCATCACGCGCAAATAAATGTCATTATGAGTATTGAGTGGATCCCTTAAATTGTTAGCCATTTTGTATAAAAGAAAAATATATCTCCCACAAATATTTTGAAAAAACAAGTTCGATTCTCATTCTTATGTTTATACTAGCGATTGATGTACGTCTGATTATGCGAAAGTTTGTAAAGAATTAATCCTACAAATTTTCATTTGTAGTTGCTACACTTCTCTCACTTTGCATTTTGTATTAGTCAATAATAAAGAACGAAGATGAGGATTGTTTAATTAATAATAAACATACAGAAGAAGGCATCGCCACCGTCAAAGAAGCATGCCGCTTTCAAATCCCGGAAGGTCCCCTCAAAACATTGCAAAATTTTAGCCATAAGTTTTGTGATACTCAATTTTTGGCGGTGGTCAAAGTAGCATGTAGCTTTTAAGGAAAAACGTTACACACGATAATGAAGTTAAGTGAAAATAGATTGAAAAGTGGCCATGTGTGAAATCTTTTTTAGAATAAAGGAAAGTAAAATATGTGTTCCTATCGTTTTAATGAGCAGAAATATATTTTAATTCTTATAACGAAGATAATTAGAAGAAAAAAATTCTAATGAACAGACGAAGACAAAAGCACACTGGTATTTCGAGTCCAACTTGAAATGCCACGCTTTTTATTCGCGTCTCAAAATTAGGCTTACTGAAATCAAAACAAATATGACATTTCGGGCAAAAGCGATTAGCGTGTGTACGTTTTCATTTACTTAGTATATTTGAACATTGGAAAAAGAGTGGAATAATTGATGTAGCAAATATATTATTCTACTATTTTTAGAAGTACTAAAGAATGTGGATATAATTCTTAAACATTTTTGGAGTGTGGAGAGTTATAGAGCAGTTCACTGAGATGAAAGCCCTCAGGAATATTGAAATTTAAGAAGCTATCTATCTCATCTTCTGCACTCAAGCCGTTGCTGGTATACGATGAATGAAGAGGAGATGATGAAGTGTAGCTAGCAAAAGGTGTCGAATCCGATATCAATTGCTGCTTGTTGTTGTTGAACGACACAAAGCTACTAGTTCCTGCTGCTGTGTCATCAGCCAAACCAGGAAGCATCTGACTCCACCGGCCACCATTGTAGTTGGATTCTTGAGAAACAAGACCATTTAGATCATCCAAGCTGCTATCAGTCGAACATCTTTCGGCTTTCTCGTTCCTGGTTTGCAGAAATGATGATGAAAAAGATTGCAACTGATCCTGCTGTGGGATACAGCTGTCAGTCCGGTGTTGCAGCTGCTCGATGTGGGTTTGCTGGTTTAGGGACAAGAGATTCGGAACGATGTTCAGCGCCTGTGGATTCACCATCTGCTGCTGGCTGAGTAGAAAGAGCAAGTTTGAAAGGTTGTTGAGCTGCGAGGTTGAGCCGGCTAGAAGATGATCGAGCCTCGGGGCGTGGGTCACTGGATCTAACCCCATTCTCAAAAGCCTCTTCCGAATGTGAGTGTTCCAGTAATTCTTGATCTCGTTATCAGTCCTACCTGGCAATCTTGCAGCAATGGCAGACCACTTGTTGCCAAGAACACTATGCAGCTGAATAATGGCTTCCTCTTCCTCGAATGAAAACCTACCTCTCTTGATATCAGGTCTCAGGTAGTTAGTCCACCGCAGGCGGCAGCTCTTGCCGCATCGCTGAAGCCCAGCATTTTGAGGAACCGTACGCCAGTTGCCAGCACCGTGTTGCTCAATATACTCTTTGAGCTTCAGATCTTCCTCCGCCGTCCATGGCCCCTTCTTTAACCTAGATGAACCACTGCTAGTAGCTGGAGCTCTACCCATCTTTGATCAGTTTTCTTGAGTTGCTGGTTGTCTGAAGAAATTGTCGTTCAGAGCAGAAAAGAGAGAGAGATAGAAAACAATGGAGTACTTTTAGAGCGAGAATGAAGTAGATTGATGCAGTGTTGGTTAGGGTCAGAGCAAGTATATATAGATGCAAAAAGGCATGTTTTTGTACGTGTTGAATTGAACGATGGCGCCGGCCAGGTGGGCCGTGTAGCTCTCGGCTTGGCTGGATGTCCTGATTTGTGGGGTGGGTTACTTTCTCAAAGAGGTTTCCTTGAGCTGCTGGACAGGAGCGGGGGGCAACGTGTCGCTAACGTTGTTGTCATCTGTTTTCATAGGATGGAAAGTGACACGAGGAGTAACATCACATAATAAAGTCACATGTATTAGTTCACATTTGGGCTGGGGATGGGACGTGGCGAGAGGGTAGAGGCTGGCCGCTTTGTTGAACTTTTTTGACCCCACTAGTCAGTTGCCACGCGCATAAACGACTGCCGCCATGTTGCATTGTCAAACTCGAATCTAGTCGATAACATCGTTTGAGGTCTTTGTAAATAGTGTTTCTTACCATGTCGGTTAATCTAATGATTAAAAAAACCCTAGTTATGTTTTCATCACAAAGATTACGCTAATAGCTTTTTGAAGGATGACTATGCTTGCTTTCGTGTTTAGGTTTACTACCTTGTTTAGCTTTTCACATTTAAGAGAATGTTTGGTAAACTATAAGCTTTTTGACCACGATTAATTATCTCCATAGATATATGAATTTTTATAATTTAATATAAGAAAATTATAAATAAAGAATCGGAAATAAAAGAACTGACAAAGTAGCTGGTACATCTCAACTTTGCAGTAGAAGCTAATTGTAGTCATTCATTAATAAAAATCGTCCGTCAGAGCCTTCTGTGTGATAAGATAACTTCTGCTTTAAAATAGAAAGTGCAAGCCGAAGGCTCCATACACTTTGCCTCAGCTTACTTTGCCGCCACGATCCTGATCAACTGATCTGCTCTCTCTTCAAAACCTCCCAAGGATTCCATAATGAAAAAACAAGAACATAAGCTTATTGACAGAACAACGAATTCCGTATTTAGATATCTTCCTCTCTTCTGCCATTATAGATGCCTCCCCTGACTTCAGTCACACCCTTCCTACAAAATTAGAGTCAATTGACACTTCCACACAAAGGTCTCTACCTCCATCGATCCCATGCAGGTACTAAAATGTCCGATGGATTCTCTCTCCCAATAAAAAGGTCAGTCACGCCCCTCCTCATACAAAAGGAGAGACAATGGATACGTCTTTTACCCCATTATGCCTTCAAATCCTCTCTCTCCCCCCGGACAATGGGAGTTCACCGGCCGCATCGGAAGTGTGCAGTGGCGAAGCCAGGATTTTTTTTGACCGGGGGCAAAAGGAATCCTGACTTTATACCGGGGGCATAGATTTAAAATTTCCGAGGCCAATTTGCTAAAAACCTAAAAAAATTCAAGCTAATCATACGTAATATATAGTAAAATTTGAAAATGACCGAGGGCGGCCGCCCTCCATCCCATTGCCATGCCTCCGCCACTGGAAGTGTGCAACCCTTTACAGGCCGTACAAGCTCGAGAAACAGCAAAAACGTTAAGCTTGAGGGTCCAACGATTCATACGAAGCCCAGATAAATATGTATGTATTGTTGTCATCCAAATATACTTAGTTGACCCCAAACATAGGATTCATACTTCGTTTATGCCTATGCATGAAAAAAAAAAAAAAAATCTATGGATCATCTCGTAAGCTGATCGATCTCATGCAAAAATACTCAACAGATACAGACCTTAAGGATGAATGCATAGACATTGAGCTGCTTATAAAACATGTATTATTGTGGAACTATATGGAACCCTAGGGAAGATGCGTCTTGTTCGCGATGAGCCAATTATTAAATAATATTTCTATACTCTCTAGCGATAGTAATTTTTTAATTTATTATTTGTCACTTGTTTATTATTATTTTCTTTAATATATCAGATACTTTCTTTTACGCATGTATGTATCCGTTTATTCTTTTCTATTATTTTACAACTTCAACACAAACATCCTTGTATACCTCCTCCGAGCTTGCAGAAAAGCTCGGCTGTATTAGTTTGCAAGAGGGATGGATTTAAACTTGGTGTATTGAATTGGGTACTCATCACTCGTTGTGTAGCTTGGCTTACAGGGTGGCAAAAAATAGGTGGATATGTCTACAATAATTGGTGGATTGTCATGCTTAAGAAACTATGTACCATTGTGATGATGATGGAGGGCGGAAGAGGTCATAGTTATGAGGCCGAATCCAAGCATTTTTGAATGGCAGACAATCGATCAAGCATGCAACATGCATGATATATACAAACTTGATAAAGTGCAACTTTGTCTTGCTATTGTCATTATAGTGGAAATATAATGCCCATTAAGAGACGGCACGATTCACAATTATTGACTTCAATTTTGGCATCATGAACACATACATATGTAGACATATTGTCAAGCATATGCACTGGCTGGAATTTGACACTTTTGGTGCCTGTGAATTATTAAAATGAAGTATTTTCTTAGCGGTGCTGTTTTGTTTGTCTGGGTGTTGTTATAAACTCTTAGTTCACACCAAGCTTGACCATTGCCACTCATGACAAAGTTTTCGGTGGTGCGAGGAAAAGGATGACATGAATGACAATGCTGCTGTTTTGTTTTGTGTTTCACATATTGAGAGATGTTCTTCTACATGCATACATAATTGCAAGAAAGCCCAGTTCAGGCTTCGGTCCAAGTTAAGGGCGCTTTTTCCATGTCAATCTTTCCAACAAGTTGCGGACTCTACTTTTGGGTTCCCCGAATATTATCAGAAAACACAGTGTTAGGGTAACTCAACATGGTATGAGGGACTTGATGTTTGTGTCGGACATGGAATTTTAAATGATCATTTTCATTAGCAAAGTATAGTTCTCTGTTCAATGAACAAGTAAAGCGCTAAGCAAGACGATATGTATCTTTCTCCAACTTTCAGTCCAAGGCAACTAGATGCAGAACAACTTGAGATGCAAGGCAACACAATTCTACACTTCAATTTTTGAACTCTATATGTAGCGGAGTTAGATGTTTAGCCCCAGAACTGAGACCTGTAAACTCAAACATGCCGTACCGCCTCACCCCGCAAGACATAGTGACCATGCTTGAAGAATGTCTTCAAAATGTAGAGAAGATGTCCGAGGCAGGGCCTGTTGAGGACATTAAACAGAAGCTTCAGGTTATCAAAGTCTATTACCCCAACTTGAAGAATTTGGAGCAGAGAATTATTGAAGAGTTCAAAAAGATCGCATCCGCCATCAGCGGCGACGATGTGTTCAAGAAACATAATGATGCCACCAAGATCAAAGAGCGGCTTCAATCCATAGATGGGATTCTTCTGGGCATCAGAAAAATTACAGAACAAAACATAATCGCACTCGAGGCAGAGAAGGTGGCGGGGCGACAAGATTCATTTTTGGAACGTCAGGCGATAAAGTCAGCAGCAAGTCACTGGTCGGAGTCCGATTTGGAATGGAGGATACTTGAGTCACAAGCAATGTCTAGCCTTAAGGTTTCTTTTGACAATCTTGACCATCTCTCGAGGCTCTGTTCCCTCTGTCTCTCCATCTTTCCGGAGAATTGTGAAATCAAGAAAAGGCCGCTTATTTACTGGTGGATGGGGGAAGGGTTCGTGAGAGGAACAAGTGCAAAGGTAGCTGAAGAAGTAGGAGAAGATGTATTCAACAAGATGTGCCGTAAAGGCTTGGTCCGGCCGGTCTACAAAGGGCGAAACCCTGTCGTCGATAGCTGCAACATCCACCCTTGGGTCCGCAAAATGCTGATAACCGTCGCGAAAGAAGCACAGTTTTTTGACTTTGACAGGAATGGCTGGCTGGAGGATACATTTTACGGACCGGGTCGAGCCTGCTTGGTAGAGGCCAAGGAAAGGTCACAGCTGAAGGACTCAAATAAGCTGGACATGTTGGCAGTGGTGTTTAATGTCGACAAGAAGTATCTTCAACTGGAGTCGGAGCTATGGTCGAACCTGAAGCGCGTCAAGGCTTTGCAGCTCGGGAGGTGGCAGAGGTCACCTGAACATCACATCGAGTTAGAAATCATTGGTGACACAAAAAAACCAATAGATGACAGCCAGGATGGGTTGATCAACTTAGGAGCTATGAAGCAGTTGAAGTACCTTAGCCTGCAAGGTATCTCAGGAGTAGGTGATTTGCCCAGTTCAGTCAGTGAGCTTTTAAACCTTGAAATACTTGACCTGAGAGCATGCCATAATCTGGGAAGATTAACTTCAGCCATTGGATCCTTGCGCAGCTTAACCCACTTGGACGTCACTGAATGCTACTTTCTAGAGAGCATGCCGAAAGGGATCGAAAAGCTATCTTCGCTTCAAGTTCTCAAAGGCTTCATGCTCGGTGCATATCAGACGAACTCGTGTAAGCTTAGGGATCTTGCGCGATTAACCAAACTTAGAAAGCTTAGTATTTACATCAGAAATAAGGGACACAATATTGAAGAACTTGGAGATTTTCGAGGAAATGAGTCTCTTCGCTCGCTGACCTTAACTTGGGGAGGGGGTAGTTCAGGAACCCAACAAGCTCCGGAAACGGAGTCCATAGAATTTCCCAAGTCGCTAGAGAAGTTGGATCTCCGGTGCTACCCATTCGGCAAGGCACCGGAATGGTTAAGTCCTAGAAAATTGAAGGAACTGAAGAAGCTGTACATCAGAGGAGGATGGCTTGAGAGCTTGGGCGACCACGAGTCGGATGATAAATATGATGGCCTTCGAATCTTGAGATTGAAGTATTTGAAGATGATGAAGGTTTCCTTTCAAATAAATGAGGAAGATGTCGCAACCATTTGCATCAATGGAAAAGATAAAGAGTTTCCGAGCCTTGAATATTATGAGATGGTTCTGTCTAGAGGCAAAGATGGAGAAGAGTTGGAGGAACACGACTGGACTAAAGCACATGGATTTCGTGTTAGGAATTAAGATTGATGCGAGATAAAAATGAACATACAGATTTACATGATTTATTTGATCAGTGTGATCAAGCTACGTCCACGGCCGAACTAGAAAGGTATATTATTTCTGTTTTTTGAGATACAGAACTGAGTTTAGGTGACATAGATAGTAGTGTGAAATCCTAATTTACGGTTCTTGGGCCAAGCCCAAGACTCCAGCTCAAACTGCATGCCGATCTGAACTGCAAGAGACTGTCAAAAAATTTCTTTCTGGGGCGCTGCCTCCGGTTCCCGCGTAGAGCGAGAGCCCATAGCAGCTCCGTGCCAATATCAGACTCTACTACTCAACAATCTCCCACTTGGAGGCTGATCAACAATTTTCTGCCGTCCAAACTATATAACTCCATCTCTCTATAGTCGGCGCCTTCTCTTCAAATGTCTGAAAGGTCTGTTGAAGCCATACATAACTTCAACTTCTCTGTCGTCGCTGCCTTGGTAAACATGTCTGTTGGATTCGTTGTACCAAGAATCTTCTTCAGGTTCAGGGCACCATCACTAATCAATTCTCTGATAAAATGGTACCTTATCTGAATGTGCTTCGTTCCGAGGTGAAACACTGGATTCTTCGCGAGGTGAACTGCACTCTGGTTATCACAATGTAGGACACTATCTCCTTGCTTCATGCCAACTTTGGTAGGAAGTTCTTCAACCAGATAAGCTCCTTGCTAACCTCTGATATAGCCATGTACTCTACTTCTCTGGTTGAAAGAGTGACACTCTTCTGTAATCTAGACATCCAACTGGTGGCCGTACCTTTGATAGTGAACACATAACCATAGTGCTTTTCCCTGAATCTGCACAACCTCCCAAATCTGCATCAGCAAAGCCTTCTAAAACTGCGTTCTTTCATTTAAAACATAATGCAACCTCAGAAGTGCCCTTCAAGTTGCGTAACAGCCACTTGACTCCTTCCCAATACTCCTTGCCCGGATTAGACATAAAATCTACTGACAAATCCAATTGTATGAGCAATATTTGGCCTCGTACATACCATAACATACATCAAACTGCCAATTGCTGAAGCATAAGGAATTCCAGTCATTTCTTTCTTTGTCTTTATCCGTCTTTGGTGATTTTTTATTTGATAACTTCAAATGAACCCTCAAAGGAGTGCTAGTGGCCTTAGCATCTGCCATGCTGCTCTAACACTTTCCTGATGTACTTATGCTGGGAAAGTTTTAAAGTACATGCACCTCTATCTCTGACTATGCTCATGCCAAGAATCTGCTTAGCAGCTCCCGTCTTCCATCTCAAACTCTTTGGACAACTGCTTCTTCATTATGTTAATTTCCTACATGTCAGACCAGCTATCAACATATCATCAACATACAATAAGAGGATAATGTAAGAGGAGCTAAATTTTTTCAGGTAGCAACAGTGATCCATCTCACATATAGTGTACCCATTCCGCCTCATAAACTTATCAAACTTCAAGTACCACTGCATCGGAGCTTGCTTCAATCCAGATAGACTTTTGTTCAGTTGGCACACCAAGTTTTTCTTCTCAGCTATCTGAAAACCTTCTGGTGGTGTCATATAGATATCCTCATCAAGATCTCTATGCAAGAATGTTGTCTTCACATCTAGCTGCTTTAGATGTAAGTCCTCTGCTGCAACAATGCCAAGGACCAATTCGATTGTGGTCATCTTCACAACTGGCGAGAAGATCTAACTGTAGTCGACTCCTGCCTTTTGTTACAACCCCTTGACCACCAATCTGCCCTTGTATCTCTTGCTTCCATCAATTTCATCTTTTATCCTGAATACCCATTTGTTCTGCAGTGCTTTCTTCCATGTTGGTAACTTGACCAAAGACCAAGTGTGTTTCTTGTCAAGTGAGCTCAACTCATCCTCAATGGCCTTCTTCCACTGTATGGAATCTTTCATCCGCCTCTGAATAAGACTCTGGCTCCCCATTCTCTGTCAATAGCAAGTAATTTGCTGATGGAGAATATCTTCTTGGAGGTCTCCTTTCTCTAGTGGATCTTTTGAGGCTTTATGTGGCTTCACCTCCTGAACTCGCACTGTCATTAATGCTCCCACTGTCCTCTGAGCTCCCACTATTCTATGTGCTCCCACTAGCTCCAAGTTCTCCAGGCTCATTTAAGCTCCCACTGCTTTGGCTTTCTGTGGCTTCACCCCCTAAACTCGCACTCTCATCTGTGCTCCCTTTGTCCTCTGAGCTCCCACTATCCTATGTGCTCCCACTAGCTCCAAGTTCTCCAGGCTCATCTAAGCTCCCACTGCTTTCTGAACTTTCATCTATCTCATGTGTATGAGCAGATCTTGTAACGTCTTCATCTGAGATCTCATCGAACACAACTTGATCTGTACCTTTTGGTTTCTTGTTGGAAGCTGTTGTAATGTCATCTTTGTAGAGGGCAATCTCATTGAATGTCACATCCTGACTTCTGATAACCCTTCTGCTGTGGTTATCTCAGAATCTGTAGCCCATGTCATCCAACCCGTAGCTAATAAAAGTACACTTCTTTGCCTTTGCCTCATGCTTATCCCTGTCAACTTCTTTAATTTTAATGTAAGCGACACAGCCAAATACCTTCAAATGTGTAAGAGATTCCTGTCAACAATGCCATTCCTCTTCTGGAATCTTGAACCCTATGGGGATTGAGAGTCCACGGTTGATTAGATATGCTAATGTGCTAACCGCATCTGCCCAGAACATCTTTGGCAGCCCTGCATGTGGTCTCATGCTCTTTGACTTCTCATTCAATGTTCTGTTCATCCTCTCTGCTACTCCATTCTGCTGAGGTGTCTCCGAAACTATCTTCGGCATTCTGATCCCGTTTTCTGCACAGTAATCAGTAATCAACAAACTCCTCGCTGATGTATTCCTCTCCATTATCGGACTTCAAACATTTAATCTTAAGATTGGTTTCATTCTCTACAACAGCTTTCCACTTCTTGAAGGTGCTGAAAACTTCATATTTATTTGAGAAAATAACCTTCCTTGTGGAATAATCGATGAAGGTGATATAATAACGAGAGCCTACTATCGAAGAAACTGATGTAGGGCTGTATACGTCAGAATGAACAAGCTCCAACTTCCCGGTCCTGGGTGGCTGTCATGTCTTTGCGAAAGAGACTTTCTTTTGTTTTCTGAGAACACATGGCTCACAAAACTCAACTGTCACGTTCTTCAAGTCTGAAATTCTGCCTTTTGAAGCTAGCATCTTCACCCTTTTCATACTCATTTGCCCAAGCCTTTGGTGTCATAGATTAGACGCTCCTGTACCTTCCATTATTGCATGTGCACTGTCATCTGAAATCTCTGCCATGTACTGTGTTCCATGTTTCTGTCCTCGAGCTACTACTAGATTCCTCTTTTTCACCTTCCATTGTTGATTTGTGAAACTGACATTGTGGTCTTCAACGTCTAACTGCCCAACAGATATTAACTTTTTTTTCAAATCCGGAATATATTTGACATTCTTTAACCAACTTGTGCCTCGAGTAGTCTTTAGAACCACATCTCTAACTCCAATAATGTCTAGGGTCTTGTTGTCTGCTAGCCTTATTTTCCGGCTATACGGCCTGAAACTCTTCATCCGGACTATCTACACTACAAATTAGAGCATTATCAAAATCTCCTGCCACATTCCCTCCCTCTTGAACTTATCTGCTGAGGGTTTCGGGCATTGATTTTTGAAGTGACCATTCTTCTGGCAATTCCAGCATACGATGTCCTTTCTGCTCTTCGACTCACCTCTCTTCCTTTATTTCGATCTCCCTTTCCCTCTACCTGCTCTGTTGAACTTCATGCCTCTATTTTCAGTACTCAATAAACTCGTACTACTTTCACCTGCATTCCTTCTGCGAATATCCTCACCAATGATTAAATCATAAATGCCTTCAAAAGTGAGTTTAGTACTTTTTGACGAGCTACTAACTGCCGTTACAGTTCCAGACCAACTCTCGGGCAATGATGATAACAGCAGCAACGCCGTCCTCGAATTTAATCTAAACAGATATCAATGTAGTTATTATTGAATTAAACTCGTTCACATGATTTGTCACTGAGCCACCTTCTTTCATCTTCGTATTTACTAACAGCCGAATTAAAAAAATCTTATTAGCCGTCGAAGATTTCTCATACATGTTGGGTAACGCCTTGAGCAGTCCGTACGTCGTCTTCTCATTGACGATGTTGTATGCATCGTTCTTCACCAAGGACAACTTCACTGCACCAAGGGCCTGCCGATTCAACATATTTCATTCCTCCTACGACATGGCTTCTTGTTTTCTTTCATTCAGCGGTTTGTGCAACTTCTTCTGGTAGAGATAATCTTCGTTATGCATCTTCCAAAATCCAAAATCGTGACCTTCGAATTTATCGATCTTGACCTTCCCATCTTCTGCCATAGCTTCTGATACCACTTGTTAGAGATTGAGATCGATGCGAAGATAAAAACGAACTAAAGATTTACGCGGGCCAAACTGCTCGATACAGAACATGACTGAGTTTACATCACATATATAGTAATGCGAAACCCTCATATACGGTTATTGGGCCAAGCTCAAAACTTCAGTCCAAACTGCATGCTGATTTGAACTGCGAGACACTGCCAAAATTTTTATTCGTGGGGCACTGCCCTCGGTCCCCGCATAGAGTGGGATGCCATTGCAGCTCCGTTTAACGCTAGAAGGATCAAAAGGAATAAGATCAGATTCCACTACTCAACATTTCGAAGTATAACAAACAATACTAATCTGGTTACAACGTAACTCTTCGAGTAATATGCGCTTCCTATGAATGAAGACTAACAGAGGATCAAACCCGGGTGATGGCATTATTCTACCACTAGACCACATGGTATATTAACATACATGACTAGGGATTTCGTAAATAAAAGCATGGCCTGTCACAATCATAACTTGAAATCATGCGAACCACTGCGGTCCATCCGATGGCGAATGAAATGAAAAAGAACCTTCACATCCAAAGTCAGCAGCTGCAGCTAAGAACGGATCCTTCCACCAAAGAAAGTAGTCATCATCTGGATCAGCATAATTAAATGCACTTGCACTGTCTACTAATCCTTCCACAAATCTGGTCTCACTGGAGGACGTGATGATGCGTTGCAGTGATCACATGTTTTTTTCTGTCCCTGTAAACTGCGTAAGATAGAGTCATCTGTAGATGAGTTGTTAGTTTCCTGCTGCTGATCTGCATGTCCTTTATTTGCATATCTTCTTCAAAAGTCCACGCACGCGCCTTTCCTCAAACCACTGTCAATTGCTGAAGCAGCAGTTGATGTTTGCAGGCCTCCTCCCCATGACAGATGTAATTTCTTATTTGTCACAGTTGGTGTTGGGAAATTCTGGGTACTTATTTATAGAGCCAAGAAATGCAAGTCAAGTGATTCTCATTCATGTCAGTTGAATTATATTATGCCACAGATTTCTTGACTAAACAACTAGACAGTACAGAGTTGGTGTATGTGCATTTGAGAATTAAAACAGTACTGCATATATGATTTGCTAGGAATAAATGCTGACTTCCTCAAAATCTAACAACAAAAACATATGCTTGCATGGAATTTGTAACTCGTTCTCAAATATGTTTTGCCCGTGCAGGCAGGGTTTACTACTTCTCAGAAGTTTAATGTTCCAATAGCCCAAAGAACTTGAATGTAAAATCACCCGGCTATAGCTATAGAAGAAGGCAGGCACCTTTCATGCTTTTCCATTTTAAGAAAATATATTTGTTACTGATAAAGTCTTACTAGGATTTTGAACTGGTGGAAGAGGGGAAGTAATGAAGAAGTTGATGTATTACTTTGTGGGCAGGAGCTCTCTCTGGATTGCAGAAGATTCAGTGAAGAAAATCATATGTTCTTGCCTTCTCCATGAACATTTTGGAGAGATCAGATCACACGGAGTAGAAGGCAAGTTGAAACCTGTTGGATTTGAAATACCTGACCCATGGCCATGGATGATGGGGAAATCAAAGTTTCTTTTTCCTGATATTAGTTCATCTACCATTTAAACCTCTAGAGCTGTATCACTAGATTCCTTGTTCCCCAATCCAGTCTTACTGTATCACGAGACTTACTACTCTGGAAAAAATGGGTTGCTACCTTCTCACCAGAATACTCGAAGAAGAACATGCAGGAGTGTGGAGTGTCCCTGTTGTTCTAAACCACTTCTATCCCTGGATGATGCTTTCTTGCATCTTCAGAGCCATGACTGCTGAATCAGGCAACCTGCCTCCCAACACAACCAAAACCCAATTTTTTTTCTCACTATCATCCAAATAAATTATTATTTCTGATTTGACATTTCCCACAAATTTATGTTTTCGATTTGTCAATTTTGACACCAATTACTTTTGGCAATGACGGTTTGCGTTTACTTTTTGATGTGGCAATGAATATAAGCCGTCTTTTCCAAAAATGACTTGTTAAACATCTGTGAAAGCAACTTGTTAAGCGATTTGTTCTAAATCAAAATTGCAGAGCTGATTCTTCCCCATTCAATCTCGCGAACTCCTTCCTTCCTCCTCCTCCCTGTCATCCCTTACCGACCTGCAATAGTTGCATGACTCTTTACAAGTCTCTTGCTTCTTTGTACAGGCCGATTTTCTCAATTTAAGGTGAGTATAATATAGGTTAGGGTTGGTTTATAAATTTGTTGATTTGGTTTGGATTTAGGATCAAAACATATTTCAGGTTTTGCATACGATGCATGTTGATAAGGGACGAGGAGAAAGTGGAGGGGGAATGAGTTGGCGGGATTAAATGGCAGAAAAATCGGCTCTACAATTTTGATTCAAAACAAACCACGTCAAAGATGTTTTTTTAATAAATCGTTTTTTAAAAAGACGACTTGTGTTTATTGCAACATCATCGACAGCGTTTCGCTTATTGGACAAAATTAAACATTAGCCGTCTTTATCGAAAATGGTTTGTGACAAATGGAAACTTAAATAGTTAAATTTGGGGAGTGACAAATAAAAAAATAATAAATTGCTTGGCTACTAGACCGAAAAAAATTTCACCAAATCTTGGCCGCCCATTTTATCTGAAAAATTCTTTGTCATATTCTGAGAATCTCTAAATCCAAATGGCACTAGCAATCCCTCTACAAATTTAGCCATCTTTGTGATTCTCTTTTCTTCTCATAAATAAAACAAAAGAAGGCCTATAAAAGTAGCAAAAATTGCTAATCCCGCAACAATGGCTCCAATCAGTCCTGTATTCTTAGTGGCATCAGGAGCTCAGCTGCGTTTAGTTTGACACATAACATCCTGCCATCCAGAGCAGTTCCAGAGAACTGTTGCAGAACCAATAAATCGTCAAACCAAATTGAACACACACCATTGGAAAATGAATATGGGCGCAAGAGCAATTGTAGGTTCTTTTACATCCTTCACCACTATTCAGGGGCTATCTCGTATCATCATTTTCCATTAACTTGCCTAACGGTAATGCTATTTTCACAGTTTGAAGGGGTTTTCCCGACACAACCATCTTCCACTTGGGCTCAAATCCCCTCACACAGCTAAAGAATGTTGAGGATGAGGAACCGTAAACAAAATTGCCACATGCTCCGTAAAAAGAATAGACCTCGCATTGTGACCAGAAAAGATTCCACTCTCAATTACATCAACTATTTTACATGGCCATAAACATCAAATATAAACTTTGAAATGACAAAAGAATCGTTCAATGAATACCTGAAATAGCTCTCATTTTCATCCGAAACAAGCTGAAGTTGTGTAGGTAATTCAGCCTCATCTCTGGGACAAGCCTAAAAAAATCTGTCCATTCAAAGGCCAGCTAATCCAGTATGTTATGGAATTGGCACCATTTTGATCCAGCTCTAGGAAGTAGAGGTCGTTGATTCTTCTAAATTCTTACTTGAGCTGCCTCACTAATCCAATACTGTCAATATACCCAATTCTTTTATACCTTTTTCCAAGTTTATAATCATCAACCAGCATGCAAGAACTTACGGGCTGCTCTAAACAATTTTGTACAGACTGCTAGCTGAATGAGACATTATGTATTCAAGTTCCATAATTTTCATTTCTTATCAGGGAGATGCAAAATAACACGATAGCTTTTTTCTTTCACTAAATTTAACTAAGCAAATTAGTACCCAAAGCAGCTGATGTCGACACTCTACCCAACTAAATAGGTGATGGAAGAAATAGAAAATACCTGAAAATCCTCCACATTATGTACACAATTATCATTTTACACACTCAACTAGAAACAAGATCACTAAGTAATGTAGGCCTCATCTCAATCTCAAAGCTTTGAGGCCGTTCTTCACAGTACAGGACTTGGGATCATGATTACTACATAATCGGATGCAACATGCTGTAGAGTGGTGACTTATCTATCAATGCCCCTGGTCTTCGAGGATCTTCACACCACATTTCATTCGTCTCATCAAACTAACCCTTTTTACCCGACTATTAGAAAAACCAATTCCCGATCGTCTTGGCCGCTTTTTGCATTCCCGGGTCATCTTGTAACTTCCATCCGTCGGTTTGCCTTCCATTCTGTCACTTTCTTCTTTCCATTCAAACCTCTCCCTCAAATGGTTAAAATAATTTGCTTGGTGGCCAAAATAATAACGAGGATCAATATAGCAGGATGTTGATGATACGATGCCTCTCATATTGGTTGGTTGGACCAAATTCACAAAATCTTGTATCTCAGTGAAGCATGAGTGATCAGAATATGGTGCTGAATAGATGAACTGACATAAACCTTTTAAAGGTTTTATATCTTCAGCACCGTCGATTATATCACTATGTCTCCCTCCATTTATGTTACATGAGAAATTCTTCTGAATAAACTTCATAGATGGAGTAAAAAATTTGGCACTTCGTTCAACAGATCCGACTACCCATGGAAGACCAGAAGGCATGATGCCTATGGTCGGCCGCATTTCATTCAATCCCTCTATAGTCTCTATGCTGAAACTGTTACGGGGAACAGCACGTACCCTTGTAAGAGATGTCTTAGTTGTGAAAATATCATAGAAACCAAGTAGATGCATGGTCTGCAAGCGTTCTGGCCACACCCAGATCTTGAAAGGAAAAAATAAACATGTGAAATCATAACGAACATGTTTAAGATAACTTCAAGAGAGTATAAGATGAATGACAAATTGTTGGTAGCTATCAGCCAAAAAAAGCCGCATATAACGAGGGCGTGGGTAAGAAGCTAGACAATGCGAATTTTTTCATTGAGTTGCAATAGACAGAGAGCCAGAATCAGAGACGATTACTATGGTTGTTTACTTGTTTTTATGGTAAGATTAGTTTTTCTCACAAGGGCTAGCACCAAAAAAACAAGAAAGGTGTACATATTGCTACCTCCCGTGGGAATATGGTGAATCATATGATTAGAAGTAAATATTGCATTCTATGATTAAAAAAACTCATTGTGTCAGGAAAACAAAATTAATGAAAGTATTTACATACAGAACAAAATTCTGTTAAGAAGGAAAAGAAAGATAAAGCATTTACAGCAGAGGGGAATGGACAGCTGACCTTTATATTTAGCATGCGTGCAATATATACTAGAAGATCTTCTTTCCCCAAGTTGTCTACCCCGATGATTATGTCATGCTCAGGGTGAGCTGCAATAACATCTATAACCTGCGGCAGCATGAAAATGGGAAGGTCGTAATTTTTTTATGTCTATTTAAGTTATAACAATGTGTATAGCTATTGTCATATGCAATTCTAGACATTATGCATTCAAATTTCACATTCATGGTTGATGTATCCATACAAAGTATTTATTTTCCATGCTGTTTAAGTCTGCACATTTACAACGTGAAATTCAACTTTGATACTGAAGTAAAATCACCTTCCGTGCCACATTGACATTTATTTTGCTAGCAGCATGGTCAATTGAACTTAGTTTATGTCTTGCTTTATTGCTACTCAGGGTGAGCTTAGTTTTTTGGTTAAATAAAAGCCCAAAAGAAACTAGGACACACTCTTTAAAAGTTTAACCCAATAGTATTTTCTCAATAAAACTTTACTAACTAACCTGTTTAGCAGCAGCCTCGCGAGAGGGAAAACTGTATGATGGATTACAATATGTGTTATCCATGTAAAGTGTGTCAATTTTCATTCCATTAAGAGCACTGAGTAACATCTTTCTTCCCATTTCCGCCTTCTCAGAACAAACTTCCCAACGGAAATCGCCAGTGTATAGCATAAAACCAAAATCTCCACGAAATAAGTACATCACGGCTCCTATTAAAAACACACTCCTTAAAAAAATTCCCTATATAGTGTATACATTTTGAGATGATACAGGAAATGAAAAGACATTTCCGAAACAGGCCGATAGCTATGACTCAACCTACAACACGTGACAGAAAATTATGCGGTGATGCTGCCCGCAAATGTCACATCAACTCTAAAAACAGTGAAATTTGATCAAGCAAAGCTCATCATCTACTTGACAGAATCATTCTGTAGTATACTATTTATGACCAATAAATTCTCTTAGAACATCAATCAAACATATAACAAGCAGCTAAAATAGAATAAAAATAACGGTCAATACCAGGACAATGCTGCGCATCAATAGCCATTACGGAGACAACAGTCTCTGATCCAGTCGAAGGCGACACTAGCGGAACATGGTACCAAATCCCTAATTCGAGCACACGAAGCAAGGAGAGCCTAAAACCAGGGAATTTGCAGGGAAAGAGCTTGGCGGTGACGCGGGAGCAGAATAGCGGACCTCTGCTCCACCTAGATGACAAACCGTTTGTGTGATCGGAATGGAGATGAGTGAGGAAGTAGCTTTGGCTTCCTTCCGCCCACCGATCCACCGAAATCAAGCCGGATTCCATGATTCCGATGAAGCTTGTCTTCACTGGAACGAATGTCAAGGACGGATCGCCATTGACGCCGAGTCCGGTTGGATTTCTAGGGTTTTCGTTTGCATCGAAACTGAAATTGTTTTAGCGAGGGAATTCCGAAAATGGATTTGAACTTTTGTGAATCCGAAAAAAAAAAAAAAAAAAATTAGAAATGCCGGGCGTACCAAATTGGTTTCCCATATGCTCCATTGGTGAAATCAGACTAACTAACCTGAGATTGCTCTTTAATTTTTATATAAAATCAGACTGTTTTATTACATCATATTACTACAAATTTTTAATATCGAGGGATAAAATTATTTATAAATCAAAGAGATAGATCTTTTCTTAAAAAATAAAGAGGTTAAGATTGGTGTCTTAAAAAAAAAAAAAAAAAGATCAATCTTATTAAAATCGATCTGAAGGTATTTAGAAAAAGCTTTTCACCAAATGAAGTATTTGAAAAATTCAAATGTGAATCCATACAATTTGGAAATCGAGCCAAAAAGATCAAAATAGTTTTATTCTCTAATTTGACTTGCTTTAAAGTTATGTCAAATTTTAATAATACTTACATTTTTATTATGCTTTTTTAATAAGTTAATTATGATTCTCTTTTTATCTCTATATTGTTTTTTATTATTAACTTAAATAAAACAAGAAGAAGAAAGTGTACAAGAAATGTTAAGGTGAAAATCGTATTAATTAAAGAAAGTGATAACATTCAACTTAATTTTCAAGTCAAGCATCAAACAAGTCTTTCTCCCCTGAACCTGCCGATCCGGAACACTCAGATCCATCTATCATTTTCCTCTCGATTTTCTCAATCATGAATCCGACGCAGCAGCAGCCCGAGCCCGATACCGACCTGGACCACTCACTCCCGTCGCTCTCCACCATCCGAGTCAAACCCTCATCACCACGCGTCTCCCACGTCAATCCAACCACCGCCGCTGCCGCCACTCCCACCGCCGGAGCCCGCCGAAGAATCGCCATCGCCGTCGACCTCAGCGACGAGAGCGCCCACGCCGTTAAGTGGGCCGTCCAGCACTATCTCCGTCCCGGTGACGCCGTCATCCTCCTGCACGTCCGTCCCACCAGCGTCCTCTATGGCGCCGACTGGGGATCCATCGACGTGTCGATCGATACGGACAACTGCTCTGAGGAGTCGCAGCAGAAGCTGGAGGATGATTTCGACAACTTCACGACTTCCAAAGCTGCCGACGTGGCGCAGCCGTTGGTTGACGCGCAGATACCGTTTAAGATCCATATAGTTAAGGATCATGATATGAAGGAGAGGCTGTGTTTGGAGGTGGAGAGGTTGGGGCTGAGCGCTGTGATTATGGGGAGTAGAGGCTTTGGGGCTTCCAAAAGGAGTGTGAAGGGTCGGCTTGGGAGCGTGAGTGATTACTGTGTGCATCATTGTGTATGTCCTGTGGTTGTGGTTAGGTATCCTGAGGAGAAGGAAGGAAGCCATGGCCATTCTGGGATGACCAGAGTGGGGAGTGGAGTCAGGACGGTTGGTGGAGCAGCGGTGGAGCTTAATCCTGTTGAAGAACAGAAAGGTTAGCCAGCCTGCCTCCTTATGTGTGCACTCTTTGTTGAGACTTTTTATCTGTTTGGTAAGTGACCATTTCATGTTAATTTTGTGCTTATGGATTTCATTTATTCAGTTTAGCTATATTAGGACAGATCATTGCCCATAACTCCATAAGTAACCAAGGTAATATGTAATCAAATATCACATTGCTGGTAGAGCTCATAAACTAGATGACATATGCTGGAATAAAATTTGCTAATCAAGTATTTAGTTACTCGGTTTTCTGTCCATATGAACAGTTAAATGTTATATACCTGCTAATTTCTTGGGTTAGTGTAATGGATTGGATCTTTACTTGGGATTGTGGAGTATAATCACAGATACTGCCCTTCTAGGTCTCAAAAATTAGTAGATTTTGAGCTCTACAGTTGTTATAAATCCTAAACTTTTCATTGGCATATTTGATTGTTCGACTGAGCAGATGTTTATTTGTAGTGACCTTGACTGTAGATTCAGAGTTTCTTCTATCTTAATTCTCAAGAAGCAAATGATATTTCTGTAACTCAATAGCAAGTGGCAACACCATATATCTATCACCATATTTTATGTTTGCAATCTATTTTTTGAAATGGCAATGGGTATTCCAAAAAAAAAAAGAGGTTGCACAAGATACAATTATGATATGTATGTTTGTATTTTTCTCCAATCTTACATATTTTGTGGTTGTATTTCATCTCAACGAGCTTTTTAAAAAAATTATGACATGCCTTAGATATGCCTTCCCTGTGTTTTGAATATTTTCATAAAAGGGGTTTTTGTATCTTCCACTTACATGCCATACATCTGCTACACAACTTTATTGAATTATGTGTAAAATGTATGCAATGCATTCCCAAGTAAAAGCTGGTGTAAATTCGTTTGAATTTGGTTTATATTAATGTATGTGGTCTAAAGATATTTTATGTTTGTAATCTATTTTTTGAAAAAAAGCTGCTACACAACTTAATGTATGCAATGCATCATGTGTTGACTTGTCATCAGGTAGACTTGTGCAGGCTTGGTGTTTTCTTTTCCACTTTATTATTCCATTGGGCATATCACTTAAATATTTATATTAATGTATACTATAGTAATTTTTTTTAAGCAATTGTTTGCAGTCAGAATCTCCAGCTTTTGATTCATTCAAATAGTTTCTCAGCGATCCATATGTATGTGTACATTGACTAGTTAAAGGTATGCTATGATTATTCAACCAAACTGTTGTTTGCCTGGAGATCTCATTAATTAAATCGGAAACTATGACTTTACATGAAAAGTTCAGTGAGAGCAATAATTATGTTCAAATATATTTCAAAATTATATTCATTTGCTCGTTTTTGTGCTCAGAAGTGCCCATTTTGTTGTTTAGAATGGCATCTTATTAAAGCAGCATATTACAGATGTTGGTATTGCTGTAATATAATGACTTCTCAAAAAATATTTGCGGGCTATTTAACTTTGGGAGTGAATTAACTTCGTATGCGCTAATCTCCATGTTGGTTCTTCACGGTAGTTGAGGGCTTTGACTTGTATTTTAAGGACCACCTTGTCTGAGATTTGTGTATTTTGCAGAGAGCAGTAAAGACAAACCGAAGGCTTGAAGATAGCAAGGATGCATCTGAAGCAGCTCCAACATAATGTCTTCCACTGAATTGCTTGAAACTGCCCATGTAGAAACATGACTGATTTGTTTGATGCACTTAATTCTCCTTATTTCACAGAAATTGCCTTATTTTAGCTGGTCAGGATTGTTAGTCAGTCAGTCAGTCTATGTTTTTAATATGGTTGACACAAAATAACACGTGTTACTATTGTTGTCATTGTATCATGAAAATGTGGCCGGGTTTGTAATCTCAGGCAACATAGTGGCACGGCCCCATTTCTCGTTTGACGAGGGCTGATCAAATCGTATTTTCCAGCCTCATTGCATCATTACAGGTGCATGTCTGTTTTCTCTGCTGGATTTTTGTCTGGTAGAACTCTTTGACCATTGAGGTCAGAGGTCTTGTAAATTGGCCAGAAACCAATGGTTAGGACAGTCGCAATCAAACCAACTATTCACAGATTAAATACCAAATCTTCATTTTTCTTTCAACCCTCAAATTTTAAGAATCAAACGGATATAAATATATGAACCTGGTGGAAGGGAAAAGAGAAGGATAGCTTCAACAAAAACCAAAGCCACCAAAACGGTTACTTATTTTTGTCTTCCGCAGAAAAAGGTTCACATGTAAGTACATGTGTGCTAGTCATGCAAAGGAACAAACCACTTTCAAAAATCTGACACATTGGCCAAAATGAGAACCTGCTCAAAAGCATGACATTAACAGTCTTACCTTTTGAGACGCTGGTTCCTGTATTTAAGTGGGACCTTGTTTGCACCGCAATGTTATAAATTAACCTCTGCTGCTGTGTAGATCATTGATGAGAAAATGAGTACTCAAAAACTCCCATTTGCTTGTGTTCTAGTCTTCCTTCTGGTGAAGATTAGCTCTCCCAGGGTTGGTGCACGGCCAAATGTCACTGCGATTTTCGCCTTCGGGGATTCTTTGATTGACAATGGAAATAATAATTTCCTCAGCTCCATTGCAAAATCAAACTTCTTCCCTTATGGCATTGATTTCTCCCGCCATCGCCCAACCGGAAGGTTTACAAATGGAAAAACAATAATCGACATGTTCGGTTAGTGAACACTCATTTGTTTCTCTTCTCTATGAGCTCCAGGTATGATATTTTGAGATGTTTTATTTATCAGTTGAATCTTTGTTGAGGTATCCAGCTCAGCTGCTGGGCATCCCATCACCTCTGCCCTATGCCGATCCGCGAACCGCAGGAGCAAGAGTACTTCCCGGTGTAAATTACGCCTCAGCTGCTGCTGGTATTCTCGACGAGTCTGGCCGTCACTATGTATGTTCATCTTCATAGACCTCAATTCCATATGTTGTAATACTCAACTATCGGATCATGCAATTCAGTTTGAAAGACGAAGGGTTGATTCGGAATATTTTTTTTCTTCAGGGACTTCTAAGTAAAGTTAGCTTGGAAATTTATAGCTCATGTCCGTAACTTGCTTTATATATCTTATGGAGGATGTTCATGGTGCAGGGAGAGAGGTTTACCCTAAACGACCAAGTCATGAACTTCCAAAGAACAGTGACGACCGATTTGCATAGGCTGATGTCTAGAGGAAACCTGACTCGATACTTGGCGAAATCGATTGCGGTTTTAGTGTTCGGAAGTAATGATTACATCAATAATTACCTGATGGCTCCAGCATACAACTCTAGCTTCATTTACAGACCTCCGGAATTTGCTAAGCTTCTTCTCAACCGCTATGCGCGATATATTTTGGTACAACAGCCCTCTTAGCTTAATTCCTTGCATATGCTTGAATTAATTAATACCCAATATTGCCATATATAGGCGTTGCGGAGAATGGGGTTGAGGAAATTTCTGATAGCAGGAGTTGGACCACTTGGTTGCATACCAAACCAGCTGGCCAGAGGCATAGCACCTCCGGGGCGGTGCGTTGATCCCGTAAATCAAATTCTCGGGATGTTCAACGAAGGTTTGAGGCTGATGGTTAGCCAGTACAATCGTAACCATCCCGGGTCGATATTTGTGTATGGGAACACTTATGGTGTTGTGGGTGACATGCTTAACAATCCTTCAACCTATGGTAAGTGGTAACTGACGTCATCTTACTAGTTTGACTGGGACACATGTGATGAATAGATTGGGGTGTGGCAGGATTGAGTGTTATCAACCGAGCGTGTTGCGGACTTGGGAGGAATCGAGGCGAGATCACATGTATTCCAGGTCTGTTTCCATGTCTGAATCGGAATCGGTATCTCTTTTGGGATGCCTATCACCCTACTCAAGCGGCAACTATGGTTCTAGCTCGACGTGCATTTTATGGACCTCCAAATGACTGCTATCCCATCAATGTGCACCAAATGGCCCTTCTTTGACCACCTTCATGCATGTTATAATAATATAAGTTGAAAGCTCTAAAAATGAACCCAAACTTAATTGTTGGACATTTATTATTGCACTCAATCGATCACACCCACCAGTTCCGTGATCAAGTCGCGAGATATATACGTCGAGGAATCGTAGGGAAGAATATGTTGCGAGCAGTTTTTGCTACATGGATTAATGGCAGGCTGTTTATCAAATTGAAACTAACATGAAGTCAGGTTTTAGTGGCCCAGCCTTGAAGATAGAAACCACAACATAGCTTTCAGTTGCTGTCACATGAACTATCGATTTGAGTTTGTTCTTCTTTGGGTGCACCAACAGAGCTACTGCCACTCGAATCGGTTGATTCTTCTTTTGGTTCTACTGAAACAGGAATCAAGAGCCCATAGCCTGAACCATGAAAACAAAATATGTAAATCAAGCTACATATCGATCCCACAAGAACAAGCCTAACATAGTCTGACCTTCGGGGATAAGCTTGAAAGAGTTCTCATGGCAGACTTTCTCCATGATGTTGATATCATCAGAAATTATGCAAGAGCCTTCTGAATCAACACCATAGTAGAGAGACATATTCTTCAAGCACTGTACAGCATATATCATAACTATATGTTTCTAACTTACTTTTCTTAGATGAGATAAAAGATCAAGGAGAGTTGAAGTTTTGCTTACATTAACCGCAAGAGCGCCTCTGGTAACCCCTTCCCTATTCACAGAGCTGTCATAGAGAATGTAATTGTTATCACCGGCAAGGAGCTCCATTGCCTCAGAAGGAGCTTTGTTTGCTTTCACTTTTACATCCCAATAACATGCGATTAAAAGATCCACCTCATTGGGTTCCTGTTTCCTGCTCTCCATATGGCCTTTATATATGCAATAGATTCCATCCTTCACGCCAAATATCGGTCTGCTTAAAACGAACATAAAAGGTTTGAACACCCAAAATCAAAGACTGGACTCTCAGATCTTGCATTGCAATACACAATACTAGGGAGATGAGAATCATACCTTGGGCCGGGAGATATTTTCTTGTCAGCAGAGTAAGCGAAGAAGCCATAGGTTCCAAAATGGACAATGACTGGACGAGAATATACGGTGGCAAAGTGTTTTTCCAGGTAGCCATCTTTCAAAGCCGGAATGTATTCTGGACCCGGCAACACTGGAGCAATTGGGTCAGCCTTATCTGCAACCCTACTGAACACTCCAAGCATTTTGAGGAATCTGAGAAGCAAAATTAAACCAAGCCACAAGCTGAAAAAAAAAACATCAAAAACCTATCCAACTCCAAGATTTGAAATAATCTGAAGAACACAATTAAGCCCTAATCACCATTGACCTTCTAGGCTATAAAATCCAATTACAGCATTTGATCGTTCAAGAACGTAAAAGTAGAAGATTGTGATGATGCCGAACAAGCAAGGGAGATTGAAGATGGTAGACAATTAAGCTAGTGTAGCTTTAATGAAGGTTTGAAGTAAACAGACATCAACAGCTAGCGAGTATATAAAGCATCAAAACCTAGCAGTGCTAAAGCATGCAAAACCCTAGGCATACAACCGAGCTTGAAATTTAGGGCTTGAATTAGATTAAAGGTTTTTGGGCCGGGCCAGCTTAAAACATATAGCAGCATAGGAAAAAAACGAAAAAAAAATTGAAAAAAATTATTATTTTTTTAAAAAAAACCCTAGCAGCTAATACAGAAATTTTTTTAGATATGCCCCTTTCATAAACTAAAATATTTCAAATACGTTCTTTTTCAAAATTGTTAATAAATTCGGTTTTAGTAAGCCCGAATCGAAATCGATATCTCTTTTGGGATGCCTATCACCCCACTCAAGCGGCAACTATGGTTCTAGCTCCACGTGCATTTTATGGACCTCGAAATGACTGTTATCCCATCAATGTGCAGCAAATGGCCCTTCTTTAACCACCTTAATTCATGTTATGATAATGGATCAGATGGTGTAAGTTGAAAGCTCTAAAAATGAACCCAAACTTGTTGCATGATCGTTTTTCATTCTATCACACCCATTGATGTTGCATCAGCATGCAGTTCCGTGATCAAGTCGCGAGGGTTTTATATGTCGAGGAATCGTAGGGAAAAATATGTATTTCGCGACCAGATTAGTCAAGTTTTTGCTAAATGGATTAATGGCAGCTAGGGTGTGAAACTAACATGAAGATAGCTACATGGATGGATTAATGCTCTCTCGATCACTTTCTATATATCTTTCAGCTGCTGTCAGTGCCACCTGAAGTATTGATTTGATTTTGTTCTTCTTTGGTAGAGCTAGCTACTGCCAACCGGCACCCGAATTATTTTATTCTTCTTTTGTATGGTGATGAAGAGCACCATAATGATGTAACTGTCGAGATTGAAGATGAGGAAAACGGTTGCGAAAAGTAGATTCTTCCTGGATTCGTGCCGAGTTACAAAGAGATCGATTTAGTGGCCACACAACCAGATATAATAGAGTGGCTGGTAGATGCAAGTGTGGTCAAGTCCAAAGACAACCATGCACTTGAAGATACAAATGGAGGCATTCATAAAAGCAATGAGACAAAGAAAGGAATGTCAGCACGTGACGAGTCTGTAAGACAAACAATAAAAGAGGAGTCGAGTGAGGCTACTAACATTAAGGTAATATTGGATGACAATAGAGAGCCAAAAGTGAAGACAATGAAGTCTTTGATAAAGTCAAATAATGTTCAGAAGACTAAAGAAGGCTCAAGAAGACCTAAAAAGCAGCATGCTCATTCAAATACTACACGAGATTCTTCAATCCAGCCAAAATTTCTAGAGACATTAATTGAAGAGAGGCGATATGATCAAGTCACACATGACAAGTATGCCATTGGTACATACATCAAGCAACCACCGGGAAGAGAAGATCAATTAGGCATTAAGGGTAAGTATTAAGTTATAAATGCAAATCCAAATCTAAGTTCAAGAGAAAGATGGCTCAAAAAGAAAGAGCCCAAGTCCAAGGAAAAGGATTCTCTAGAATTCTATGGAGAAATGTGGAGACAAGTGAAAGATGTTTTGCAAGGAATTTTCTAGAGCTTGTATTTGTAGACGTAGGATTAAACTAATCATAGCCCTCCATTTGTGAGGAGGATTAATATAAATAGGGGTGAAAAATAAGGGGAGAAGCACTCAAACAATTGTGAGTGATCTCCACCAAAAGAAGAGTGAGTCTTGTGAAGTTTCTTTTCTTAATAAAAATTTTCTATTGTAAGCAAGTTAACTCAACACATATATGATTTGCTAGGAATAAACTGAGCCCAAAAGGCGACTTCCTCAAAATCTAACAACAAAAGCATATGCTTGCATGGAACTTGTAACTCATTCTCAAATATGTTTTACGCGCGCAGGCAGGGTTTACTAGTTCTCAGAAGTTTGATGAAGGTTTGAAATAGTAAACAGACATCAATAGCCTAGCTTTCACCGAGTATAAAGCATCAAAACCTATATATCCAACTCCGGGACTTGAAAAAACAGATTACTCTGAAGATCAAATGGGACTCACAGAGAATTGTAAAGAACACAATCGAGCTAGCCCTAATCACCATAAACCCTCTAAGCTATAAAACCCGGCCAATTACAGCTAGCATTTAATCGTTCAAGAACATAACAGAATTAAGAAGATTCGTGATAATGCAAAACAAGCAAGCTAGGGAGAAGATGGTATCAAGTTCACTTACCGGACTGAAGCTTGCTTGTCAAAGTAATGACTGTGAAGAAAGAAAGTTTGCAAGGCCGGCCGGGTGATTCTCGTGATCAAACATACGGAAGAGTTGGAGAAACGCAATTAAGCTAGTGTAGCTTTAATGAAGGTTTGAAGTAGTAAAAAGACATCAACAGCCTAGCTTTCACAGAGTATAAAGCATCAAAACCTAATCACCATTGAGCCTCTAGATTATAAAACCCAATTACAGCAAGCATTTGATCGTTCAAGAAAATAAAAGAAGAAGATTATGATGATGCAGAACAAGCAAGCTAGGGAGAAGATGCATGGTATCAAGTTCGCATACCTGCCTGACTGAAGTTTGTTTGTCAATGTGATGACTGAGAAAAATGAAAAGTTCGCGGGGCTTCTTCTAGTGATTGAAATAATGGGAGAGGTGGAGGATTGCAGGCTAGTTTATAGTTGATGAAGGCTAGGATTCATTCGAGTATAGAGACAGTCTGTCAATTTGTAACTAACTAATTAACTAACTAACAGTCTCGGTTGAGCAAGATTGAACCGAGTTTTTAGTAATTAAGTCGATTATTAAATAGTGGTTCGACCAACATGCAAAACCCTAGCTAGGCATACAACCGAACCGAGCATGAAAATTAGGGCTTTGAATTAAATTAAAGATTTTTGGGCCGGCCCAGCTAAAAAAAATGTATATATACATAGAAGAAAAACCCTAGCGGCTAGCAGCATCTATCACCACATCCGTGGCGAACACACTGACGTCCTTCATGAACATGGGTCCGGAAGAACTGGAGTTCTCCGTGCCCATGGCATTACTGGAGCGCATTTATCCAAAGCTTATCAACAGACACAGAGAATATCTCTGCAATCTGGAAGTTAGTGTGAAAAGATTACAAAAAGTGACAATATATAATTGTCGCGGGGAAAGTGTACGTGTGACTACATCCAGGATTGCTGAAATAATACCTTATTATTTCTACATATAGCCTTCCACTTATAACGACATGAACGGCCTGAGAACAATCCTGCGCAATGTCTTGGTCGGACGGTTAAATTTGAAATTCGGTGAGAGCGACATTATTGAGGTAGCCCAGACGTTTAATGGTCATATGATGATGCTGCAGGGTGATGATGAGAAGAAAACTGTTATGGTGGCCGAGATTCTTTCCAAGGAGTTTACTGAATATAGGGATCAAGATTTAGGACGCGAGGTTGAGAAGATGAGCAAGCTTGCGCAGGTGGAGTTTTGTGCTGGGAAGGATCGGTGCACTAGCTGAGCAATTTGTTTGGATGAGTTTGCGAAGGAGGGGGTTGAGATTGTAAGGACGCTCTGCGCGCATATTTTTCATGCTCCGTTCTTGAAAAACTGGTTGAGTAGGAACATAAGCAGGAATGGATGTCCCATGTGCAGGGCTCCGATTCAGGTACTTCTTTTTGTTGGCAATAATCTTCTTATCTTGGTTGATTGATTATACCATTAACTTGTCTTTTGCTTCTTCTACAGTAGGAATTAAGGAAGAGCATGCAAGCAAGAGATGAGAGGATCGAGGCCTCAACAAGTTTGTTCTATTCTTTGGAATCATTTACCTTCTGTTTTCATCATTTTAATAAAACTATTTAGTTTTAATCACATGGCAATGAGGAAGACAAGGATCATCTTCTATTCTTTTGATTATCATAATTAAAACAAATTACCATCAAACACCGACAAAGAATTTTGCTCTCAATTTTTCTGAGCTAGGTTTCATGGGCAAACAAAGAGCTTTTGTAGATATAAAACTCCAGACCTTTATTTTTCTATATCAACTCCACAGTATCAGGCATACATTTTGTTTCAGGAAAAAAAATGCGAGGTGTGAACTTCCTCATTCCTTCCGGTGTATATCTTAAAAAACTCTAAACCCTTGACCTGCAAATCAAGAGAAGAAGAAGCTATAGGCACTCAAAAAGAGGCTTGGATAGTTTTCTAAACAAATCCCTCCCTCCATGCAATGTTTCAGTTTTGGAGTTAATTTTATGTTACCATTTTGAGAAAAAGATGATATAAATGGAATATTTTAGTCGAAAATGCATGGTATCAACTTCACATACCTGACTAACTGAAGCTTGCTGGTCAATGTGATGACTGAGAAAAATGAAAGTTCGCGGGGCTTCTTCTGGTGATCGAAATAATGGGAGAGGTGGAGAATTGCAGGCTAGTTTATAGTTGATGAAGACTAGGATTCATTCGAGTACAAAGAGAGTCTGTTAATTTGTAACTAACTAATTAACTAACTAACAGACTCGGTTGAGCAAGATTGAACCGAGTTTTTACTAATTAAGCCGATTATTAAATAGTGGTTCGACCAACATGCAAAACCCTAGCTAGGCATACAACCGAACCGAGCATGAAAATTAGGGCTTTAAATTAGATTAAAGATTTTTGGGCCGGCCCAGCTAAAAAAATGTATATATACATAAAAGAAAAACACTAGTGGCTAGCGTGCATCTATCACCACATCCATGGCGAACACACTGACGTCCTTCATGAACATGGGTCCAGAAGAACTGGAGTTCTCCGTGCCCATGGCATTACTGAAGCGCATTTATCCAAAGGTTATCAACAGACACAGAAAATATCTCTGCAATCTGGAAGTTAGTGTGAAGAGATTACAAAAAGTGACAGTATATAATTGTCAGGGGAAAATGTACGTGTGACTACATCCAGGATTGCTGAAATAATACCTTATTGTTTCTACATAGAGCCTTCCACTTATAACGACATGAACGGCCAGAGAACAATCCTGCGCAATGTCTTGGTGAGATGGTTAAATTTGAAAGTCGGTGAGAGCGATATTATTGAGGCAGCCCAGACGTTTAATGGTCATATGATGATGCTGCAGGGTGATGATGAGAAGAAAACTGTTATGGTGGCCGAGATTCTTTCCAAGGAGTTTACTGAGTATAGGGATCCAGATTTAGGACGCTAGGTTGAGAAGATGAGCAAGCTTGCGCGGGTGGAGTTTTGTGTCGGGAAGGATCGGTGCGCTAGCTGTGCAATTTGTTTGGATGAGTTTGCGGAGGAGGGGGTTGAGATTGTAAGGACGCTCTGCGCGCATATTTTTCATGCTCCGTGTTTGAAAAACTAGTTGAGTAGGAACATAGGCAGGAATGGATGTCCCATGTGCAGGACTCCGATTCAGGTACTTCTTTTTGTTGGCAATAATCTTCTTATCTTGGTTGATTGATTATACCATTAAATTATCTTTTGCTTCTTCTACAGTAGGAATTAAGAAAGAGCATGCAAGCAAGAGATGAGAGGATCGAAGCCTCAACAAGTTTATTCTATTCTTTGGAATCATTTACCTTATGTTTTCATCATTTTAATAAAACTATTTAGTTTTAATCACATGGCAATGAGGAGGACAAGGATCATCTTCTATTCTTTTGATTATCATAATTAAAAAAAATTACCATCAAACACCGACAAAGAATTTTGCTCTCCATTTTTCTGAGCTAGGTTTCATGGGCAAACAAAGAGCTTTTTGTAGATACAAAACTCCAAATCTTTATTTTTCTATATCAACTCCACAGTATCAGGCATACATTTTGTTTTAGGAAAAAAAAAATGCAAGGTGTGAACTTCCCCATTCCTTCCGGTGTATATCTGATGAGTCCTCGGCTGCGGCCCAACACAAAAGTCCGCCTATTGGGAAGAAGACCTCGAAGACCCAAGGCAGCCAGCTCAAGAGCATAGTAGCCCAAGGTCACCCGCAGCCCGCAATGCAAGAAGACTACCCATCAGCCCTCAAGGAGGCCCACGAACCAGCCATACCTAGAAGAGAATCTGGTCAAATTCTCATTGAAGGCCAGCTCCTTAAAGGCGCAACAATCAGCCTTGACCAAGGCATTGAAAGGGACCTTGAAGACATGGGAGACCAAGTCTTCCAAAAGAGTAACCGACGGGAATTCAAGGCCACCTTCAAAGGAGTAACCGACGAGCATTGAGAGCCACGACATTAAAGACGCAAGGCCCCTGCCCAGCTATAAAAGGGACCAGCCATTCCCTCATTTCATCATCCAACAATTCAGAAGAAAGCTCTCTTATCTTAGCTTGTAGTTTTGGGCAGCGCCCATTAGTATTGTAGCGTCAAGGCCTCCGGCCACTTATCTATCCGTATTCAATAGAAATCCCAGCACCTTTCCACTTTCCATACACTTCCCAGCCATCTACCCACAAACTGCGCATTCCGCCCATCCATTCAGCCTTTCCAGAATTCTTGCCGAGAAATTCCCACAAGTCCTTCACCTAGCCGACGTGGGGGAGGACCTTTCGGGCCTAACGAGTGAGAATTCGGGAATTCTGAGCACACCATCGGACTCAGAGTGGTTTTTTAGCCAAAGAAGGTTTTCACCCTTCATACCAAAAACTTAAAAAATCCTAAACCCTTGACGTGCAAATCAAGAGAAGAAGAAGCTGTAGGCACAAGTTGCTCTCAAAAAGAGGCCTGGATAGTTTTCTAAACAAATCCCTCCATATGATCACACATGATCCCCACCACATCTTCATTCAACATGTTTAATTAATTCAACACCGAATAATCCAAATCATATTCAACACCATATTCAACTACCTCATTAAACCTATTCAACTACTTAATCCCCATATTCAACTACTCCGTTGTAAATAACCTCAATTCAATACCAAATAATCCTCATATTCAACACCCTATTCAACAACCTCATTAAACCTATTCAACTACTTAATCCTCAATTCAACAACCCCATTGTACATAGTCTAACAAAGAATACACAGAATAGTAGGCAAGGAGTACCTTGGGCCCGGTTCATCATCAGAGTAAGCCAAGAAGCCACCGCTTCCCAAATCAACAATTTTTGAATAAGAATACACAGAGGTAAAATGTTTCTTGAGGTAATCATCTCTCAAAGCCGGAGTGTATTCAGGACCCGGCAACTGCAGAGCACTCTGGTCTTCCTTATGTTCGTCCCTGCGGAAGACTCCTAGCATCTTGAGCAACCTGAGAAACATAAGGCAGGCAGGCACGAGTTGAAAAATAAGTTCAACAACAAATAACTCGAAAAAACAGATTCTCAACATCAAATAATGGAACTGAAAAAGAATTGTAAAGAACACAATCGAGCTAGCCCTACTCACCATTGCCCTCTAGGCCCGCTATAATGATCTTTCAAGAACATATATAAAAGAAGAAGATACTCTGATGATGCAGAACAAGCAAGGGAGAAGTTCACTTACCGGACTGAAGCTTGCCCGCCGGGTGATTCTGGTGATCAAATTAACGGAAGATTTGGAGACATGAAAATTAGGGCTTTCTTCTGGCGATCGAAATAACGGGAGAGGTGAAGAATTGCAGGCTACTTTATAGGTTAGGATTCATTAGAGACTAATTAATTAACAGACTCGGTTGAGCAAGATTGAATCGTTTTTAGCAATTAAGCCGATTATTAAATAGTAGTTCGACCAACATGCAAAACCCTAGCTAGGCATGCAATCGAACCGAGCATGAAAATTAGGGCTTTGAATTAGATTAAAGATTTTTGGGCCGGCCAAGCTAAAAAAAAAGTATATATACATAGAAGAAAAACCCTAGCAGCATCTATCAGCACATCCATGGCTAACACACTACTGACGTCCTTCATGGACATGGGTCCGAAACAACTGGAGTTCTCCGTGCCCATGGCATTATTGGAGCGCATTTATCCAAAGGTTATCAACAGACACAAAGAATATCTCTGCAATCTGGAAGTTAGTGTGAAGAGATTACAAAAAGTGACAGTATATAATTGTCGTGGGGAAAGTGTACGTGTGATTACATCTAGGATTGCTGAAATAATACCTTATTGTTTCTACATACAGCCTTCCACTTATAACGGCATGAACGGCCTGAGAACAATCCTGCGCAATGTCTTGGTCGGACGGTTAAATTTGAAACTCGGTGAGAGCGACATTATTGAGGCAGCCTAGGCGTTTAACGGTCATATGATGATGCTGCAGGGTGATGATGAGAAGAAAACTGTTATGGTGGCGGAGATTCTTTCCAAGGAGTTTACTTAGTATAGGGATCCAGATTTAGGTCGCGAGGTTGAGAAGATGAGCAAGCTTGCGCGGGTGGAGTTTCGTGCCAGGAAGGAGCGGTGCAGTAGCTGTGCAATTTGTTGGGATGAGTTTGCGAAGGAGGGGTTTGAGATTGTAAGGACGCTCTGCGCACATATTTTTCATGCTCCGTGTTTGAAAAATTGGTTGAATAGGAACATAGGCAGGAATGGATGTCCCATGTGCAGGACTCCGATTCAGGTACTTCTTTTTGTTGGCAATAATCTTCTTATCTTGGTTGATTGATTATACCATTAACTTGTCTTTTGCTTCTTCTACAGTAGGAATTAAGGAAGAGCATGCATGCAAGAGATGAGAGGATCGAGGTCTCAACAAGTTTATTCTATTCTTTGGAATCATTTACCTTCTATTTTCATCATTTTAATAAAACTATTTAGTTCTAATCACATGGCAATGAGGAGGACAAGGATCATCTTCTATTCTTTTGATTATCATAATTAAAACAAATTACCATCAAACACCAACAAAGAATTTTGCTCTCCATTTTTCTGAGCTAGGTTTCATGAGCAAACAAAGAGCTTTTTGTAGAGACAAAACTCCAGACCTTTATTTTTCTATATCAACTCCACAGTATCAGGCATACATTTTGTTTCAAGAAAAAAAAAATGCAAGGTGTGAACTTCACCATTCCTTCCGGTGTATATCTTAAAATACCCTAAACCCTTGACCTGCAAATCAAGAGAAGAAGAAGCTGTAGGCACTCAAAAAGAGGCTTGGATAGTTTTCTAAACAAATCCCTCCCTCCACGCAATGTTTCAGTTTTGGAGTTAATTTTATGTTACGTGTTCTCAAAAGGTTCCTTTTATGTCATCTTTTTTTCCAACCACCAATGCCCAGCCCGGACATGGCGAAAATAGGCTCACACCACCATTTTGAGAAAAAGATGATATAAATGGAATATTTTAGAATCCATGACGTAAAATAAGTCGAAAATTCAAATATTGCAGAAAGGCACTGTTGCATGGAACATAATATTTCCTGTGTGACTGACTTTCTAAAAAAATGTATGTAGAGATGTTGTGCATGATTTACCTTTGTCAAATGAAAGCTAAAGCAATCATTGTTGTTCGTCTGAGTCAGAAGAACTAGAATCAGAAGTGTGGTTACTTCTGATTGCTGGAAACAGCCGTTGGTGAACATCTGCCAACTGTTTTTTATGAGCATCCGGAGAACTTGGGGTCTCTTTTCTCTTAACCTTTGCTGCAGCAGCTGTCAAAGACTCTTTGACTTCTTTACATACCTTTTCTAACATTATCAAAAGATCACGGACAATTGTAAACAGCCTCAACCCTTCCTCTTTTACGGAATTCCCATGGAAATACTCTGCTGTGCTTTGCACCAAACCCATAATTCTCTTCTCTTCACTCCTAAGGAATGGAATGTCGGTATCTGCTTGTTCCACAAAACTAACTAGCGTCGAGTGGAACTCGCTATCTTCATCCAAACTCTTCATCTCAGTTTTAAGAAATTCTTTAGCTTTTCTCAACGATTTCTCAAGATTAGTGACTGTGGCTGTTACTCCGTTCGCATCTATAATTGCTGCCTTTTTGACATCCTGAAGCTCATCATCTAGCCCTGACACCACTTGAAGGCCAAGGCTCCGGTAGTATTCTTCTGAATTTTCAGAAAATTGTTCAACATAGTCCTCTGATTTGAAGCTAGAAGAACTATGGCTTTCTCTTGCTACACGCGCAGCCCGTATTCCTTCAGAGCGGATGATTTCTTGGACAACAAAGTGCAATAGAGTCGTCTTCCCATCCGTGCCCTTCACATCCGATAACTTAAGCAGTGTGTCCAGCTTAAATGCTTGTGCCCCGCCTCGGTATGTACCATCGTTCATGCGGTTTCCAGTTTTTAGAACAGCTTCCAAAAGTTTCAGAAAAAGCCGGCTGCTTTTGAGTTGATTGCAAGCTACCTGCCATTGAACAAAGCCAACTTTGAGCTCAGCTCAACTCACTTAAAATTGGGTGTATTAATGACATAACTTTTCCAGGTTGTCACATGATACGAAATCAGAAATAAGTTGTTTGCATTGAGCTACTTACCTCAAGAGTTCGATAGGATTGTTTGATGTTGGATACTTCCTCTTGAAGACTACTCATGAACAATAATGATTCAAGCCGCTTGAAAGCAAATGGTATCTCAACCAACACTTTAAGGAATTGCTCCGCAGGACCTAAGTGAGTGGGATCACCATCATATAATCTCAGCTTCAGCTCTTCATCAGTTGTTGGTGCCATCTTCAACAAAGTCTGGATAAGCTCCGCTGGAAGTTCATTGCCTGATCAATATATTAGACTTCCTGATTAATGAATTTGGCCCATCATGCTATCAACATAAATAATTGAAGAAAGTTAAATGATAACTATCCAACTTCAACTGCAGATGATCATGAGTGGAAATTGAAATGTTTCTAGGAATCCATTAAAAATCAGATCTTTAACGTTGAAGGAAAAAAACAGAGTGATACGTACTAGTACCTTCTTTGAGAGCATCACAAACCTCTTCAGGAGTCAGATTCAGCGCTCGAAGAAGAATGGATAAATTCTGTGCTTTCTTGGAGTCAATGATCTGAATGTATTGGGGCGAATTATCGAAGGCCAGTGGTTCTTTCCTCTGTTCTTTTTTGTTCTTATCAGCAGAGGCATATCCGAAGAGGGATTCCATCATATCTTCGTTGAACCTGAATTTCACCCATTTATTGTCATGCAATTAGATTATTCAACCCTTGCTAATACAATTGTCCAAAAAACAAGGAGAGCAAAATACTGATTTCAACTTACTGAAAAGATCCAGTTTTTATCTCATGCCAGACCATGTCATGTTCAGGGCTTGCAAGAACCTTATCCCAAAAGAAAGGCTTCAACTTGGCCTTTGGGGCTTGAGAATCGCCTCCACTGTTTCCTCGACGATGAGGTGGCAGTGGAGGTGGTTTCAAGTTCGCAGGAGGTATGGCCTGAACAGCTTTGGGTAGCAGTGGTGCAGGTGCTTTAGGAGCTGGGGGCGGAGGAGGTGGAGGTGCAGGGGGTGGTGGTGCATGTGGAGGAGTGATTGCTTCTTTTCCTTGCGGTGGTTTCAACTGTTGCAATGTGTCATTAGTTTGAATCAAGACATCTGATCGCTTTCCCTCAGTGTCTTTGAAATCAACCACCACTGTAATGTTCTTTCCAGCAACTGATGATTTCTTCACACTATTTACAAGCACCTTTTTCTTATGTGACGGATTTCTGAAAACTTGAGACTTCTTGATAGGATCTGCGATTCAGACATGCCACAAATATTTAACGGATTGTAAGAAGTACAGCTTTGGCAAATTGGCAATACAAAAGGTTGAAAGAGATCGTACCGGTTGAGATGTTGTTCATGTACAAGTTGAGAAGAGGTTTCTCATATTTTATTACATCTGTTTTATCCAATTTTCTCCTTTTGTGAGTAAGACAGCACCATCCCAGCAATGAAACAAGGAGTAGGACTGCTAATGCAGCGCTGACAGTCATTCCAATGGTCAAATTTATTTTGTATTCACTGCTCCCTTGATCACCTGAATAGAGAGGTTGTGGGGAATAACCATGCTTTCTCAGTGCAGGAAAATTACTTGGAGAAGGAGCCTGGGATTTTGGAGAAGGTTCTTGAGGAGCTGAAACAGGCGACTTGCTTTTGGGCCAAGGCGCTGGGGATGGAGTCTCAGAGGAGCTTTGTGAAGGCGCTGGAGCAGGAGAAGTGTGCTTCGATGCTATAGGTCCTTGAAGAGGATCATCATATACGAGATACCTTCTTCCATGAGTAGGGATGACGCGCTGAATATTTTTCCTTCTCAAGCAAGCCAAAAGGGTATCTTTTGCCTGAGGAGTGAGCCTGCTAAGAGCTTCATGAACATGTGATTTCTTATCTTCAGAAACATAATCCAATTCTTTAAAATCAAAAGACTTGAAAAATCCTTTAGGTTCAAACAAATTCAACTCTTTCCCGCATCTGATCATAAACTGGGATGCCTGTAGCAAAAGAGATCAATCAGATTGAAGAAGAAATGGATGTAGCACAATGTCATACAATAAACTGCACTAAAAGCTGATGGGAAACTGAATTTGTTCTTCTCTTCCCGTACCTGTATCACACTACATTTTCATCAAATATATATTCAGATCGGTATTTTGACACTGTTTCGTCATCAGGTTCGTATAAAACACTTCAAACAAATGCGTGACAAATGACATAGAACGCCGCTTAATAAAACTGGTTGTTCAACGAAAGCCTATAATTGCAAGCATGGGAGTACCCATCACCAATCAACATGTAACCTTGCACAATTTCCACACAAAATCTTGAGTTTCTCAGTCATACCTCATCCAGGCGTATCACGGGCGATACCCAAGGAGCTTCA
Source organism: Umbilicus rupestris (assembly GCA_963678935.1). Classification (NCBI taxonomy): domain Eukaryota; kingdom Viridiplantae; phylum Streptophyta; class Magnoliopsida; order Saxifragales; family Crassulaceae; genus Umbilicus; species Umbilicus rupestris. Next base: position 1,671,195 of record OY787611.1, on the reverse strand, counting down.
TTAATGGTCAATGAGTGCAAAGCTTTCCTCTTTCCACCTCCTACACTCCCTGTTGCTATTTCAGACACCAAAAATATGTAAATGATCACTACAAGCCCTAGCCTTGTTCTGGTGTTCATCCTTTGCATCAAAATCTGTCTCAATCCATCCACAACAAACACTATTCATTTCATCTATCACCGGAATTCCTCACCAAATCCCAGAAAGTTTAAAATCACAAGGGGTTAACCAAACTCCAAAAAGCTAAGATACCCACAATGCCTTAGAAATTATTATGGATAGCACCACGATGGATGGATGAATGAATGGTGCCTATAAACATAAACATGCACCAATCAGGAGATGGATCAACTGAGAGCGGAGAGGAGGAGGAGGGTTTAAAGAATCAGGCTAAACCCAGATCTGAAAGATTTGGGGGGTTGCGGAAGAATCAGACAATGAAATTTAAATCATTTAAACCGGGAAAGGTATAAAATCGTTGTCGAGGGGAGATATGGCGATTTCGATCTCCGGAATGTTTTGTTTGAATTTACGGAGGGAGGGCAGAAAAATGACGCGTGAAATCTGAAAGACAAAACAACGTGGGAACGACAACCATTCTCTCATCTCATCTTTGTTGGTTCAAGGTCTTGTTGTCGATTGAGGACCCCAAAATTTCGAAATCCTTCAATTTCACCCTCGGCATTCCCCATTTCTTGAAGCTATAAAATTGCAACAAAAATTTATGACAACTGCAGTTCCATTCTATGGGATCTCGGCCTCAGCATTCCTTTTTTTTATTTCTTTCATAGTGGCAGTTTCCTAAAAACTAAGTTTTATATTTGTCGTCGTAAATCAATTTTGACAAATACGGTTTGTGCCTTTTATATGGCATTAACAAATGTGGCTTCAGGGGAAATGAAAGAAGCTCGGTTTCAATGAAACAAATGATATGAGAGAAGTGCGTTGGATGAAGCTACGGGGATAATAGTCTTCAAAATAAGTGTGCGGTTCACCAACATTAATAAAGTTGGCCCTATCTATCATTTCAAAGTCTCATATTGAGATAGATTTAATTATATCGAAACTGGTGAAGCACACGAATGGATACCTCTCATCTAGCCAAGCCAGAGAAAGCCTTTCATGTGACAATTCTGATGAGCATCTTTGAATCTACAGTTGAATGATAAGAGCCAAACAAAATTCAGATTTGAGCTGCTAATTGTTCTGAAGCAGGCAAAGAAAATTCAGATACATAACTCTCTCTCTACCTTAACATCAAAGAAAAAGTCTCATCTGATTTCAACCCCAACTATCCTCTCAATTTTTACAGACTTCACTATATTCTTATATATTTAATATATGTTAACAGTAACAAAATCAGGGGATGTAGCTCAGATGGTAGAGCGCTCGCTTAGCATGCGAGAGGTACGGGGATCGATACCCCGCATCTCCATTTTGCTGCGTTGCATTCGATCGGATTCCGCATATCAACTAGATAAAATTATTATTGCTGTAACTGCTGATTTGAATGAATACAAATAGTATTTAACCGAATATTAGAACCTGTTTATTGGAAAAATATTTTTCAAAAGGCATAGAACCAAACGAACACAAGAGTTGTATTAGGGTTTAAAGTGCGTGTTAAGCTTGCTCAGATGGCAGCAGCCAGCATCATCCATGCAAATGCAAAAGATGCAACATAGCTGATTTTGTACGCTGAGGATGGTTGAGGAGTTGGTGTCACTTTGGAAACAGTTGGAGATGGTGCCCCAACCTTCGGGGTACTTGTAGGTGATTTCGCAGGTGTGGGTGCAGATTTTGGAGTATGAGTCTTTGGCGGTGGAGATGAAACTGGTGGGGATGCCGGGGTGGTGGTTGGTGGAGTTGCAGGTGGTGGGGTTGCAACTGGTGGAGTTGCAGGTGGTGGAGTTGCAACTCGAGGTGGTGGACTGGCTACTCGAGGTGATGGTGGAGTTGCTACTCGAGGTGATGGTGGTGGAGTTGCAGCTCGAGGTGATGGTGGTGGAGTTCCAAGTGGGGGTGATGGTGGTGGGATTACAGGTGATGGCGGAGGTGGTGATGATGAAGAAGATCCCAATACGTCAACTTGAAGCTTCATTCCTTGATCGCAATGGCCTATTGTTCCACAGATGAAATACCTATTCCCCACAGCAGTAAGTGAAATAGTTGTGCTTCCACTACTGTCGGAGCTTATCGGAGATGAACCCGTGCACGATTCATAGTCCACTTTCAACACCTCAAGCACACCATGATTCGGGAGATATGTAAAAACTGCAAACATTCACAATCATTATAACTTTATCGCCATAATCTTTAACACACCAATGTGTATGCACCAAGCTTACCAAGTTTGTCCCCAACCTTGAATGTTTTCCCAGAAACCCATGTTGTATAATCTCCGCCAGAACTCCAACCATCAGCGTCCCCGACTGTGTAAGATGTGGCCTTGGCCATTGTCATAAGCATGGCTGCCACAGCCAAGCAGCTCACCGTGCTCCTTACCATTCCCATCTTTTCTGAGCTCGGAGAAATGATAGACAATGATATACGGTGTATGTAGTAGAGAGAATGAGGAAAGCAAGCTTCACTGATTCAGAGACATGTTTAGATAGGATGATGTGGTGAGCATGACTGACACAAGTTGTTTTGTGTTAAAAATGTGCAACTGAGTGAGTATTTTTATGCGATCATGAATGTCACCATGCGAAGGTATGACTTTATCTTCATCATTATACCTCGTCTGAATGAGCTGCTGCAAATAACATCTTAACATGATATGTTGTTGTGGTGAAGATGATCTTTCAATTTAAATAGGCTTCTGTTACAACATTCCCATCACGTTGACACATTTTTGGAGTCAGCTCTCTCTCCAAAACATGTCCCATTGTTCACGTGGACAGATTTTTGGAGTCAGCTCTTTTCGCCTTACACCTTATTGTAATTCAGATTGGGCAGCATGTCCTATTTCTCGAGGCTCTTTATCGGACTATTTTATAATGTTGGGTACTTCACCAATATCTTGGAAAACAAAGAAGTAATCTACCGTTTCTCGTTCATGTGCAGAAGCAGAGTATTGTGCTATGGCTACTACATGTTATGAGCTTGTATGGCTTAAATCGTTTCTTCATTTGCTTGGAATGCTGTATCTTGCACCGATGAGACTTCTATGTGACAATCAGTCCGCTTTGCATATTGCTTCTAATCCAGTTTTTCACGAAAGAATAAAAAAACATATCGAAATTGATTGTCATTTGTGCGTGATCTTCTTCAAGCAGGTACAATCAGTACTTTCTACGTCCGTTCGCCAGATCAAATGGCGGATATATTCACTAAAGCCCTGGGAAAACAACAGTTTGCTTATCTACTCAACAAGTTGGCATTCGAGATCTACATGCTTCAACTTGAGGGGGAGTATTAGAAGGATTTATTATACACATTTATTTAGTTCTTTCTTTTCATCTTTTCATTTCTTGTATTTATCTTTTTAGGTGATTGATGTATATAAACACATTGAATCAATGAGAACGAAAAGAACAAATTATCTCACAATCATATTCGTAAGTTTCTTCAATGAGGAAACATTCTCAGAGATCACAGTTAAAGGCTTGCCATTGCATTATCAGGATCACAAAAAATTGAGATTCATTTCAAAGTTCATGAGTACATACGTGAAAGGGTTTACTCGTAAACCCGATTCACATTTGTCAAACCAAATACAGCGACATCAAAACAATGATATATAAACGGTGTACTTTTAATGTTAAATGAAAATATTGATCTAGATGATATTTTTAAAAAATAAAAAAATTATGTCATATTATAAATTCAAAACGCAAATCAATCTCGCACCAGATCGTAATTAATTGAATTTTGTTATGTTGCATTCGATCGGATTCAACTAGATAAAAATTTTGGTGTAAGAGCATCTACAAGTGCCTCATGTAAAGAGGTCCATTAGGTATAATAGCCCACTTATATACAGTTTCTCATCTCCAACGCAAGTATAATATTATCTATAATTTTAGAGAAACAATGTTCGGATCGCCAAATCTGCTATCTTCAGAGGATCGTTATCCAGTTTTGTTGTTGTGGAGCGCAAGTATTTGCGAGTGTAGAAGAACGAAAGAAATTAGGGCTCGAAATCTAACTTTCATCTTCTGGTCGCTACAGGGAGTGGCATAGCTTGTGTCTCCGACTAGATCCTTCTCAAGGTAACCCCCATCGAAGTCCTTCATCGACTTGGGTTCCTCTCCGACCAAATCCTTCCCAAGTTAATCCTCATCCTTAAAGAGGTTGTCTTCTTTTTAATGTTATGATATTGTATCTTTAATTTGTCGTGTGTGATTATGTATTGTTTAGGTCTTTTGAAAGATAGGGCGATTGATTGCTTTTCAGCATATGCTGATTTCTGCCATGGTTGATATTTTTTGCTGGTAATGCAAAGTTTGTGTACTTGACGATGTTCTAATAAGGTTGGCAGCATACTTTGAGATCAATGAACCAATTCACCCTGAAGATTTATAAATAATATGATGTGCTACTTGTTGATTTATCATTAGTTTTATGTTTTTGAATTTGAGGGTTCAGGTTGATTTTTGCACTGTTCTTAAAGGCTTGTTCGAGTTGTTTGGATGTTTGGATGGTAGCGCGCTCTCATTTCTCTCTGAATTAGAGAGGTTGTTTATGATTTTAGTTCCGTTAAGTGTCATCTGTTGTTTGTGTATGCTAAATATAGTGATGCTTGGATTAGCTTTCACAAGAACACAGACATACACCGGCTTATAGATTCTAATCGTGCCAATGGAGTTTTATCTACGGATGTTACATCACAAGTAACATTTTCTTTTCTTTTTCATTAATAAGTAACAGTATTTTGCCAATAGCTCTATGATAATTTATGACATTGCGCTAGGATTATGAGTCCCATGCTCTCTATCTACATAAAAGAGTTTTGTTGCACATGTAGACTGCTGAGTGATAGGATCGTGATTAGTAATAACACCCTAGGTATAGGAACTGTTAGGAACCTAAACTTAGTTGGCAGGTACGTGTACCTCAGAGTATCAATGCGCAGCGGAATTCGTCTAAAGATTATTTTATTAATTTATAGACTGTACAAATACTTACACTATTCGTACACAAGTAATAGTATCGCTAACTATCACAAAATCAAGTCACCTAAGCCTGATGATCTCGGATCACCAATCGCGACTTCCAGAGACAAGTCCCTCCAACGATTCCCCGAATCGTCCACTCGTCTCCCACACTCCAAAGGCTAGCTCTTGATGCACGGATGGCTTACTCAAGCTTCTGCTCTCCTTTCCTTGATTCGTCAGTGCGTGTCTGTGTGTATTTGGTTGCTTCATCCCTTTACTTTTAATGTGCAACCAGAATATACATCAGGATCACGACCTCCGAGATTTTCGGATCTACTTCCTTAAATCTCTCCAACAATCTCTGTGACTTAGAGATTTTCGATCCTCCAAGAATCTCTCCGAGATTCTCTTATCACGTTGTCCGTGATTCTCTCAACTGATCGGTTGACTCGATTCTGACTTCTTTTCCTTCAAGTCCCTCTGTGTCCAACACGGGTTCTTGTCCCTCGCTCAACTCTCTGCCTTAGAGTCCTTCTGTCCATCCGATGATCCCATCCTGGTACAGGTTCCTACACACTCAACTTAAAGTGTTAGTCGAGTGTTGTCATCATCAAAATCACACGGGGTACATGATCCTCAGGATCCAACAATTTCTCCCTTTTTGATGATGACAAACACTCAGAGACAAGACATGACAATCAACCGACAAGCAATACTAGTCATCTACCCACTGAATCATAAATGGGAACAATTCCCCCTAAGCCCAAGCAAGGACTTGCAAGTAGTATCAAGAACAGATACCTGACATGATTCCCCCTGGATAGATATCCCACTAACTCTTCCCCCTTTTGGCATCATCAAATAAGGGTTAGATAGGTAAAACACATTAGCCATCAATAGAGTTAGTCAAAACATGCAATAAAATTGAAATCATGCAAACTTCAAAATTAAATGCAAAATGTCAAGAGTGCAAAGTTCAGGGAAAAATGAAAAGATTAATGCGGTGGGGAGCAAGGAATGGGTGAGTCTATGACGGCGAAAGGTATTGGCATTCTCTGATTCAGGTTCTTGAACCTGACCCGGATACTGCCTGACAATCTTTGTCACCGCCTTATCGACTGCTTTCTTCACGGCACCAAACTCTGAGTTCAGCCGTGCCATCCTTTCCTTCAACTCCAAGATCTCATCCTCGATCTTCTGAAGTTTCCGCTCCACACTAACTTTTTCATCATTTTTAGGTTCCTGAACCTCAACTTCATCACCCTCATCGAACAGTCCACCATCCAGCTTTCTCAGTAAAGATCAATCCATCTTTTTAAAGACACTGGGATAGAACTTCTTGACTGTGGAGATCTCATCCTCTGGGTTCCCATACACCTGATGGTCTCGAGGATCTTGACCTCCTCACTGTCCTCCGAGGCGGCATCCTTCTCGGATTCCCCCCATCATGGTCTGAGGTGTTTCCTCAGTCCTCATCTCTTCCAGCTCCTCCAGAGCTCTTTGAATGAGGGCATCTGAAGCATCCACTCCCTTGGTGCTTCCTTCAGGATTAGGTTCCTTCTCCGAACCATCCAGGTTCTCAACCTCCACCTCATCGGGCGGACTGCTGAACACCTCAGCAACATCAACCTCCTGGTTCGTTCCTGAACCTCCTGCAACCACTGGCATCTCCGCATCCTGGGTACCTTCGACGGTCGGTCCCTTGACCGTCGGCTGGTCCGCAATATCCTTTGCGTCCCCATTGCATCTGGACAGGTATCTGACTGGTACACATACCTCAGTGTTCACTCAAGTACCTGGATCTGATCTCTGACCTGAACAAGTGAATGTCATACCCATACCTTTTCATAGACTCCTCAAGGGGCGTTGTGATGGATCGGCTTAACCGAAAAGGTTATATAATGTAACAACATCACAACTGAAATCACTCATTTAAATCACACAAGATGTACCTCGAGTGTTTTTCGAGTCTCAAATGGGTATATGGCTAAGGTGGCTTAGTACACTTCCTTCATGCGGTTTGTGAGGTTCAAGATCCGGAAGGTACATAGGCTAGGAATGAAAGAAATTCCAGCACAAACAAGACAGTTTCACATTTAATCGAGAAGTGAGACATGCAATCAACTTATCACACATTTGACAGGATCACATACCTCAGGCTAACATGCATAACTACTCTACCCCTACTCTAACCAATCATTGAAGGTTAAGTTAGAGGTACCTCACTGAGTAGATATCATGCCAAGCGCCATCCTGAACTTCTCGAAAGGCTCCCTGCTCAGAGGCTTGGTGAAAAAGTCAGCCACTTGTTCCTCTCGAACTGATGCAACTCCTCATGCATCGCCTGAACCTAGTCGGGATCCTTGAGTGCATCCTGGACTGTCTTGGGTTCCATCAGGGACACGAACGCAGTCTGAACTTGTTCCCCCTGAAATGCAGAATAACAATGAAAATCTTGAAGTCTAGTATTAGGTTGACTAACCCGAGTACTTCTTCTCAGTGGAATCACATCTCCTATGGCTTCCACATCATTGTTATCACCCTCAGATACTTGATCTGGTTCAAGTACCTGACTCTGATCCTCATGATGTTCGTCCGGTACCTGTACCTCGGCTGGCTCTTCAGCAGCAACACCTGGATCCTGATCAGCTTCCTCCTGATCCCCATCAGCACCCTCTTGTGCTGGAACATCAACACCTCCTTTTGTTGAAACACCTTCTGTGTTATCTGCATCTGACCGTGCTAACATAAAAATTTCCTCAACAGGTTCCTGTCTGACCTGAACTTCCACAGGTTCCGGAACCTCTGCAGGATTTCCTGGCATGACACTCTCGTCAAAGACCACGTGTACACTTTCTTCGACTCTCCTAGTCTTCTTGTTGTACACCTTGTAGGCTTTACTATGTGCTGAATACCCTACGAACACCCCTTCATCGCTCCTCGGATCTAACTTCCCAAGTTGATCTTTCCCATTGTTGTGAATGAAGCACCTGCACCCAAATACTCTCAAGTGAAATATGTTAGGTTTGCGTACCTTCAACAACTCATACGGAGTTTTATTCAGAAGCGGCCTTAAGTAGGCTCTGTTCAGCACATAACACGCCGTGTTCATTGCTTCTCCCCAAAATCTTTTTGGTAGGCCACTTTCCAGCAACATGGTCCTGGTCATATCTTCCAGGGTCCTGTTCTTCCGCTCAACTACCCCATTCTGCTGTGGAGTCCTCGAGGCTGAAAAGTTGTGTTGAACACCTTGCCTAGCACACCAGCTGACGAATTGCGCGTTGTCAAACTCAGTACCATGATCTGATCTGATACTCTTGAGTTTCTGAACGAGGGACATCTCCACTGTCTTGGCCCAAGCTTCGAACTCCTCAAATACCTGAGTCTTAGAGGACAGAAAAATGGTCCACGTGAACCTGGAATAATCATCAACCAGTACGAACACATACTTGTTCCCTCCAATGGTCTGAGTTCTCATTGGCCCGCATAAATCCATATGCACCAACTCCAAAGGTCTACTGGTACTCACGACCTTCTTTGGCTGAAATGAGGTTCTCGTCTGCTTACCCCTGGTACAAGCAACACATACCTGATCGGGTACATGTCCCACCTCTGGTAAACCACGAACAAGTTCCAGTCTTTGGAGCTTTTTCATTAACCTCAGATTAACATGGCCCAGACGCCTGTGCCATAAGCTGGAGTCATCTATCCTAGATGACAGGCAGAGGTACTCATCCGGATCCCATTCCGGATCGGTCTTGTATACCCCATTTTCAACCGTGCCCTTGAGAAGAATCTTACCTGTACTCAGAGACTTCACATAGCACCCATTAGTGGTGAAAACAACCTTGTTGTTTCCCCCTTGACAAAGTTGAAATACACTGAGTAAATCAAACTTTAAATTGTGAACAAAATTCACACCATCAATACTAACCTTCTTATTCAAACTCACCATACCTATTCCGAAGATCTCTCCTTTACTTCTATTTCCAAAAGTAATGGAACCTCCGGAATGCTGCTGCAGAGAGGAGAAATGGTCCATCCTTCCAGTCATGTGACTTGAGCACCCGCTGTCTACATACCAGGGACCTGTTCCTCTCCCCACCTGCACACAAACAATCAGTTCTTAGGAACCCAAATTGGCTTAGCCTTTTTGGGTTTCCTATCTGAATTAGAATCAACATAGGTAATGAGTTTTGAAGAATTAGTATTTGATTTGACAGTAGGATCTCTCCGGGTACTTGTTCCTTGCATGGAACCACCAGGTCTCTGAACCTTGTCTTTGGAGGTTTGCCTCGCAGCACACCTCGCCCAAAATGTCCCTCCTTCCCACAGTGGAAACAGATCTTCTTCTTTCTAAAATTCTCCTTATCAGAAATCTTTTTCTTTTATTTGCTGAAATTTATGCCGGCTGGTCTCTGTCCCTGAGCAAACTTTGTCCAAATATGGTAACCCTTACCATATGTCTTAGCCTCATCTCCTAGATCCACCCTTACCCGTGGAGTACTCCTGGGCTCTCCAGCTTTCTGAGCTCTCCTTGCGATGGTAACATCACCATAACCCAGACCTGGTTTGGACTTCTTTGTTTTGTGAACATTTGCCTTCGCCTTAATACCGGGTTCAAGTACCTACAATCTGGAAACACCACTTTGTTTCCCAGCAAGTTCCCTCTGAAGTTGCCGAATCTTGGCAGACTTCTCATCAATTTGAACATCTTTTTCAGCAATAATATCAGTTAACTCATCATATTTATCACAAAGACTTTGAATGATAAGCAACAAATCAGCACTTGATTTAAAATCTGAAGACATAGAGGAATGTTTTACCTCTGATGTAGATGACCCTCCCTTGGCCATAAGACACAAGTTCCTTCGTGAGGACTTGTTCCTGCACTGACTCTCCGAGTCACTGTCTTCTTCCGAGTCGCCCCATGCGGCGATCATTGCCCTCTTATCTTTTGATTTTTCATCAGCTGATTTCTCCTTGTTGGACTTGTCCTTCTGTTTCTTCCAACAATCTTTGGCAAAGTGACCCTTTTTGCCACAATAAAAGCACTCATCAGTCTTCTTTGCAGTGCGCTTAGAAGATGAACCCTTCGGATTGAATCTCAGGTTCGCTTCCTTCAGTGCCTTAGTCAGAAGTACCAACTCAGATTGGTCTCCTGTTTTTCCTTCCGGCTCAGGTTCCTTCCCTTTGGACTTCCGGGACTTCTCTTTCTCAGTAACCAGTGCAACTTGCTTGGCTCCTTTCTGAGGTTCACGTCCCTCGAGCTTGCATTTTTCAATGAGCATGTTGCTTTCCAGTTTGGAAACCAGCTCTTCCAACGTGATTCTCTTTGTCTCAGCAAGGGCAGCCAGAGTCCTTGAGATGTCATCCCATTCTGGATCGAGTCCTTGTAGGAAATGATGAGTAACTTCCCATTGCTCATACTCCTTTCCCAGTCTTGAAAGGATTGACAGACACCCTTGAAACTTTGAATGGTAGCCATGTATAGATTCACCCTTAGCTTGACGAAGGCTGTTGTACTTCATCTGGGCAGTGAGGATCCTGTTCCTCCTGACATCTGTAGAACCATCATAGATCCTCCTGAGAGCATACCAGACCTCTGACGGGTCTGTGTAGATCAGGACCTTGGCAAGATCACCTGGTTCCAGTGCAGAATGAAGTACCTTCATGGCCTGAGCATTCTTTTGCAGCTTTTTAAAGTCCGCGGTAGTGTAAGCAGCTCGTGCTTTCTCCTTGGTTTTGTCTGTATCATCCATAATGAGTTGTTTACCCTGTTCAATGATCTGCCAGACCTCACCATCCAGCGAGAGGACATGTTCCTCAAATCTGATAGCCCACGAGTCATATTCGCCTGCCTTCAACTTTGGAGGGGTTGCAAACGAATCACCTGACATACCTGCAATGCTAATCAAAATCTAGAACCAGTGGCTCTGATACCAATTGATAGGATCGTGATTAGTAATAACACCCTAGGTATAGGAACCTAAACTTAGTTGGCAGGTACGTGTACCTCAGAGTATCAATGCGCAGTGGAATTCGTCTAAAGATTATTTTATTAATCTATAGACTGTACAAATACTTACACTATTCGTACACAAGTAATAGTATCGCTAACTATCACAAAATCAAGTCACCTAAGCCTGATGATCCTGAATCACCAATCGCGACTTCCAGAGACAAGTCCCTCCAACGATTCCCCGAATCGTCCACTCGTCTCCCACACTCCAAAGGCTAGCTCTTGATGCACGGATGGCTTACTCAAGCTTCTGCTCTCCTTTCCTTGATTCGTCTGTGTGTGTCTGTGTGTATTTGGTTGCTTCATCCCTTTACTTTTAATGTGCAACCAGAATATACATCAGGATCACGACCTCCGAGATTTTCGGATCTACTTCCTTAAATCTCTCCAACAATCTCTGTGACTTAAAGATTTTCGATCCTCCAAGAATCTCTCCTAGATTCTCTTATCACGTTGTTCGTGATTCTCTCAACTGATCGGTTGACTCGATTCTGACTTCTTTTCCTTCAAGTCCCTCTGTGTCCAACACAGGTTCTTGTCCCTCGCTCAACTCTCTGCCTTAGAGTCCTTCTGTCCATCCGATGATCCCATCCTGGTACAGGTTCCTACACACTCAACTTAAAGTGTTAGTCGAGTGTTGTCATCATCAAAATCACACGGGGTACATGATCCTCAGGATCCAACACTGAGTTTAGCACATGTAAGCTCTATCTATGCTGACAATTGACCTGGAAACATTTACCAAAACATTTAAGTTTGTAGGTGTGATACTTATTAGGTGTCTACATATTCAATGAGTAAACTTATAATGAGTGAAGTGGACAATAAAATGAATATTTTTTTCTGATGGCTGCCAAAATAGTTCAGTGACTGCATTTTGATGCTAGCTAGATTGTGTGGTTCTTATTTTGATGCTATTATTTCACAATGACCGTTGATTGAATACTAAAACTTACTCTTTGTTTCTTTTATGTTCCTGAACATATTTCTAATTGGTTATGACTAAAATTGGTTGAGCTTGTGAAGGAGACTCCTGGTTAATCATTTGCTCTTTGTCTTTGTGATTTGCCTAGAAATGTGGCTTTTGGATCATGGCAACTTTATGTAATAGAAAATTTCATCCGAGTTATGTTATGTTTTGGAAAAATAGGTGTCCCAGTTAGGCAATGTCTACTATTGTTTTTAGGATGAGATACTGAGCAACGCAGTTCAATGATTTAAAGGAAAAACTTGGAAAAATAAAGGTGGGCTAAAAACGAACTCTTCTACTTTTGAATACAGTTGCGCCTTTGTTTTCCTTTTTCTGTAAGGAACATGCTAAGGAGATTTTTTTTTTATCAGCTTGTCCATGTTTAATGTGTTGATTGTTTGTAGATGAGTATCAACAATGTTTTTTAGTAAATCAAGTGAATTATGTTGAGGTTTATTAATATTAGATTATTCAAAAAACCAAAGGGATAAAGGGATGGATGTAGACTCCTTCAATTTCGAGTCATCCCCACATGTGGACTAATTTTGGACATTCTATGATCTTTATACTTCAGTACTCCACAAATTTTTGGAAAATTGTCTTTCTCACAACAATTGAAGTGATTTTTCATACATCTGCAAGGTCACCATAATTGCATCCATATTAACATGTGACTAGCCGCACGACTAATCTGTAGGTGGGAGGCCAGTTTGCACGCAACACAAATTTATACGATGGAAGAGATAATGTATAGCGAAGAATATCACGAAATGACGAGCTACATTGCCATTGGATATTTGTCTGAAGTCTCAAAAGTTAAAGCTAGCGCTATTTCTTCATCCATGCACAAATGAATGAGTGCATGGATGAAGAAATAAGGTTTTCAATTATAGTCATTTAAATTTATTTTCTAAATATACATAATCATTATGCATAATTCCATTGGAGCACAAACTATTTTTCATCGTCTAAATTATACATAACCAATATAATACTATATTTTACCCAATCATTTTACATTCGATTGGAGATGCTCTAAGTGCTGATTTGAATGAATAGAAATAATATTTAACCGAAATAACTGATTATTAGAATGTGTTTATTGGAAAAATATTTTTCAAAAGGTATAGAGCCAAAGGAACACAAGAGAAATAAGTCACAGAGTGTATTAAGGGTTTAAAGTGCGTGTTGAGCTTGCTCAGATGCAACAGAGCTGATTTTGTATGCTGAGGATGGTTGAGGAGTTGGTGTCACTGTGGAAACAGTTGGAGATGAAGCCCCAACCTTTGGGATACGTGTAGGTGATTTCGCAGGTGTGGGTGCGGATTTTGGAGTATGAGTCTTTCGTGGTGGAGATGCCGGGGTGGTAGTCGGTGGAGTTGCAACATAGCTGATTTTGTATGCCGAGGATGGTTGCGGAGTTGGTGTCAATTTGGAAACAGTTGGAGATGGAGCCCCAACCTTTGGGGTACTTGTAGGTGATTTCGCAGGTGCTGACACTGTGGGTGCGGATTTTGGAGTATGAGTCTTTCGTGGTGGAGATGCCGGGGTGGTAGTCGGTGGAGTTGCAACATAGCTGATTTTGTATGCTGAGGATGGTTGCGGAGTTGGTGTCAATTTGGAAACAGTTGGAGATGGAGCCCCAACCTTTGGGGTACTTGTAGGTGATTTCGCAGGTGTGGGTGCAGATTTTGGAGCATGAGTCTTTGGGGGTGCAGAACTCCAACCATCAGCATCCCCGACTGTGAAAGATGTGGCCTTGGCCATTGTCATAAGCATGGCTGCCACAGCCAAGCAGCTCACCGTACTCCTTACCATTCCCATCTTTTCTGAGCTCGGAGAAATGATAGACAATGATATATGGTGTATGTATTAGAGAGAATGAGGAAAGCAAGCTTCACTGATTCAGAGACATGTTTAGATAGGATGATGTGGTGAGCATGACTGGCACAGGTTGTTTTGTGTTAAAAATGCGCAACTGAGTGAGTATATTTTTATGCGATCATGAATGTCACCATGTGAAGCTGAGGAAGGTCTTCATCATTATGCCTCATCTGAATGAGCTGCTGCAAATAACATCTTAACATGATATGTTGTTGTGGTGAAGATGATCTTTTAATTTAAATAGGCTTCTGTTACAACATTCCCATCACGTTGACGGAATTTTGGTTTCCTATTGAGTTTCCTTAAAGATCCGTTTTCAATTAGGAGACATCCCAAACACAAAAAAAAAAGATTGATCTCTTAATAGTTAACAAAAAAAAGATTGTGCCATATTTTTTTATTCTCGGACAACGTATTGGTCAGCCAAAATGTTGAGCAATAAGCTAACACGGGACAAATAAGGCTGGTCATGTGTCAGATTTTGATTGGTTGATTAAAATTTAAGAATTCAAAAATGAAAAAATATTAAACAAAATTTTATAAAAAAATATACCAATAAATTTGTTTTTTTTTTCAAGCTTTATCATTAAATACTCATTTTGCTATGTTTTGAACACACACAAAATTCTCCTCTCTTACTAATTTATTTTAGTTTTTTATCTAATTTTCATTTCTTCTTACAAAAGGTCAACATAATTATGGATTCTAATCATCCTAATTATGGAAAAAAACCAAAGCACTACTCAATATTTTGTCAAGTAAATGCAATATTATTTTTTTGAAAGATAATAAATATTAAATTACAATCCATATGTATTAATAATATTTTGAATATTAATTTCATTTATTAAATAACTTTACATATATTATTATGGTATTTTGAGAAATTTATTATTTAAAAAATATTTATTAATATTGTAATAAGAGATGATGAGAGAGAATGCTATGATCTTTTTTAGGTTCATCATTAAGATGAATATTTGAGAAAAGATTGTGGGATGATAAGAGAGAAAAATTGGTATGATGATCTTTTTTTTAAGATCATTGCTAAATATGGCCTTAGGATTAATCTCAAAAGGTTTTCTAGTTTGTCATATTTAGCTAACTTTCTTCCTAAATCGTCATTGGAAGTGCGGGTTGTCCTTTTTTCTCTTCTGATTTGGCATCTTATTGGCATACGAATCAGATTTTAGATAAACCCCCACTTACAATCAAACTGTTGGTCAAAAAAATAGTTTGTATATGTTTCCAAACATGGGTGCCTTCTGACAGGATCGTGATTAGTTCAAAAACTAAGTAGAGGAACTGTTAGGGACCTAAACTCAGTTTGCAGGTACGTGTACCTCAGAGTGTAAATGCACAGCGGAATTCGTCTAAAGATTATTTTATTAATCTATAGACTGTACAAATACTTACACTATTCGTACACAAGTAATAGTATAGATTACTACTACAAAACAAGTCACCTACGCCCGATGATTCCAAATCACCAATCGTGACTTTCAGAGACAAGTCCCTCCAACGATTCCTCGAATCGCTCACTTGTCTCCAACTCTCCCAAGAACAGCTCTTGATGCGCTGATGTGATTCTCAAGCTCTTGCTGCTCCTCCTTCTCTGAACAATCTCTGTTCAATCGTTCGGGGATCCCAAGCACTTGTAGTTCTTCCCAAACTTAAAGACAAGCACTCAATAATTGCATTTACTCCGTTTACTTATTGCGTGCATAACCTTTTGTGCTTCATCTTGTCCATTTACTCCACGCAATAAATGTCGAATCCATGGAGCTTCAACTTCCTCCGAAGTGCTCGTCCAGCTGCCAACCCAGGTTCGTGTCCCTTGCGTGACTCTCTGAGGTGGAGCACTCTGACCATCCTGGTACAGGATCCTACACACTCATTTAAAGTGTTAGCCGGGTGTTGTCATCATCAAAACCACATGAGGTACATGATCCTCAGGATCCAACATTTTCTCCCTTTTTGATGATGACAAACCCAAATGAGAGAAAAACAAGATAATCAACCGCGACAAACCTCAGTCCTAGTTATCTAACTAGTCAACTATCCACTGAATCAAAAATGGGAACAGATTCCCCCTAAGCCCAAGCAGGGACTTGTAAGCAGTATCAAGAACAGATACCTGACATGATTCCCCCTGGATAGGTACTCCACTACCTCTTCCCCCTTTTGGCATCATCAAACAAGGGTTAGACAGTTAACACATATTAGCCATCAATAGAGGTAGCCACCATATGCAATTAAAATCGAAAGTAACTCAAACTTCAAACTTAAAAGCAAAGAGTCACGGATGTTCATCAAAGTACAGGGAAGAAAAATAGAAGATTAACGCGGTGGGGAGCAAGAAATGGGCAAGTCTTTATGGGCAAGAAGTATTGGCATTCTCTGATTCAGGTTCGTGAACCTGACCCGGACACTAAGCTCATGACTTTGCCAACCATTTCCTTTATCGCCCCAACCTCTGAGCGTACTACAGCCATTTCTTTCTGCAGATTCCCAACACCGATCTCTATCTGTTGTAGCCTCTTCTCAACAGCATCCTTCAGTCCATTTTGAGGAACTTGTTCCTCCTGCACTTCCTCCCCAGCTTGTTCACCCGACTGCTTGGCGACATCTCGAACCCATCCTCGCTCTTCATCAAAAGTTAGCCCCATCTTCTTGAAGATCACCGGCTCAAACTTCTTCACAACAGGAACCTCATCCACGGGGTTCCCGTAAACTTCGTGAAACTGAAGGATTTTCTTTATAAACCGGGCAAAACCGACCATTTTGAAGGAGCTCAGATATTCCATCTGATGAAGAATCAGCTTTGGCAGATTAATGTGCTCCTTTTTGAGCAACTTGTCCAACAACAGAATGTCCTCAAGCTGGACAAAACTGGTCTTCGATCCTCGCTGCATAAAATTTGTCACAAACAGCTTGTGGAGGATCTTGACCTCCACTGACATGTATTTTGTTGGCACTTTCCCTGGTTCTGAGGTCCCATAGATTCGCTCCTGAATAACATACCTCTCTTCAGCCTCGGCTGGCCATACTCCTTTTGTGAAATGGTCGTAGCCGGCATGAGGAATGCCCAGAATGTGTGAAAGATCCAAACTGGAGATCCTTAGATCCTCTCCTTCAAAACTGAAATCCAGATAAACAATATTTCCCTTCACTTCTTTAGTCAGGTTCTTGTAGAATTCCACTACCTTTTCCTGACTCGCTTCCTCCTCTACTTCAAACAAGTTCTGCCACCCCTGAGCCTTAATCAACTCATAAATCCCCTCAAGACGTTGAGCCTTGAATCACTCCGTTGTACACTCTAACTCTTCCAGAGTCTCCTGTTTTCTAAACTTCACCCTCTTGGCTGGAGTCGAGACAGGTTCCTGAACCTCCTCAACAACACTCCGTCAACAATAGTATTGACAGCCTCAGACTCGGAAACCTTACCTTCAGCCTCAGAAGTCTCCTTGGCTGCCGTCGTCGCTTCCGCTGCCTCTGGTACAACAGCCGCTGGGACTTGAGCCTCCAGCGCTAATATCTGAGGCAGGTTCTCCAGACCCTCAGAAGGAGAACTGCTCGCACCTTTGTTAACGCTTGTGGACTCCATCGATCTTCTGAGAAATTTCGGGAGAGAATATGAGAGAAGATTTGCTCGGGAATTTTTGTGAAAGTGTGTCTTGATTTCAAAACCCTAATCCCTCTTTTATGGCAACTTTTGGTAACCGATTCTCCTTGATTTTCAGACCCTGATTTTTCGAATTCTTTTGAATCTGAACAGCCAACTGGTACGCCCATTAACTCTGCTGGTACATATACCTCAGTGTTTACTCAAGTCCTTGGATCTGATCTCGGTCCTGAACCAGTGAATGTCATACCCATACCTTTCAATAGACTCCTCAAGGGACGTTGTGATGGTTCGGCTCAACCGTAAGGGTTATAAAATATAAGAACATCACAACTGAAATCACTCAAATAAAATCACACAAATTTGTACCTCAAGTGAATTGTCCGAGTCTCAAATGGATATGTGGCTAGGGTAGCATGGTACACTTCCTTCATGCGGATTGTGAGGTTCAAGATCCGGAAGGTACATAGGCTGGAAATAAGATATTTTCGAACACCAACATGACACTTTTACTTTTAATCAAGAAGTAAGATATGCAATCAATCTATCACATGTTGGCAGGATCACATACTTCAGGCTAATGTGCATAACTACTCTACCCCTATTCTAACCAGTCATTGAAGTTCATGTTAGAGGTACCTCACTGAGTAGAAATCATGCCAAGTGCCATCCTGAACTTCTCAAAAGGCTCCCTGCTCAGAGGCTTGGTGAAAATGTCCGCCACTTGTTCTTCAGTCCTGCAGGTCTCCATAGAAACAAGTCCCTTTTCTACACAATCCCTAATAAAGTGATGTCTAATTTCTATATGCTTCAACCTACTGTGATGCACTGGATTTTTAGCAACACAGATGGCACTTGTATTATCACAATAGATAGGGATTTGATCAAAGAAAAGGTTGAAGTCACTTAGCTGGTTCCTCAACCAGAGGAGTTGTGCGCAACATGAACCTGCGCAACATACTCGGCCTCCGTTGTGGACAGGGCCACTGAGTTTTGTTTCTTGGACCCCCATGAGACTAGACAGGACCCAAAGTACTGAGCCATACCCGATGTTGACTTCCTGTCAGCTCGATCACCGGCGTAATCTGCATCAGTGTATCCCTCAAGGGTCAGGGACTTGTACCTCGGGTACCACAGAACCAGTTTCTTGGTTCCCTTCAGGTATCTTAGAATCCTCTTCACGGCCTTCACGTGAGATTCCCTTGGATCTGCTTGGTACTGCTTGGTACCTGGCACAAACACAGACACTAAACATTATATCAGGACGACTTGCAGTTAGGTACAAGAGTGAACCTATCATCCCTCTATAGAGTGTTTGATCTGCCTTTGGTGAGTTCTCGTCCCTGGTCAAGGAGACACTGGTAGAACTCGGAGTAGTCGAGGGCTTTGACTGATCAAGTCCATCCTTCTTGACTACCTCGGTCAGATACTTCTCCTGATGTATCCGAGTCCCATTTGACTCCTGCTGGATCTGCAGCCCCAAGAAATAGGTAAGTTCCTCGATCATACTCATCTCAAACTCACTCTCCATGAGTTGGGTGAATTTCTTGACCAATTCGTCGCTGGTTGACCCGAAGACTATGTCGTCTACATAGACCTGCACCACCAAGAGATGCTTCTTCGTCCTTAGAAGAAACAACGTCTTATCCACGGCTCCTCGCTCATATCCGTGAGCTATGAGAAAGTCTGATAACCTCTCGTACCATGCTCTAGGTGCCTGCTTTAATCCATAAAGCGCCTTGTCTAGGACATATACCTGGTCTGGATGCTCTGGGTCTTCGAACCCTGGAGTCTGCTTTACATACACCTCCTCCTTGAGGTTTCCGTTCAGGAACGCCGTCTTCACATCCATCTGATGGAGCTTGAAGCCATGCTGGACAGAATAAGCAATGAGCAATCTGATAGCCTCCAATCTTGCTACCGGTGCGAAGGTCTCATCATAATCAATGCCCTCCTGTTGATTGTACCCTTGTACTACCAACCGAGCCTTATTTCGAACAACAGCTCCCTTCTCATCTCGCTTATTCCTGAAGACCCAACGAGTACCTATCACCTTCCTATTTTCCGGTCTAGGTACAAGTCTCCATACCTTGTTCCTTTCGAACTGATGCAGCTCCTCATGCATCGCCTGAACCCAGTCGGGATCCTTGAGTGCATCCTGGATTGTCTTGGGTTCCATCAGGGACACGAACGCAGTCTGAACTTGTTCCCCCTGAAATGCAGAATAACAATGAAAATTTTGAAGTCTAGTGTTAGGTTGACTTACCCGAGAACTCCTTCTCAGTGGAATCACATCTCCTATGGCTTCCATACCACTGTTATCACCCTCAGATACTTGATCTGCTTCAAGTACCTGACTCTGATCCTCATGCTGTTCCTCCGGTACCTGTACCTCGGCTGGATCTTCAGCAGCAACTGGATCCTGATCAGCTTCCATCTGACCCTCATCAGTACCCTCTTGTGCTGGAACATCAACACCTCCTTGTGTTGAAACGCCTTCTGTGTTGACCACATCTGACCGTGCTAACACAAAGACTTCCTCAGCAGGTTCCTGTCTGACCCAAGTCTCCATAGATTGCTGAACCTCTGCCGGGTTCCCTGGCATGACACTCTCGTCAAACACCACATGTATACTTTCTTCGATTGTCCTAGTCCGTCGGATGTACACCTTGTAGGCTTTGCTGTGTGTAGAGTACCCTACAAAGATACCTTCATCACTTCTAGCATCAAACTTCCCTAGTTGATGCTTCCCATTATCATGAACGAAGCATCTGCATCCAAATGTCCTTAAGTGGGATATGTTGGGTCTTCGTCCTCTCAACAACTCATACGGGGTCTTGTTGATAAGTGGCCTCGGATAGGCCCTGTTCACCACGTAGCATGCCGTGTTCATGGCTTCTGCCCAAAATCTCTTGGGTAACCCGCTTTCCAGCAACAGTGTCCTGGTCATGTCCTCCAGGGTTCTGTTCTTCCGTTCAACGACTCCGTTCTGCTGTGGAGTCCTCGGTGCTGAAAAATTATGATGTACTCCCCTACTAGCACACCATTCGATGAACTGAGCATTATCAAACTCTGTTCCGTGATCTGATCTTATGCTTCTGAGCTTCTGAACAACCGAAGTCTCCACTGCCCTGACCCAGGCACTGAACTCATCAAATACCTCCGTTTTTTAGGAGAGGTAGATGGTCCACGTATACCTTGAGTAGTCATCCACCAGGACATACACATACTTGTTCCCTCCAATAGACTAAGTCCTCATAGCTCCACATAGATCCATATGAATCAACTCCAGCGGTCTACTGGTGCTCACTTCCTTCTTTGGCTTGAAGGAGGTCCTTGTCTGTTTACCCCTCGTACAGGGAACACATACCTCGTCAGGTACATTTCCCACATCAGGTAACCCACGAACAAGACCCAGACTGTGAAGTTTCTTCATCAGCTTCATATTCACATGGCCCAAACGCCTATGCCAAAGACTTGAATCATCCTTCCTTGATGATAAACAGAGGTATTCTTCCGGATCCCAGTCTGGATCGGTCTTATATACCCCGTTCTCAACAGTTCTGAAATTTCACAGTGTCTTAGTTTGACAGATTTTGTGAAGAAGCAGTTGCTGCATCACACTCTTGTTCACTCGGAAATTGTCTCAGCAAACAATGAACAAGGCACAGGTTTGTTCACCCAGTTCGGCCAATTTGCCTACGTCTGGGGAGGACTATTCTCCAGTCCTCAATCCACTAACTCGAAGGTTCCCACGTACACACGGTTACAACTCACGCAACCTATGCTACTCAACCTTGTGTGGATCACTCGACACAATCAGAACAAGCTCTGACTTGTGTCTGCACACCCTCTGCAATATGTCAATCTAGAATAGCTACAGTCTTCTCAAAGATCTCAGCCTATTCTAAACTACACTACTCAGCAGGGTTGCTGTAGCAACTGCTGTAACACACAGCTGAAGCACAAATGTCCGCGTCGCTCCAAGGCCTTCTGCCGAGCCGTTCGAATAGTTCCACGAGAGCTGCACACTCTGGAATACTCCCCCTCACTCAGTGACCACCTGCCACTAGCGAGTACTGCCGCACGATACTCGACCGAGCCTTCCACCCGTCAGTTCTTCCGCGGCTGCCCTTGATCAACCAACAAGCTCCACAGCTCTGAATTGGCTTCCAGATCAAGCTCGAATCAGACTCTGCAAGTCCTGATTCACTTCTGCTATAATCACCACAGCTCTGCGCTCACGCTCTGCTCTCGGGTGATGATCGAAGAAAGCTTCCGTCGCACACCCAGGATTCTCCCACTGAAATTTGTGTATGCACTCGTGTATCCCTCTGCTTCGATCAGCCTCTCTGCTCTGAACCCCTTCAGCTTAAATAGCAGCGCCACTTTAAGCAATGTCCAGGTTTAGGCAATTGTCCCAACAAGATCAATTATCTCCTAAAATCTAAGAGATTAGATTTGATATTTATCTTCAATGCAAATCTCCTTCTCTGACTAGTAAACCTAGCTGGAAAATACTCCACATCATTTTAGAAATTCTTCTGATGCTCTGCAAAGGATTTCCAGCCCTTCTGGACAAGCCCAGACTGCTGCTGCTTCTTGGACGGTTGAAACAGCCAGTTGAACTAGCACCTGCTGCAGCATCCCCTGCTGCAGCTGCTGCTAGTTCCCTTCGGCTGGCCTGCCTGATTGTTAAGCTGTAGCAACTCCTTGTTCACTTATGCTGGTTTTGTCAAACACTGCCATACTAGCATCATCAAGTTCCCTTGAGAAGTATTCTACCTGAACTCAAACACTTCACATAACAACCATTAGCTGTGAAAACAACCTTGTGGTTTCCCCCTTGACAGAGTTGAAAAACACTGAGCAAATCAAACTTTAAATTTTGAACAAAGTTCACACCGTCAATACTAACCTTCTTATTCAAATTCACCATACCTATTCCGAAGATCTCTCCTTTACTTCTATTTCCAAAAGTAATGGAACCTCCGGAATGCTGCTGCAGAAAGGAGAAATGGTCCATCCTTCCGGTCATGTGACTTGAGCATCCGCTGTCTACATACCAGGAACCTGTTCCTCTCCCCACCTGCACATAAACAATCAGTTCTTAGGAACCCAAATTGGCTTAGCCTTTTTGGGTTTCCTATCTGAATTAGATTCCACACAAGTAATGAGTTTTGAAGAATTAGTAGTTGATTTGACAGTAGGATCTCTCTGGGTACTTGTTCCTCGCATGGAACCATCAGGTCTCTGAACCTTGACTTTGGGGGTTTGCTTCGCAGCACACTTCGCCCAGAAATGTCCCTCCTTCCCACAATGGAAGCAGATCTTCTTCTTTCTGAAATTCTCCTTATCAGAAATCTTTTTCTTTTGTTTGCTGAAATTTATGCCGGCTAGTCTCTGTCCCTGGACAAACTTTGTCCAAATATGGTAACCCTTACCATATGTCTTAGCCTCATCTCCGAGATCCACCTTTATCCGTGGAGTACTCCTAGGCTCTCCAGCTTTCTGAGCTCTCCTTGTGATGGTAACATCACCATAACCCAAACCTGGTTTGGACTTCTTTGTTATGTGAACATCCCTTTGCCTTCGCCTTAACACCGGGTTCAAGTACCTGCAATCTGGAAACATCCCTTTGTTTCCCAGCAAGTTCCTTGTGAAGTTGCCGAATCTTGGCAGACTTCTCATCAATTTGGACATCTTTTTCAGCAATAATATCAGTTAACTCATCATATTTATCACAAAGACTTTGAATGATAAGTAATAAATCAGCACGTGACTTAAAATCTGAAGACTTATAGGAATGTTTTACCTCTGAATTAGATGACCCTCCCTTGGCCATGAGGCACAAGTTCCTTCGTGAGGACTTGTTCTTGCACTGACTTTCCGAGTCACTGTCTTCTTCCGAATCACCCATGCGGCGATCATTGCCCTCTTTTCTTTTGATTTTTCATCAGCTGGTTTTTCTTTGTTGGACTTGTCCTTCTGTTTCTTCCAACAATCCTTGGCAAAATGACCCTTTTTGCCACAGTAAAAACACTCATCAGTCTTCTTTGCAGTACGCTTAGAAGATGAACCCTTCGGATTGAATCTCGGGTTCGCGACCTTCAGTGCCTTTGTCAGGAGTACCAACTCAGATTGGTCTCCTATTTTTCCTTCTGACTCAGGTTCCTTCTCTTTGGACTTCCGGGACTTTTCTTTCTCAGTAACTAGTGCAATCTGCTTGGTTCCTTTTTTAGGTTCACGTCCCTCGAGCTTGCACTTTTCAATGAGCATGCTGCTTTCCAGTTTGGAGACCAGCTCTTCCAACGTGATTCTCTTTGTCTCAGCAAGGGCAGCCAGCGTCCTTGAGATGTTATCCCACTCTGGATCAAGTCCCTGTAAGAAATGATGAGTAACTTCCCATTGCTCAGACTCCTTTCCCAGTCTTGAAAGGATTGACAGACACCCTTGAAACCTTGAATGGTAGTCATGTATAGATTCACCCTTAGCTTGACGAAGGCTGTTGTACTTCATCTGTGCAGTGAGGATCCTGTTCCTCCTGACATCTGCAGAACCATCATAGATCCTTCTGAGAGCAAACCAGACCTCTGACGGGTCTGTGTAGATCAGGACCTTGGCAGGATCACCTGGTTCCAGCGCCGAATGAAGAACCTTCATGGCTTGAGCATTCTTTTGCAGCTTTTTAAAGTCCGCGGTAGTGTAAGCAGCTCGTGCTTTCTCCTTGGTTTTGTCTGTATCATCCATGATGAGTTGTTTACCATGTTCAATGATCTGCCAGACTTCACCATCCAGCGAGAGGACATGTTCCTCAAATCTGATCGCCCATGAGTCATATTCGCCTGCCTTCAACTTTGGAGGGGTTGCAAACGAATCACCTGACATTTCTGCAATACTAATCAAAATCTAGAACCAGCGGCTCTGATACCAATTGACAGGATCGTGATTAGTTCAAAAACTAAGTAGAGGAACTGTTAGGGACCTAAACTCAGTTTGCAGGTACGTGTACCTCAGAGTGTAAATGCACAGCGGAATTCATCTAAAGATTATTTTATTAATCTATAGACTGTACAAATACTTACACTATTCGTACACAAGTAATAGTATAGATTACTACTACAAAACAAGTCACCTACGCCCGATGATTCCAAATCACCAATCGTGACTTTCAGAGACAAGTTCCTCCAACGATTCCTCGAATCGCTCACTTGTCTCCAACTCTCCCAAGAACAGCTCTTGATGCGCTGATGTGATTCTCAAGCTCTTGCTGCTCCTCCTTCTCTGAACAATCTCTGTTCAATCGTTCGGGGATCCCAAGCACTTGTAGTTCTTCCCAAACTTAAAGACAAGCACTCAATAATTGCATTTACTCCGTTTACTTATTGCGTGCATAACCTTTTGTGCTTCACCTTGTCCATTTACTCCACGCAATAAATGTCGAATCCATGGAGCTTCAACTTCCTCCGAAGTGCTCGTCCAGCTGCCAACCCAGGTTCGTGTCCCTTGCGTGACTCTCTGAGGTGGAGCACTCTGACCATCCTGGTACAGGATCCTACACACTCATTTAAAGTGTTAGCCGGGTGTTGTCATCATCAAAACCACATGAGGTACATGATCCTCAGGATCCAACACCTTCGATTTTATGTACTTCAAACCATCATTTGAAATAAGGATTTGATCTAAAGTTTGACTCAGATGCTAACGCGTCTTATCAGAGAAAAATAACATAAAACATCGCCAGATGGCGATTTTTAAAAATGATGACATGCAAATTATAAATCGAATTTTATGACAAATAAGAAATTTTTAAAATTTTCTCTAGAGTTAAAAAGTATGAATCAAATATAAAGAATCTCCAAATGAACAAAAGCCCAAGTTTAATGTGGGCCCGTGATGTAAGCTGGATCCCCACTAAACTCGATGTAAGTAACAAGTTCATCTAAAATCCCACATTAAACTCGATGCCAATTTGTTAAATTAGTAGTCAATATTTGATCTCTTGTTTCCTGTAGGAATTTATTTTTGAGCATCCATCTTGTACCGAATATTAATGCCTGATATTTTGCACACTGGTATAATATTATGATGAGCTCATGTCTAGAGTTTTAGGATTTTTGGATCAAGGGTTCTTCCTCACTCAATCGGAAGCTGCCTTGAGACCTAGGGAGATCTGAAGACGAGCTCAAGTTGTCAGCGTTACTGAACTAAGGATTGAGTCGTGAGAGCTTCCGCGACGAACTGCAGAAACTTTAGGACTCCACTCATTGGAAGCTTGACTGGGGAGAGTGAACTTGACGACAGGGAAGCTCTTCTTTCTTGTGGCGTTGTGTTGCTCTGCTTAGTTTTCTTGCTAAATTTGTATGTGTTGTTTCGAGTCCTAAGATCATATTGTGGAATTCCTGTGTGCAGGTGTAGTTCCTCCTTGGCCGATTGGCCCTTAGTGAAAATATGGGCTGAGCAATTCCTGAAAGGGCTCCTTGAATTAGGGCTAGCTTGCTAGCCTGAACCAAGAAAAAATATGTTGTTCTTTGGTTAAGATTTTTGATTCAATTCTTAAGAACTTAATCTGGAAATTGTTTTTATACAATTGGAAGCCTTAAAACGGAGTTGGACCTTAATTTACAACGTGGTATCAGAGCCGCTCATCCAGTAATTATTGAATCTTGACAGCATTTGAGTGTTATTGTTCTTCAATAGTATCAGGTGCTCTGTTGATCCAACTCCGTAGCTGTTCTGATCTGTTGCTGGCACCTGATCACATTCTTGCTTGATTGTAGCGTTGAATCCCTACTGGTTTCTTGCATAGATTCTGTGAAATATTTCTAATATTGACCAGCTTTGCACTGAAAGTTTTGTGTTACTATGTCTGATTCTGTTAGATTAAAGCCATGTGATGGAACCACTGACTTCACAATGTGGAGAGTTAAGATGAAGGCCATACTGATCAAGGAAAAATGGTATAGGGTAGTGACCGAGAGTGGCTTGCAGAAACATCTGCTGATAGAAAGAAAGAAATGCAAGAACAAACTCACTCGGAGATCATGGTAAGGTTAAGTGATGATGTCATAAGACATGTAATTCATCACTCAAACCCAAAAACTTTATGGACTGCTCTTGAAACTATTTTCTTGAAGAAGTTACGATCTAGTAAAATATCTCTCTTGTGTAGACTGTTTAATTTTAAAATGGATGTAGCATTACCTATACAAGATAACTTAGACATATTCTTAAGAATGACACAAGACTTAGCAAGTTGTGATGAACTCCTGAATTAACCTTACCAAGCTATTATAATGATAAATGCCCTTCCATCACAATTAGACACTATTAAAGATGTATTAATATGAGGAATGATTTGACCCTTGGTAAAATCATTGAAGTTGTTATTCAAACGAAAGAAAGTCTGAAGGTCTTTAAATTGAGGGTTGGCTCTAAAACTGACTTTAGGACAGATTCTAAAAATGAGGAGATGATTTTTAAGGCAAATCAAAGAATAAATTTAGCAACCAGAAATATAGGTGTGTAGAAAGTTGCCTGAAAAGAATAAAGCTGATGTGAAATGTTTTTCCTGTGATAAAATGAGACATTATGTTAAAGACTGCTATTCTAAGAAAAAGCAAGAAAAAGGAAAATTTAAGACTGGGGAGAGTGAACTTACGACAGGAAAGTTCTTCTTTGTTGTGGTGTTGTGTTGCTCTACTTAGTTTTATTGCTTGCTAAATTTGTCTGTGTTGTATTGAATCCCAAGATCATCTTATGGAGTTCGTGTGTGCATGTGTAATTCCTCCTTGGTCGGTTGGTTCTTAGTGAAAAATCTGGGCTGAGCAATTCCCCTAAAGGCTCCTTGGATTAAGGCTAGCTTGCTAGCCTCGACCAAATAAAAATTTTGTTGTTCTTAGGTTAGGGATTTTGATTCAATTCTTGAGAACTTGATTCGGAAATTGTTCTAATACAATTGGAAGCTTTAAAATGGAGCTGGATCTCAATTTACACAATCCGTGTGAAAACAAGGTCAGAAGGCTGGTGAAAGTTTGAGAAAAAAATGACTAAATGGAGCATTTTCAGAAATGCACAAAAGAGAACTCTAAAAACTTACATATAGCATAAAGGGAATAAATGGGAGTAGTGGAGGAAGTTGATTCCAACACAAGAAAATATGGCATCTGAAATAATGAGGAATAAACTGATCAATGTGTCATTTTATATATATATGTATGGACACCAATACTGTGCCACAGAAATCAAAGTAGACATGTTGACAACAACCTCACTTGCTTTCTCCTACTTGCAATTTACATGGTGAAGAGCTCCTCCCTCCATCAACTTCCAAACCAGTGGACTAAAATATGAAGAGCACAAAGCTGGTAGCTATGAAGTAATTAACAACCACACTTGTCCATCTCAAATAAAATTGTGGAAATAAACCAGGAGGAAATTAATCAAGGGTGCCCTAAACATAAATATTGTTCAATGAAAGTTGCTTTAACCATGGGTCAAGACTTTGGGTCAGCACCATGGAAATAGGGTCTTTAAGGAAACTACAAAAACAAAACTATGCTCTCCATCTTCTTCTTTAGTATCTCGGATACTGGACTTCGTAACTGGGAAAAAGTTTTGCTTTCATCCTTATCAGATATCAAATAATGTGCCATAAATCCTAAACCCTAAATGTGCTTCTTTCTTTTCACCCATATACATGTATAATATCTATCTCGATCTTGTGCCCTAGCTACTTCATCTTTCTTGCAATGGAAAAATTATCTAGCTTTTTCAAAATCAGATCATATACATTTCGTATACTTGAAGCATCAAACGACCATGTTATCGACAGTCCCTTGGTTAGTTGGTGTAACCATACATCATAGGTTCAACTCATCCCAGACATCAATTGGAGGAAGATAAATCCCCCATCAAACCAAGGAAGAAATGAGAAATATGACTTCAAGAGAGAGCTTCTGACCAGAATATAAAAAATTGGGAGGAATGTTTTCAGAAAGTCGTCTGAAACAGACATTATAATAACATTGTGGAGCTTTATCTGCCAATGTACCTTTGACCATGACAAGGCCTGCAGCAATAGTAATAGTAACATTACACTAGGATACATCATGCATGGCAACAACCACTGATAAGAGTTTGTTGCTAGCAGCAGCCATTAAAACAAGATGCATTTGTTCAATCCAACAATTTCAGAACAAAGCTAGCTCGAAGACTCTAGTAACATGTCAATCTGGTAACTAAACTATGTCTACATGAACTGTCTCCTCATCAAATGCGTCCTCTGTGCTTTTGTTCTGCCAAACCAAAATTATACTTATCAGACAAGGTGCTCAAATAAATACAATTTAGTCGCATATCCTAGTGCTGTCTACTAAATGTTATTTTTGTACTACTCATCAGACACTATTCTCTTCCAAAGCCACTATTCAACTTGAGTGGAAAAAAAAGGTGACTGACATGATTGAACTAACCTTTGAGTTGTTATCCAAGAGCGGTGGAGGCGGTGGAAGCTGCGTGTCTATGATTTCATGTACGCTTTTCGCACCTAAGGGAGAGTCAATGACTGGAGCTTTCTCCATTACAATCAGATCAGCTCCTTCATCATCAGCATGAGCAGCCATCCCTGTTGATGGCAACAGATGTCCAGCATCTGAACTTTGGTTCTACAATTTTTTTAAAACACAACAAGGTTAAAACTACATATACATAATAAGACCAGCAAAATTGTAACCAATTACATAAAATACTACCACAGACTCGTATCATCCTTCGATAAATCCATGCATTATTATTTATACAGAATATATCTAAATTTCATATAAGCGTCAACTCCCTGACTTACGTAATTGGAAGTAACCAATTACGTTTACGACAAAACCTAGAAATCGATCACTGATCCAATTTGAGTACCTGTACAGGATAGACCTCAACAGTGATATCTAAGATACTTTATCGACCTAGAAGTTTCATTCACAATGTCCAGTCTTTTAACAGTATATTTCAAAGAATCAATGTTCTTCCAAGCAGGCATGTTGGTTTTTGATTAGACACTACTAGCATCAAAAAAATGAAAAGCTCATTAACTAAAGAAACGGGCAAGATAAGGTTGTATTTAAGTCACAACACTACATAAAATAGCCCATTAATACATATATATTACGCAAGTCACACAGCTTTGATACAACATGCGCACCTCAGAATACTGAATGCTGGCGGAAAAAACTTTGTCCTTTTTGCGATCAACAGCAGAAGAAGCACCAACACTGTTACCATTCTTGAGAATGACAGCTCCATTCTCGCGGTTTGCCAGTAAGCTTTGTCTATTCTGCTGAGCTCTACCTGATCTTACTGCCTCAAGTTCATGTCTTTCTTCATTGAACAGGCTAGCTAATACATCAAACACAAATAACAGATACAACGAATATGCATCATTATAAATGGACTAGAAAAATACAATTATCAGGGTTAAAATTGTTTGATGCTAGTATGAGTAACCATGCACCATAAAAAGCAACGCCAGTGTTCATCTCTACTCTATAGACAAGTGAACTACACCTAAAACTTCATTACCTAGAGCCACCATTCAAGAACCTTGAAATAAAAATATATGCATATATACTGACGATATATCATGCGGGTTGGGAGTTTCTCAACTTCCAGTCACATGTGTCATAAGAGTGCCAGGTAAATCTTTCATAAATGATGAAAAACTGGTAAAAGGATTGTATAATTTACCGCTCTATATATTCCTGAACGGTGACGAAAACATACTATAGACCTCTCAATGTCGAAGTAGGCTTGCACGATACACGGTTTTAACAACTGGCAGCAAAAATATTGCAAGGGCCCCTACTATATATAGGTAAGTAGATGAGAAGACACCCAACTTACCATCTGAATTAGGGCCAGGAACAATATTCAGATCAATAGATACCCCTCTCTTGCTAAGTGAGACAGTGTCATCTCGTCCATTACCTGAGTTCAATATCTGATTACCCCCTTCATCTTCACTCAAAACATTCATGGTCCAATCCTCTCCTTGAGCAGAAGATGAAGTAATATGAGAACCAAGTTGTACTCCTAACTTGTGAAGACGAGCCTGTGACCTACAAAGTTATAGTGTAACAGCTATCGGATATTAAGTCTGTCACAAACTCTGACTGAGAATATTCATCACTAACGAAGAGAAATATAAGGCATGTGCTTTCTACCTTTTCAGTTCATCTTGAATTCGTGAATGGCGATTGTGTGCCTTAACAAACTTCTTGATTTTTGAAGCAACCCTAAATATATTTGGAAAGATACACCATTTAAGATTAGAACTGTAAAATACGACTTGCAGAAGGAAAGCAACACAAACAGGGTTACCTGTGGCTTTCTTCTCTCTCTTCATACAATTGAGCTTCAACTTCCTTCAGTCTGAAAGATAAGGCATCTACTTCTTTGTCCCTTTCTTCAAGAAAACGCTGTTGTCAAAAGAACAAATTCTATTTCAAACTGAATGTCCCCAACATATATTTAAAAAGAGAACTTGACCAATGAATAATGATGCAAAGAAAAGATATGCAGAGTAGATAGGCAAGAAAGTGCAAGCAATGATTGTTTATTTCTTCAAATGAAAAGAATACACCTGATATAAGCGTGAAACTTATCCTGCACAAGGACTGAATAATTGATGAGTAAGAAATAACTGAACAAACCTGAAGTTGAACTTTGCGGGCACTTAACTTGTTGACATCTGATTGAACTTGTTTTAACTGAATCACAATTGGCACATCCATGCGCCAAGAATAAGAAAGTGATGAGGTAATATAGTGAGCACATGTAGATTATAAATACAGAACATATGCATGATATCGAAAAAATTCCAACTGATTAACTAAGGTGAAACAAAATATGGTTGCAAACCTCATCGACCATGGTATTTTTTGAACTTGGGGATCTGAATGATCCATCTCTCACTCGATCATCAGATGGATGCAAGAATCTTGCATTCCCTGAAAACTCCTCCCTGTGGTCAAATTTGCGCTTCCTCTGGCTGGAAAAGCAATTGTTCAAAATTTTAATATATAAAAGATTTTAAGATTGAAAACTGATCTAATGTGGAAACAAAAAATCACACTAGCTATTCTTATTGATACTCCAAATTCCATGCTCGACATTGATAAAATTTATATGAGAAAAGGATGCACAAGATTCTTTGAATGGGAGAGAAAAGGGTTCACATTACAATGCATGCTTTTATGGATATATGTGAGAAAGGATGTCTCCACATTACAAATAGCTATAACAAGTAAAATGTGCAGAGAGTAAACCTTGAATATTAAACCTTCTAACATACAAATCATGTGATACTCGATATAAAATAAAGTTCATGAACCTACCCCCTCCTTTCAAGGGATGTGGAACGAGCATGACCTGGAAAACATTTTTGAAATTGGCAAGGGGTTAGATAAATCAAAATATACTAAGTTCGCATATCTGCAAACAAAATTAATATGTAAATGGTCCGTCGGCATTTAGAAGACTATTATCCTAAATACATGAGACAAATATTTGTAGTTCGCATTTAATTGGATCGACCAAGATTGACAAAAAGAAATTACAGACCAATAAATGCACGGTGCTCCCTGTCTTCCCATCCTCGTCTTGGAGGGCTATGCCATTTATCAAGCCTACCCCGCAAATCACCACCACGACGATCACGCTCACCTTCAATCAGTGAAAAGTATTAATCACTATTGTGGGCAGAGGTAATATGCCTGAACATGACAGGTGATGAAGACGAGTAGACCCACAACACCGGAGATATTGACCTTACCTTGAATGGAATTAGAAAAGTTAATAAATATAATCATTTCAAGTGATTTGGGGAGCCATTAAATATAGTACACTGGTTACAAATAAGACAAGGCAGCGGCTGAGCTTGAGATTTAGTGATACAGGTGATCTTCATAAACCATGGAAACCAATAGATCAATGGTAGTCTCCGCTCATAACAAGAAGACACGGAAATAGCAGTGCTCAAGTTTTTGACACGAGTAATCTTCAAACACTAATGAACCACAATTAAAGTGGTATCTGGAAAGTAATATCCTGAGCAAGTAGATGTAATGCAATCCGATAGAAACTTTTCTTTGCAATGCCCAGTTTTTGAAATAATGAATAACTGATAGATAATGATGCCATAATGATACTCGACATATCCAAGAAACCCATCTGCGTTGTGGACGGAGAGGAGATGTATAACACGAACCCCGAATGTTTTACAAGTGATAAAGCAGCTTGTCCAAATATAAGGGTGGAAAAATATACTCATGATCATACGAAGCTATCCATGCCCCTCCAATTTAAAGTTGATCATATATTCATCGCATGCAGATGAAAACCAAGACAGCATATATTCCATATTAACATAACCATAATTCAGCTTCTAAGATAAACCAACCAACCCGACCAATCTGCTCTATTAAAAACACACTCCACTTGTCAGAACTAACGTGTACCCAAGATATCAAAATATTAGGAAAAACACAATACAGTTGAGCAAGCAGCGCCCAAAATAAATATACAAGAATTAACAGTCTCCACATACTATTACTACATATAATGAAATGTACAACTATAACAACAATCAATCTTAATTTCAAAGAGTATAAACAAAATAACTGTATTCAAATCACGTAGCCATTAATATTTTAAAGAAATCTTTAAATTGTAAAGCCGACTGAGCGAAAAGAACAAACCACTGTAAAATACCTTCAAAAGGAGGAGGGGGTCCGCGAAGCTCAGCGTTTCCATGCGCAAAAGTGCAGCTATTACGAGTACAGCGGCCTTTCTGATACAGCAGACAAAGCTTGGTCTTGAATAGCTTGCCTTCCACCATTGCAGTAACAATCAGAAGATACCAACAATACCCCGCAACAATTAGGAATCCCTAATTCCTATTCTTAGAAATGCGATGTCTGTAGAAATCGTCGTCTCCTCCTGATCTTTGCTCGGGGAATCGGAATCGACTGCTGGATGGAAGTGAGAAAGAACGTAGCCGCCGAACCCTAGAAAATCATCTCGCAGCGCAGCGCAGCGCGGACAAACATTAGCTTAATTCGGTCCGAGTCACGAATCCGTAAATTACTCGTCCGTGCCGGTTTAAAAATCGACCCGGAGCGGTCCGGTTCAAATGCATAATTTAATCACTGACGTACTCTTTTAAATTTAAAAATAAGAAACTAATTTCACTCCTGAGCGTGTTAAATTATTTAACTGATTTTTTTAGTGTGTGCAATGAAATATTATGATGCATGTTATAATCAAAAATCAAATTTTACGACTATTACATTTGATAGGACTGATACTTGCAACTAAATTACTTAGAATCACAACCATGCAATTAAATAACTAGAAACGTCATATTTGTATGGAATATATATAATTTGGATTCCCAATCGACCATTTATCAATTAGAACTATCAAAAATTTCAACTGAAGCGCAAATGAATAATAAAATTCATCAAATTATAAAAGAATGGAATGGAGAATATCGTACATTCTGCATCGATTAAGGCTCTATCGAGGAAATGCGGAAGTTGTTGGGCTTGACACGAGAGTCCGGACGAAATGCTCACTCGGATGCCCAAAGCGGAACAACATTAAATCATTTTTATTCTTATTTAATTGTCAACTATCTTACTAATAAGGGCTTAATCTAAACAGGAACGGACGGAGCGCAAGTAGCCCAAGGCAAATAAAAAAAATGTTCTAGGCTAGATTTTCGAACCCTAATAACATGAGAAGGTCACATTGTCAAGGATCTTCGAAAGTTAATGAAGAGGTCAGAGCTTGTAGCCCAATTCTTCAGGACAGTTTGAGTAGTTGCTTTTGAGTAGTTTTTAGTTGTTAACATGTCTCTAGGCTAAACGTGGTTCGTTAGTTTGTTTTTGCTTTGATAGTTATTTGTTAGGCTTTATAAAAGCCAGTTGATGTTTACAATAATAAACAAGTAAGTCATTCTCAGATTTGTTAGTACTTTCTCTGTTTAGTTTTACATTTGGTATCAGAGCCTAAATCAAAGGGGCCTGACTGATCATTAAGTTTTGGAGTAAGCAGAGAAAGTAAGGAAACATAACAAGGTGATGGCAGCAGAGAAGGATTCTTTGTTGAGTATCTCTAAACTTGATGATGACTATGAGCATTGGGCTATGCACATGGAAAATTTACTTCGCTCGAAAGAATGGTGGTCTTTGGTGGAGACAAGAGTCATAGAACCAGCAAGAGGTGAGATTCTCAATGGTGGACAGAGAGCAGAACTTGCAGCAATGAAGCTGATGAATCTAAAGGTAAAGAATTACCTTTTTCAGGCCATAGACAAAACTACTTTGAAAATCATTTTTCAAAAGAACACATCCAAGCAAATTTGGGATTCAATGAAAACGAGTTATCAAGGGAATGAAAGAGTCAGAAATGCGC
Source organism: Umbilicus rupestris (assembly GCA_963678935.1). Taxonomy (NCBI): domain Eukaryota; kingdom Viridiplantae; phylum Streptophyta; class Magnoliopsida; order Saxifragales; family Crassulaceae; genus Umbilicus; species Umbilicus rupestris. The sequence continues at coordinate 1,636,126 of OY787611.1, read as the reverse complement.
AGCTGCAAACATTCAGAAGAGGTTTTGAGGTACTCGAGATGAAGTTGGGAGAATCAATCAATGATTACTTCTCAAGAGTAGTGATTGTAGCAAACAGTATGCGCAAATTGGGAGAAGATCTTCAGGATGCAAAGATTGTTGAAAAGGTACTGCGCTCATTGTCTGAGAAATACAATTTTATTGTATGTTCGATTGAAGAAACGAAGAATATCAAGAGCTTGTCATTTGATGAATTGCAAAGCTCTTTGTTAGTTCATGAGCAGAAATTTCGAAGGCATTCAAGTGGGGAAGAACAAGCACTCAAAGTAACTAATGCCGAAGGGAGTAATGCGAGGGGGCGTGGCAGAATAACCTTTCGAGGAGGAAGGGGCAGAGGAAGAAGCCGATAGATCTATGACAAAGCCACGATCGAGTGTTACAAATGTCATCAACTTGGACATTATCAATATGATTGTCCGGCAGGGGGAAAGAAGGCGAACTATGTGGAGTTTGATGAGCCAGAGGAACTGCTGCTTATGGCATATGCAGAGATGCGAGGAGGAAATTGAAATAATTTATGGTTCTTAGATTCTTGTTGTAGTAACCATATGTGCGGTGATCGCTCTTTATTTTATGATTTAGATGAGAGTTTCACACACATAGTGAGGCTCGGAATAATATGAGGATGAATGTGGTTGGGAAAGGAAATGTCAGATTGTTTTTGGAAGGTGTTAGTCATGTGATCACAGAGGTCTTTTATGTGCCTGAGTTACAAAATCATCTTCTAAGCATTGGTCAGATGCAAGAGAAAGACCTAGCTGTGCTGATTCAATCCAATAAATGTCGAATTTATCACCCCTCAAGAGGCTTGATTATCCACACCGACATGACTGCAAATAGAATGTTTGTCTTACTATCCGAGCCACAACCAACAGGGAGGTAATTGAAGGAGGTATGCTTGCAAGCTAAAACTCAAGATATGATCGATCTTTGGCACCGAAGATACAGCACCGGTTACCAACGCCTCAAAACATTATAGCAGACAGGAATGGTGAAGAGTTTGCCTATGATTAAAGATATCAGGGCTGTGTGTACTGATTGCTTAAAGGAAAAGCAACATCGAGACTCTTCTCCTCCGAAGAGTACATGGAGAGCTTCTCAGAAACTCGAACTCATTCATGCCGATATATGTGGGCTCGTTACACCTATTTCAAACAGCCACAAGAGGTATCTTCTATGCTTTATTGATGATTATAGTAGAAAAAGTTGGGCACATTTTCTGATTGATAAGTCAGATGCATTTGCCTCTTTCAAGTTATTTAAGAATCGAGTAGAAAAAAGAAACAGGTCTTGTTATTAAGTGCTTAAGAACAGACCGTGGAGGGGAATTTACTTCGAATGAGTTCAATGATTTTTGTAAAGAGAACGGCATAAAAAGACAATTCACTGCAGCATACACACCGCAAAGGAATGGTGTTGCAGAGCGGAAAAATCGGACAGTAATGAACATGGTGAGGAGTTTGTTGTCAGAAAAAAGTGTCCCCAAAATCTTATGGCTAGAGGCAGTCAATTGAAGTTTCTATATTCTTAATAGGAGTCCTACTTTATCCGTCACAGACATGACAGGCATGGAGTGAGGTTAAACCATAAGTAGCTCATTTTCGGGTTTTTGGTAGTGTTGCACATTATCATGTTCCGGATGCATGAAGAACCAAATTGGAAGATAAAAGTAGGAGTTGTGTTCTGTTTGGAGTGAGTGAAGAATCCAAGGCATATAGACTTTATGATCCTGTTCTAAAAAAAGTAGTCATTAGTCGGGATGTTGTCTTTGAAGAAGACACGAAATGGAATTGGGATGACAATTTTGAAGAGAAAATTGTTCCTGATTTTAATTGGGGTGACGATGATGAGTTGTATATTTTGAATGAGACAGAAGATGACAATGTAGGAAGCAATGAAGATGAAGCTACACAACATCTAGTGAACCCAGAAACTTCTGAACCTTCAAGCGTGAGAAGGAGCTCAAAAATCATAAGCACCCCTATATGGATGGGGGACTATGTCTCAGGAGAAGGGCTTTCTGATGAAGATGTGGTTAATTGGGCACTTCTTAGCACTACTGATCCAAGTACATATGAGGAAGCAACAGTTGATCCAAGTACATTCAGAAAAATAATACATGGTACTTGACGGAGCTGCCAGCAGGTGCTAGAAAAATTGGGGTTAAATGGGTTTACAAGACAAAAATTAATGAGCATGGTGAAGTAGAAAGATACAAAGCCCTCTTGGTTGCCAAAGGCTACGCGCAGAATACGGCATTGATTATGATGAAGTATATGCACCTGTGTCCCGGATGAATACTGTTCGAATGTTTCTTGCCTTAGTTGCACAAAGAGGATGGTATGTTTATCAACTTGATGTTAAATCAACCTTTCTTCAACAAAACTTGACCGAAGATGTTATGTCAATCAACCAAGAGTTTATGAGGTGCAAACTGCAATGCACAAAGTCTATAAGCTTAATAAAGTATTATATGGGCTCAAGCAAGCGCCGAGGGCTTGGTTCACTCGCATTGAAGCTTACTTTCTGAAAGAAGGTTTTGATAAGTGTGAAAGTGAACAAACACTCTTCACCAAGGTCAGTAAACAAGGTAAGCTCTTGGTTATCAGCCTTTATGTTGATGACTTAATTTATGCCGGAGAAGATGGCAATATGGTGGCTGACTTTAAGAGATTGATGATGAATGAATTTGACATGACGGATATTAGTAAAATGAGATTCTTTCTTGGGATAGAAGTTTTGCAGCTTAGTGAAGAAATTTTTATTCACCAAAAGATATATGCGCTGGAAGTTCTAAAAAGGTTTGGCATGGAACACTGTAACTCCGTTCAAAATCCAATTTGCCCGGGTTCCAAGCTTTTTCAAGATGATAATGGAGTGGAAGTAGATGGTTCTTATTACAGACAATTGGTTGATAGTATGATATATATGACAACCACAAGACCCGATATTATGTATGCAGTTAGTTTGATCAGTCAATATATGTCCAAACCAACGGAGCTTTATCTTTTGGCTGCCAAACGAATTTTACGTTATCTACAAGGAGCTTTAGGTTTTGGGTTGTTATATAAGAAGGATGAAAATAAGAAGTTGATTGGCTTCAGATAGTGATTATGCCGGTGATGTGGATGATAGGAAAAGCACATCAGGTTATGCTTTTGTTTTAAGCTCAGGTGCAGTGGCTTGGTCCTCACGCAAACAGCCGATCGTTTCCTTAAGCACAACCGAAGCAGAGAACGTGACTGCTCTTTTATGTTCAGCTCAAGCAGTATGGATGAAGAGGGTGCTGGAGAAATTGGGGTATGAAGGGAATGAAAGCACTGTCATTTTCTGCGATAATAACTTAATCATTAAGTTAGCTAATAATCTTGTGTTATATGGAAGAAGCAAACATATACAGGTGCGTTTTCACTTCTTTCGTAACCTTGCAAATGATGGAGTTGTAAATTTGCAACACTGTGGTACAAACGATCAGGTGGCTGATGTGTTCACCAAGCCACTGAAATTGGACTCCTTTCAAAGAATGAGAGAGCAACTTGGAGTTTGTGACGCATCTTTGGTAAACTAGTTTGTTTTGAGCAGTATAGTTTAGGGGAGGGAATGAAGAGGTCAGAGCTTGTAGCTCGATTCTTCAGGGTAGTTTGAGTAGTTACTTTTGAGTAGTTTTTAGTTGTTAACACGTCTCTAGGCTAAATGTGGTTGGTTAGTTTGTTTTTGCTTTGATAGTTGTTTGTAAGGCTTTATAAAAGCCAATTGATGTTTACAATAATAAACAAGCAAGTCATTCCCAGATTTATTAGTACTTTCTCTTTTTAGTTTTACAGTTAAACCTTCACACCATGATAAATTTTCAAATGGAAAAAAAAAATGTCAGCCTTATATACTTTTCAATCCTGCTTCGCCCCTCGATCCAAGTAACATTCGGTGGAAATTAGAGAGTTAACATTTTATCCTTGAGCCTTACTTAATTCCCAAGCTTGACAATATTGAAACTGGCACTTCATTCTGTTTACACGAAACATGATGTCCCGCTTTCGCGCTACATATATACACAGTTTTGTTCAAAAGTCACATATTTCCAGTTCTTTTCCGCAGGTCCATCTCACAATCAAAGCGAGAACGACAAGCACTCGTCTTAGTAAAACAAAACATAATATATTAAGATAATCAAAGATTTGGAGACAAGATTAAGATATCTCAACGCGTTTTGACAAACATATGGGGACATAACACTATGGCCCTCGTGACATTATACAAAGTCTGATGATGATGAACTACTTGTATTCAAAGCTAATTTTCGCGCTATATAAATTTTGGATTTAGACTGCTAATCTGCCACATCTCTCTCTATATAACTGGTAGTTCATCTGTCGCTAAACATCATTAGCTAGCTTAATTATAAATCGTCTCATCTCAACCACTGCACTGGCTAAATATTTCGGGTTAATATTGCTTAAAAATCCTTCCATTGCTTTATCAGAAGATGTAATTTGGCTGTGAATTATCCAACATGTTTCAACCAGCTGCAGAAAATGAAACAAGTCACAAATTTACATTACATAAAAAAGTTGAAACTGATGAATTACATAGGTTGTTCCAAGATGGTGGAAAACCAGTTATCTTCGTGTATTTCTTCAGAGCTTATTTGTAGAATACTTGCAGGACCATAAACAAACTCCAGCTTTCTTCACATATCACTTTTTTTCATTTTCTCTGCAATGTTTCACCTCTCATTGTTAGACCCATGAAATTATCTCCTTTAATATTCGCATAGGTATAAAGATAGAACAAGTTCCTTAACGTCGCCCTCCCACCGAAAAGAATCATTTTAATTTAAAATTACAACAACAAATTAAAAATATAATCTACCATGAAAAATAGAGAAGAACACTAGTGCAGACTGACCTTGGGGCTACTAGCAGTATCCTTCAAGCCGTCGTCGTCGAGGAACTTACCAGTGATTCTCTTGGCAGTTGACCTTGGTTGCGCCTTATTTTTGGAGGAAGTAGCTTTAGAGCTCCATGCAGCAGCGGCAGAGGAAGCTGAGGAAGCATCTGAGAGCAAGGAAGGAGTTTGGGAAGTACAAGTTGACGAATTCTTGAAATGATAATCAAAGTATGATGTCCATCCGCTCTCTTCTTCCCTCTTCTCTTCAGGCTGATGACTACTGTCACCGGTATTCATTCCTTGTTTTTGCGGACGAGGAAAAGAAGTAGCTGAGTAGTTTTCCATGTCCCAATCCAACTCTATGTGAAGAGAGAGGAGAATGAAGTGACAATAAGGGCAGTTTTGTGAGAGTTCACTGCCAGTTCAAAGAGACATACATTATTCACCAAGAAGATATATATATATACTAAGAAGCCTATCTAGGAAAAATATTCTTGGGATCTGCAAAATTATATTTTTATAAAATTCAAACTAGTATCATCCTAAATATGAAAATGAAAAGAATTTTTTTAAAATTTAATAATTCATGTAAGTTAATAATTAAAAATATATAATTTATTACAAATCAAGGCCTGTTCTTTTGGATTTAAATTTTCAGTAAATAAGTAAAGTTAAATATATTTAAGTTAAGTACATTAGTTATTATTTTTTATTTGTGATGTGGTGTTTTTGTGGTGGTGATGGTGGTATAGTAGTGTTATGTTGGGGTGGTGGTGATATTATGGTTGTATGATGTTGGTCTGTTAATTGTTTTGCGGTGGTGGTGGTGTGGATGTGTTGTTGTGGGGTGGTGTTGTGGTGGTTGTATGGTATTGGTGGTGATGTGGATGTGTTACGATGGTGGTGTGGTGTCATGATGGTGGTGTAGTGTTGTGCTAATAGTGGTGTGGTGGTGATAGAAACCCCAAAATTTTCAAAAAAATTAAATTTTTAATATTATTAAATTTATTAAAATTGATTTATAAATATTAATTTATTCAAAAAATAATTTATGACCCCTCTCTCGAATCTCTGGATCCACTGGTGATGATGAATAATAATTTAAATACTTACGTTAAATTAAGTAAAATTAAGTTAAACCAATTCAGTATTTAAGTAAATAAGTTTAGTTTAAAAAAAAAACAAACCCTTAGTCATCGAGACTCATAGGACAAGAGTTAAACCAATTAATTCAAAAGAAGTTTTTTTCTATAATTTATAACATGGAAAAGTAAATTTTTATTAACTTAGTTATTAAATTAACACCGTTAAAACTCTAATGCAATTTATGCCCGTCTAATGCGCATTCGATACAAAAATTAACCCATATCAAAAGAGAAACAAAATTGTTGAAAAACACTAAACACGTGAATTTTTTTTTATTGAACGGGCCCTAAGACGTGCATAAATTGTCTTAGGGTCCTTAATGATGTTAATTAAATAATTTATCTTATTTTGATCTTTCAATATTTAATTCTAAAAACATAAACGTTGGATTACTTATTTAAAAAAGGAAGCATTGTTTTAATGGATTTTTTACTTTTCCCGTTAATAATAGTGACGTTTCATGTGTTGGTTCCCAATCATTCTCGAAGTATCAAATGCAACCGAACAAACCGACCCGAACCGAAAATTTCGATTCGGTCTTATCGACGGTTCAACTTGCTTACATTAATGCGCATGTCATTGTTAAAACGACACCGTTATTAACACAGTGCCCTATCTCTACAGCATCATCCGTTCGTTTTCAATATGATTAGCTACTCAAACCCTAAAAACCGCGACTGTCACTTGTCTTTCAATTTCAATGGCGCGTCGTGACAGATCGGAATCTCCGACGAAGAGGCGTGAATCACCTCGCAGAAGAGATAGGTCGCCGCCGCCGCCGCCGCGTCACAGGACCTCGCGCAGGTCCGATTCGCCCGTCAGAGCAACCTCATCGCACAAGACTAGATCTTCCGAACGAGACAAGCCGTCTGGTCGTGCTCGCTCGCCGAAAGCTAAATCCTCACCTCCGCGTTCGCCTTCTCCGCGGACTAAGAGACTGAGAAAAGCCGAGGCTGAGCGGGAGGAAGAGAAATCGGGGGACAGGAGGCGAGAAAGAGAAGAGGAGAGGAACGGCGGCGGCAAGTTGGAGGATAGAGAAAGAGGAAGGGAAAGGGGAAGAGATAAGCAAAAGAATGATTTGAAAGATAGGGGGGAGAGAAGGCCCGAGAGAGGTGCGGATGAACCTTATAGGCGGAAGCATGATCGTTCAACTTCTCCATTGGACCACCATAGCCGAGAAAGGCTTGATTCTCGAACACATTTGAAGGATAGAAAACCGAAGGACAATGACGAAGTAAGTTTTTTCTGTGATGGTAGTAAACTACTTCATATTCTTGCTTGTTTTGGATGAGTAGATGCAGTACGAATTTTGATTCGCTAATGTTCCTATGGCATCTTTTTTATCAACATATAGTTTGGGTCCATAACGAGTTTATCTCTAAAATGTGAAAATAAGTTTTTTCATTTTTATCCTTGGTTTTGTAACTGTGGTATGCCTGAACGGATAATCAATATTTAAGGAAAATATGTCAAGGTTCAGTGAAACTTTAGGATACAATCCTTTTCACATGATGTCATCCGGATTATGTCATACTCTTGTAATCATGTTCATTTTTGTTTCTTAGGAGAAGGATGCTGAAAGGGTTGAGCCAAATGGGTAAGTTGTTCATATAGTATTTTTGTATTTACTGTTAAAGGTATGCAAATAGCAATGTGGATTTTTTCAAGTAATTGCTCCTCGTTATTCAAATAGGTCAATACATGATGTGACCATTAACATCATGTATTGACCTATTTGGATATATGAACACATCTAGTTGTAAAAACTTATATTGACGCCTGACAGAGCAATTCTGTATAAGTAGCACACACGATATGTAATCTTTATGTAAGTTGAAATTCTCATTTACAGGAACGATGATGACAGTGTTGCTCGAATGAAAGCTGCCGAGGAAGCTCTGGCAGCTAAGAAAAAGGTAATTCCATCTTTGGTGCCCTGGTATAAAATTCTTTTGTCATCCTAGATAATGAAATATGCTTGATCTTCTCAGTTTGTTTCTATCATTTGTAGGAACAACCATCATTTGAGCTGTCTGGAAAACTTGCTGATGAAACCAATCGAGTAAAGGGTAAGAGTCTTATGTATGCTTAAACGTGTGCTTCTGTAGTCTTAAATTATGGTACGTGTATCTAATTTTAAAATAATTTTGTATGCCGCATTAGTAATTTGACCTTTTAATTTTTTTTGTCAATGCATTAGACTCTGGTAACCGTTTTGAATGTATGCACTTATATGCTTGCAAGGATCTTTTTCAACATTATACTGTTGGCTAATTCTGAATTTAGGCCTTATAATTTCGTCTTCATAGGGCCACATCTGAAATTTAGTAGTTCATAAGATGAAGCATTCCTGTTGATTTTTCAGTTTCTTACTGATTTGGATAGTTAGTATAGCATGCATAGACTGGCTACAACATTTTTGTGCAAGGTAATAACAATGTAGCTATATCATTTGATAGCCAATGGTGTATGGAATTACGAATTACCACCTTGAACCATTTTATCTTTTATGAATTATGAAACAATTTACTTTTAAGTAACTAATCTATTAACTGTGTTGTTATGCATCTGTAATGTCTGTAAATCAGCATCCTGTCTTTATGAGGTAAGTGTCATAGACTGACACAGCTAATTGCACTCACTTAACATACGACTTTGGATGGACTGTTAAATCTGTATATACTGGAGGTTTCATATCAATTCATAGGAATGTACCATAGTTATAATTTGTTTTGAACCACTAAGTCGTCTAACTTACAGTATGTCATCTTGCAGTTGATGTTCCTATGGACGTTGAGATTGTTATGGTTGTTAATCAGAAGTCTATTGGTGTCAGGTGTCACATTGCTTTTCAATGAGCCCCCAGAAGCCCGAAAGCCTGATATAAGATGGCGATTGTATGTTTTTAAGGCTGGAGAAATGCTCAATGGTTAGTCAAGCATGTTCTTGTTCAACTTTTATGTGTTCGTAACCAAAGATTTGTTTATTTTAGATTTATTTTATGCTTTCTCTGACTGATACTAGATAGAAACACGGTGTTCCTGCTAAATGGTTAACTGTTTCTTTTTTATAGTAACTTGTGTCGTGTACTTATTAGGTTTAAAACATGGCTGCATGTATTAATCATGCGGCATTAGGAGCACATCACCACGTAAAATGTATGTGATACTACAACTAGCGTTGCTGTGATGTTCTTCAAGATTTTATACATTTATACTTACTGTGGTGTGGATACTCTAATATGTAGATATGTATTGTGCATCTCTTTTCCATGTTGTACTAGAAGTTACTTATATTGTTACTTTTTCACTTCTAACAATGTGTCAGATTCAAGAAACAAGGTTCTTGGTAATTACTCTGAACGAATGGGTGAACTAACTGCCAGTTTAAATATATTCATGAAAAACATATGTTAAAATGTTATTAAAGAAGTATATTTTTGTTTATTTATTCAGTCCAATTCACTATTTTCTAAGAGGGATAAAGACCAGATATTATGAATCACCCAGTATGGTTAAAGTGACATATGTGTTGCCTTTTTCACTTTGCCCGCGGACCTTTGTTCTATATCCTTCCTATCAAGATGTGCATGTTGCTCAACAACAGAAGTTTACTAAGCTCCACAGATGTAATAGTTTTTATTAATTAAAGGTTCATTCATGGTTTTAATGTCCTTTTGATTTAGAAAGGTGCTGGATTTGTGTGTTTTTCTTCAGGTTACATCAGCTTTTATATCCAATCTTTTTGCCTAGATACGTTGCGTGTGTTAGGAAATGTACATGATGACATCCAGTAACTCTTGTCTAGAATCACCATTGTCAGATTCAACTATGTATACCTGATGCATTTCATTGCATTTAGAACCCCTTTACATACACCGTCAGAGCTGTTATCTTTTTGGGAGAGAGAGGAGAGTTGCTGATGTTCCTACGGATCACCCATCTTGCAGCAAACAACATGCTGTCATACAGTACAGGTAAACCTCTTTAAAATAGCTCCACAATTTGCAAGTTTGTATTGCTTTAATGAGTTCGGATTTTGCTTGAATAGGCAAATCGAGAAAGAGCAACCTGATGGCATGCTTAAGAAAGTAACAAGGTATCTCTTAAAGGAGGTGGTCATATATGGAGTAAGATGACAATGTGTTTCCAGGCAAATAATAGTCTGTGCTAGGAGCTAACTGGTTTTTTCTCGTCACTGCTTCAGGCCTTACCTAATGGATCTTGGAAGTACAAATGGAACATTTATCAATGTAACTGCCACTAAACAGTTTTTTTCAAATCCTTCGTTTGTGGATGCTTAGAAATGTGCCTTATTGTATAATGTGTGTGCACTGTCAGGACAATCGTCTGGAGTCTCAACGCTATTATGAACTTATAGAACAGGACACAATCAAATTTGGGAATAGCAGGTAAAATTTGACCAATGCTGCTTCTTATTATTATTATTTTAACTTATAAGTGGAAAGTATACCAATCTTTGGAAAGGATTTTGGTAGAATTTTTGTATGCTCGTATGCAATAATTCGTGCTGCCAACTCGAGATTCGAATTCAAACAACAACATCGTAAGTTGTTGTGTTTGCCTTTTTGCTATTTGCACTCTTCTGTGCACCTTCCTAGTATTTAGAAGTGTAATCCTTTTATTTAGAAGTGCTGTAAATAAATGGAAGGTACAGATAAAATGTTAAATATAAATACTATTTACCAGATTTCATTGACAGTTGCAAAAAATTGTTCAATTTGTGGCAGTCGCGAGTACGTCATCTTGCATGAGAACTCAGCAAAAGATTGAATGATCGGACAGCATGAGTGGTTAGAGCTGCTACGGCCAATGATGCTCGAAATGTGACATGCTCTCAATAGTCTTAGTAGCATTGGCATCCTTTATTACGGCAGGGATGTGTCCTTTTTGCTTAAATTTGTGCCACTGTTATTTAATTAACTTCCATAGCTTTTGGCAGGAAGTGGCAATTCAATCTGACATTGATGCAAAACATGAACTTAGGGCTGCTTGCATTTGTGTTTTTAGAATCTTGACAGATGTAACATGAACTTGTTCGGTGTCACTCTGTCATTGTAACATTTATCGTTTGTATAACATTTTTAAGTAAATGTTAAAATAAAATCAATATAGTCGGAGTTAATGCGTAAATATTATTAATGGCGTGAAGTAAGAAAAAGACTAATTAAGTGGTAGTCACATACAGAATAGTTATTATTAATGTAATCGAGCATTATTGTTACATGAAATATATTGCATACACCATGATCAACTGTTTGCTATATATTTTTATCTATGTGCACTATTCTTCTACTTGCTATATATGAGGAATGTTGCGGTCAGCGAACATTTTCTTGATAGCTTCTTCCTTCTCATCGATGAAATCGAAGAAGTTATAAATGACCTGAGAGCAAGTGGTGGAAGGCATTGCAGGCAAGGAACTCTCCTCCATCTGCTTCTTTTTGTATCGCATGAATTGACGAAGAGAACGCAGCAGGAACAGGAATAAGGCTGCCAGAGCGCAGCTGCCACAAAAGAGATACAGACCCCAGAAATTGATCAGACGAAGTTGGTTCGGCTCAGAATTTGCTTTCCTATCCCCAGGACAACCTTTCTTACAGAACCACTTGGAACGGAGCACTTGAAGCACTCCACTTTCTGAAAGTTTTAGGATTGCGGTGGACATGTCGACGGCCAGTTGAGAGTCTCTTTGAAAAGCCTGACCCAAAAATCACACCATACACAAAACTACTCAGGTACTGCAAATTGTTGTTTCTCTATATAAATTTGAAATGCAGTTTGCACTTACAAATCCCCATCCGCTTTTGGTGAAAGGCTGTCCAACAATCCCAAACTCAGGTCGTTCAGACAAAAATAACTCCATATAAGGAAGCTCATCCACAATAGCTGCCACTCCTCCGTTACCGGGTCCATTTCGAAGAGATAGTTCATAAGCTTCTGGTGAATGGAGCGAAACAAGTCTTGATGGATTTATGTTGAGATTGTCTGTCAAGTAGCTGCGAGCAAACGACCCAACCTGGTAACCAATACGCCAATTGCTAGTAATCAAGCTGTCAATTCCAGTAATTGAAGATGAGAGCTGTTGGACTGTAAGAATGGAAGTCAAGCTTGCAGTGTAACTTGACGTGATAACCATCAACAGGAAAAGCCAGACCACCATCACCATCCGTCCTAGTGGACTTACAGTGTCTTCTTCTGCAGGTTCAAGAACAATTTGAAATATAAGTATTGGGTCTAGGAAACTATACATCCATTTAGCGGAACAAATTAAGCCAAAGGAATCTCACGATTTTTCTTAAACAGGGTGGAGAAGCTGAAGCTGCCACATAGAGACGGGACAAAGTGAGAAAAAATTTGCAAGAAAAAAATGGAGTGAAAATGAATGTTACAATTAACTAAGAAGAATAAGAGTGAAAGAAGCTTACAGGAACATTGTTGCGACCTGTCTTTTTGGAGGACCCCGGAAATCATTATTTACACGGTGTTCAAGTATCCAAATGACTACCGCAATCGTCACAAAAGAAGCGGCAATCATGCACCACATCTCCACTGAAAATGGTTTAAGAAATACCCATGCACTTGCTTTCGAAGTGCCGACTGGTGCTACTATAACAAGACCTGTAGCAATGTAAGGCTGAGTGAAATCAACAATTTTTGTCCTGTTTGTCACAACTGCTATGTCCCCAACAGCTGCATCAAAAGCCTGGAACAAAGACAATAAATCAACCATTCCGTTGACGACTGTTTAGTCAAATATATAGTACAGGACTGCAGGACAGCTGAAGGCCATCTAAGGATATTTATCTTCAACAATTTGAAAGAAAAAAAAAATATTACCATGCACTCACTGGGTGGGTAATTCTGTAAGAAAAAAATGAAATATGCTGGAACCATACTTACACCATTTGCAACGGATTTCACGAGATTATCGTAGTCTGGATTGGATAGACCATCTCCGAAAAGTTCAAATCTGTAAGGAACATCATATGGAACTAACTTCCTTGCTTCTTCAAACACATCAATACAGTATCCTACAATAGTGTGGTTCTTATTTTCCGTCACAAACTCAACAAAACTAGCTCTATGTGGCACACCAATTATCAATGGTTTTTCATTGCTCGCTATCACCCACCCACGTGGTGTATCATTTTGTCCACCAGGCCATATAACACTGTGAAGATTTGGCTGCAAGTGTGAAATCTCAGTTTCATTCAGTTTCATGTCTTCTGCAGGTGATGACGACAAACCCAGTGTCTTAGACCAATAGCCCACAGTATTTACTTTCATTCTATTGATATTAAGCACGTCATAGCCACCACTCACTAGATTCCGATATTCATCAAACATTATATGACCTGTTAATCCAGTGAAGTTAGTCCGCAGTAACGTTTTCCGTAAAATATCTCCACCATCAAAAGATTTTAGCTTCTCAAGCTGTAAACTACCGCCTTTCAAGTCTCGTAGTTTTTCACTAAACGAGAAGGTGATATTTGGGTGTTCTTTCAGAAGCGTGTCAATGCCTCGTGCAATAGTCCATACAGTGTCATAAGCATAAAATCCAAATGCATTCAGCTCATCAGAAGCTTTGCCATCTACTTGCATTTTTTGCCAACGCGATAGAAAAGCTTTCTTCTGGCTGGATTCGGGAATATGTTGGCGGAAACAAACTACCCCTTGGAGAGAAAGAAGTGAACTCTGGTTCATAGGCGCTAGAGAATCTAAAGAGGCAGAAAGCCAATGTGTTGCAAGCCACACATAATCAGATGCTATCATTTGCAACTCCTTGGCTACGTTAAAGACGTTCAATCCTCTATCAGAATTTACATGAACCACGTATACCCTGGGTCCAAACAGCTTGGACTGATTCAGTGAATCACGGATATCTTGGTCAGTGTAACGAGTAGGTAATGGCAATTTGTAAGTAACTCTTGCCATCCTTTTTTCAAGCTCATCATCTAAAGAAGACACCCCATTCCTTCCATAATCGTTATCCATGTAGACTACAATCACCTCTTTCCAACCATAATAGACTATTAAATCTGCCATAGCACTCATCTGATTGCTGTCACTTTCAGTAGTTCGAAGAAAAAAAGGAAACTGAAGGGCTGAAAGAGAGGGATCAGTGGCAGCATAAGAAAGTAGGGGCACTTGGAGACCATTAGCTATCTCTGATACCATATGTGCTATCCCCGATGATTGTGGGCCTATTATAGCCACGACTCCTTGCTCGAGGACCTGAAAAGCTGACAGTGAGATAAACTTCAATGTACTGAGGTGATTCATCTCAATCGTGTGGTTTTAACAATAAAGGATTGAAGTTTGTTTAATTCCGCAGAGCTCAGCATACAAAGACATCAGATATTTCAATTTAACATGAGCATGGTATTTATTGACGACAATAAATCTCTTGTCAACATAAGCCATAGTATTGTGTGGTTTGACATAACTACAAGCATGCAGAAAAATACCCATGGATAAGATACATGTGGAAGAATATAGGTAACAAACGAGACCAGCTCATTTCCTCGGCAAATTTCTGCTTCATAAGAAAAAAATTCAGGGTGTGACTGCTACATAATAGCAACCGAGAATTGAAAGTTCTCTATGCTTATTATTAATATTCCTCTGAGAAAATGTTGCAAACTTGTAATCAGTACTGAATTTTGGCATATAACTATGACGGATTTAGAACATACTTTCACCTCATTGATTATTAAATTGACTTGCACAGAATACTAATAGATTTAGACCCCAAAAGTAATAGGTATCGAGCTACAGTATTATACCAATATTGGGAGTCATGATCTTGAGTATCGTTATTTTGTTACATGTAAGGAACGTGCCTAGACGAAATCTTATGGAAACTTCGCTCAAATGAGTTGGCTAACATATGTTTTAGTTGTGAGAAAAAATCTAACATCGGGCTACTAAGAAATCAGGTTGTGAGAAAAATCCAACATTAACCTAAGAAAAAGAGCAGGGACCATATTGCAAACATATATACCCAAAATCATATAGTGAATTCAAAACAACAGAAAATTGTTTTCCAGGAGCATGATTCTGCAGTGCTCTATAGATTGGTTTTTCCATTCTTAGGTCACACTAAGTGATGGTGGTATAAACTGTATGAATTAAGGCCAGGGTACACTGAAAAGAGACATCATATATACCTTCAATAGACCCCAGGAAGACATTGCAGTCAGCATCTTCAAAGAGTAATCTTAACTCAGTCCCATTAAGGATGCTAGAATCCATATTAACATCAGCAAGAGCAGCCTCCATAGCTGGCTTTGCTGCTCTCCCAATTACAGAATTGAAGGTGAAAATAGCTCCAACATCCACATTTTTAGGTCTTTCACACCTCACAAAGTCACCATACACAGAACCCCAAATCAAAACAACCATCAGATGCCTCATCATATGCATCCAATCCAACTTAACACAAATCAAAATACCACCATAGTTCCCGGAACTAAAAGCCCCAACCTTTGATGCACCCATCCCAGAAATCGATTAGAAAAGAGGAATTTGAGTGTTGGGGGTTTTGCTAATTTAGAAAAAATGGATGAACAAAAACCCCACTAATTAACAAAATCTTGGAGCTGGAGAGAGAGAAAGACCTAGGGAAGACATGGCGAGGCACTGACAAAATATGGAACACCCAGCTGCCATCATGTATCTCGTGTGGATAATTTTGAGTGGGTTATAGAGCATATGGAGCAGCCAATGAAGATTAAAAACATGAAGTGGGCCATGAGGAAAAAAACTCAGCGTCAGTCTGGTATGCATTCTAATGTCTTCTAATGGAAGTGGAGGTGACACTGTAGAACCTAAAATGGGGAATCTTTTTTGTTGCTTGTGTAGGCCTTTGTCGCTAGCTGTTAGCTTAGTTGAAATTAAGAAACTGCAATTTTTGGACTTTGTAATGGAATCAGGTGTGGTTGCGTTGGATTTCAAGCCAAAATGTTAAATTTTCCATCTCTGTGTAATTTCACTTTTTTCTTTGATAAGTTGATTATAGTTATAGAAATGGTGGTTTGTGCTTTTATTCATAAACAAAATTATTGATGCGGCCGTAAATGATCCTACTTATCACTTGGGTGACTTTTGGGATTCAATTCAGAAATAATAGCAATTGTGGAAACGAGGTAAAACTGATATTAATCCAGATTTTGTGGGGGTGTTTTTGTAGACTTTTGCCTCATGAAAGTAATGTTCTTTCTTATCGAAGTCAATACTCTTTATGAGTTGGTAAGGTATTTTGCGTTGTCTACAATGTTCTTCACATCGAATTTTACGAATTGATAAGGTGATCCCTATGACCTATACTTGAAACGTATAAAGGGCCAAAATTCGGATGTGGCGAGAGGGTCCACGTAACTATAGCTACAATCTTGTGCATGACATGCTGCAAAGTTGAAAAATCTCAAGACAGGAATCAATCATGACTAACTTTAGTTTGTCTTATCTCTAATCTAACCAAAGTTCATACTAAAGTTGGATTAGAATAACAAGGCGAGATTAGATGTCAACATCCTACCCACTTTCTTGCATGTTTTTCGTGCAATAACCAAAGACGGCCGACACGTGAATTTCCAGCACAAATGCCGGCACGCATCTCTCGTGTCATGTGCAGTGTTTTATCAATCTCCATGTATTTATAAATTCAGTTGATCATCTTCTTCACTTCATCGTTTTCTACTCATACGCAAGGAGACGGCCCCTTTTATGCATCATCGAGTTTCATTTAGTGTGGGAAAATGGGAAACTGTATCAACCGGTGCAGGCAGAGTAGAGCAGGTGATGGGATGAAGCCGGCGGAGTATATAGAAGAAAAGAAGTGGAAGCCATGCAGAGATGGAGAGGGAGTTGTGAGGGTTAAGGTTCTGGTGACAAGAAGAGAGCTGGAGCAGTTGTTGAGACACTCCTCCGACAAGAAAAAGAACAAGCATAGGACTGACGACGAGGTGTCTGATGGGGAGATTGTGGTTAAGTTGATGGGAGTGGGAGGGAGAGGTAGAAGAGGGGGTGGTCGTGAAGATGAGATGATGGATGATTGGAAGCCGAATTTGGAGACCATCCCAGAGGAGTAGGAGTCCAGTTGGCGTAGGATGATCTGATGCATCTTGTTAGTGTCTTCACATGTACATTCTTGAATCTAAATGTTCAGTTGTTGTGCACCTCATCCATTTGTCATTCATATCACTTTTGTCTATCTAATGAATGGCAAAATGGCTCTCAAGAGAGTAGTAGTAAGATTATGACCAGCTCCATAAGGTGTATTTTACTGATCTGAAGTGCTGAAATGAATTGATATAGCTGAACTTGATCTGAGCTGCTGAAATTTAAAGTATAAGAGAAGACACCCATACATGCATAAATGATTTATTACTCTGACAGAATGTATTTAATGTTGAAGCTAAAACAACAAGAACCCTCAAGGGAACTGAAAAATTGCTAAAATCTCTGAGTTTTGCTTCTGTAATTTTAAACAGAAGGAAAAGCCTTTATTTGCTTCTCACATTTTACAGTAGTCCTAAAATGTGGTCAGAAGGAGAAAAGGTCCTTGAAGCCATATATGAACCCCCTTTATTTATTGCTTTGCCAAGTTGCGGATCACATAGGGTAGAATGCCTCCATGGTTGAAGTAAGCCAATTCCACCTGCAAAGCCCACAACGCATGATTAGATACTTAAAAAGAAAAGCAAAAATATTCCATTAATAACTAACAGCAGCGAAAAATCAGTTTATGTACCTCTGTGTCGAAGCGAACTGTGCAGGTGAAGGACTTCCCATTGTCGGTTGTAACAGTCACATCTTGGCCTGGTCTTATATCACTAATTGTGCTAGGAAGGTGAACTGTGTATCGTTCGTGACCAGTTAGTCCTAGTGTGTCAGCATCTTCTCCTGCCTTGAAACATAGAGGAACAATACCCATTCCCACCAAATTGCTTCTGTGTATTCTCTCAAAGCTTTTGGCAATTACAGCTTTCACACCCTGTATTTAATTACGATTCCAACAATATTAACTTCAAAGAATGGAAAGTGGTAAGAAAAAAGGAAACAAGAAAAAGTCAGGTGGCTAAATGAATTATTTACTTGCAGCATGGGGCCCTTGGCAGCCCAGTCCCTGGAACTTCCACTTCCATATTCAGCTCCTGCTAGTATTATAGTGTCGTGTCCTTCTGTCTTGTACTTCTGAAACATTAAAGATTGGGATAGCATTAACAAATACATATTGCTATGCATAAATATCAATCGTAATTACCAGTGCATCACAAAGTTGACAAGTATACAAAATTGAACTCATAGATATAAGTGAGTTGTACCATTGCAGCATCAAACACGGACAACTTCTCTCCACTGGGGATGTGAACTGTTTTTGGACCAACCTCCCCATTCAACAACTTGTTGACAAGACGAATGTTTGCAAAAGTCCCCCTGGCCATAACTTCGTCATTGCCTCTCCGACTTCCATACGAATTGAAGTCCTTGCGGTCGACACCACGTTCTAGAAGATATTTTGCAGCAGGACTGTCCTTCTGGATGTTTCCTGCTGGGGAAATGTGATCGGTTGTGATACTGTCACCGAAGTTCAGCAAACAGTAAGCATCCTTCACTGGTTTTGCTCCAGGAGGATCCAATGTCATATCCTTGAAATACGGAGGTTCATGAATGTAGGTCGAAGTTGGATCCCAGGAATACAGAGTACCGGAAGGTACTGATAGCTCATTCCACATGGGATTTCCCTTTGTGATAGATTCGTATGTGGTCTTGAACATGTCAGGCAGCACGCTGGATTCAACAACCTAGCAATTGTAAAATTGAAGTTTAAGGTCTCTTTTTGGCGGAAAAACCTCTGGTCGGAGATTACAAAATATATATCAGAAATGAACTTCAAAAGCTCTGAATACCTGCGCAATTTCTGCGGTAGTGGGCCAGATATCTCTGAAATAAACGCTTTTACCATCCTTTCCTATTCCGATAGGCTCCTTATCAAAGTCAATGTCAACCTACACATGCACAAAACACATGTTTAATGGACTAAACAATTATACAGACACACAATGACTTGTGCACATCTCTTAACACTGAATGGTTTATGCCCATCAAAAATGAGGGAGGAAAAAAACAGATTGCAAGCAATCATATTCTTACTAGTGGATCTACAACGTCAGTTGCAAATTAGACCAAAATTTACAAGATATCATGGCACATGATTGTAGTTGCAGAATGTATCCATACCGTGCCAGCAAGAGCATATGCAACCACTAATGGAGGGGAAGCAAGATAGTTGGCCCTTGTCAATGGATGAACTCGGCCTTCAAAATTTCTGTTACCAGAAAGCACAGCGGCTGCAACTATGTCTGTGGAAAGTGCAAATTTCAGATTTAAAAGTGAACTGAAAAACGTGGAAATTTATAAACATGAAATTGCTTGGCTACAAGTATTAAACGATAACACACAAAAAAAAAACCAATAATATACATGCATGTGATGTGTGCACACGTGCTTGCATGTTTATGCATATATACAAAGTTAAATGAGTTACCATTCTCCGAAATTGCAGCACCAACTGACTCGTCTAATTCTCCTGAATTTCCGATACATGTGGTACATCCGTACCCGACAATATGAAATCCCTGCTCATCGAAGTACTTCTGCAACCCACTGTTTCACAAAAACCAGCACCTTGCATTTGATTTCCAAGTACAAAGCCATAACATATTCATCAACATCGAATATCACTTCATACATCTTGCCGATAACAGTAATACCTTTGGTCTAGATATTTTTTGACAACACCAGAACCTGGGGCAAGACTTGTTTTCACCCATGGCTTGACCTAATACATTGTCAGGCATTAGAGAGAGATAAAGATGGCAGCACAATAATTAGCCCGAAGCTAAATTTCAACTCAAATAGAAATCTTCTGAAGTTAATAAATTCATCTTTCGTTAGGATAGGTTACAAGAACATAAAGCCTCAAAAAGTTCAAGATTATAGACGCTCTTCTTTGTTAGTAAAATTTAAACAAACTCTGGAAATAGAAATGTGCGAAATCGGGAAAATCCAAGAATCAGCTTTGGTATTAAAATATTGATATTAGGTCATCTAGAGGGGGAAAGATAATTGAAACATTGAAGCCATGGAGTTTAGGGCTACCTTCAAACCAAGTTCAGAAGCCTTTTTGGCAACCAAAGCAGCACCAAGCATGACACTGGGATTTGACGTGTTAGTGCAACTTGTGATTGCAGCAATAACAACACTACCATGTTTAAGCTCTGCTGGCTCTCCGTGGAATGAAAATTTTACAACCTTCTCTTGTGTTTCCTTTGGTATAGCAAACCCCTGAAATATTTAAGCAGTTAGTAACAAATATAATAATGGAGCTTCAGAGCAGAAACCGAAAACATTACCGAATCATTTTAAAAATCTAAAAATGCATCAATATCCTTCTCTATGCATAAAAGACTATAGGCTACAGTATGGCATATGCTAAAGTGCATCTTCATAAAGAGCTTCACCTTAAATCCAACTTTATTATCAAGACACAAGTGCCAATCAGCCTTCATATCTTTAAGCGTAACCCGATCGTGCGGTCTGTCAATAACAACATTTGAGAAGGCATAAGCACCACCTTAAGTGCAAAAGGAAGCTGAAAGGTGGAAATTTGCAATAATCTGAGCAAGTACAACACGAACCTCTTCGGTCCAGAAATACAAGGCTCAACTTCCTCAAGATTTAATTGTAAATATGATGAGTATGCCCTTTCTAGTTGCGGCTGAAACAAGGGGACCAATTATTAGCCCACACAAATTCTAGACAAATAGTACAAGTCACTTAAGAGAGTAAGGTACAAATAAAGAAATTACCTCATTGTAATCAACAAACATTTTATTGGCACGCAGGTATGCTTCTATCATCGCAACCTGCATCACAGAAGAATAACAAATCAGTAACTGTTTTATATACTTTGCATTAATGCTCACATGTAAAACAGAGGTAAGATACTTACCGTTTCATCACTCCTTCCAGTTAACTTGAGATACTGGAGAGTAACGTGATCAACTGGGAAAAAGCCCATGGTTGCACCATACTCAGGTGACATGTTAGCGATAGTAGCTCTGTCAGCCAACGACAGTTCTGCCATGCCATCCCCTATAAGCATAATGAAAACCACATCTTATAATTCACATGTCATGCCATCATTACTAAAACTGCATATTGACATTCAAGAGCAAAGAATACCATAAAACTCCACAAACTTTCCAACAACTCCATGCTTCCTCAGGATTTGTGTCACTGTTAAAACTAGGTCAGTAGCAGTGACTCCATCTCGTAGCTTTCCATCCAATTTGAATCCAACTACACCAGGCAATACCATGCTCATTGGCTATTGAATACAAAACAAATTAGTATCAGTGTGAACTTGTGAATATATACTGTATGTTTGTTTCATAAAGGAACTAATGAAAAGGTGGTTGACGCTTGGACAGTGCTATGAGTTAGAAAATGCAGGCATGGTTAGGAGGCTGGGATGTCTAAATGACCTATTATGTTTAATTTCATTTTAGCCTCTCTGTTTACACTCGCGGCTGCGCTTGCTCAACTTCATGAACTATAGGGTTCTTCCATATTCATTTATGATACGTGAATTACTACAATCACAATATGCAGAACACAATTGACAGTACCTGGCCAAGCATTGCTGCCTCTGCCTCAATACCTCCAACACCCCAGCCAGCTACTCCCAAACCATCAATCATAGTAGTGTGCGAATCAGTTCCGACCACGCTATCTGGATAAAGTAAACCATCCTTGTTGAAGACAACCCTTCCAAGATATTCAAGATTAACCTGTGACCATGTAATGTAGAAAAAGTTAACATGAAGTCTGAATAAAAAAATATCATAAATTAGAGGATTTAATATTCAGCTACATCAAACATAATCTTGATCAGAAAGTCACAGGAAAAAGTTTAGTCATTATAAAAATTAATTTGCTGTTGTTTACCAGAGCATTCCATATCCATACCTGATGAACAATTCCAGAACCAGGAGGAACAACGAGCATATTCTGAAATGCGTTAGATCCCCACTTAAGGAAAGCAAATCTCTCTTTGTTCCTCTGGAACTCCAACTCCATATTCGCCTGCACGGCATTGGCTTGCCTAGCTACGTCAACTTGGACAGAATGGTCAATAACAAGATCAACAGGAACCTGCATGGAAATTTTACTCAGAACATTAGAAGGTGCAATATTAAAGTAGAAAAAAGAGCTGAAGACATACCACTTTTATGATGTTATCCTAAGTAATCATGCCATTTCTTAGTATTGCAAATGTAATTCCCAGCTTGTACTTTATGGATTAGAGGGAAAATGAGCAGTAATATCTATGTAAAGTAAAAGATGGAAATGGTCGTACCAGTGGGTTGATCTTGTTAGAATCACTGCCTAGTTTATTCATAGCATCACGCATACAAGCAAGGTCAACGACAGCAGGCACTCCAGTAAAATCCTGGAAGCAATAGAAGATTCAGATGGATACATTTATATATCATCCAGAAACAAATAAATAAATCCTAAAACCAAGTGGTACCTGTAAAAGAACACGAGCAGGCTTGAATGGGATTTCCACTAGCTTGGGAGCTGTGTTTTCCCAGTCAATGATCTTCTCAACATCAGCCTTGGTGACTTGAAAGTTATCACAATTACGGATTGCAGACTCAAGAAGAATTCGGATAGAGTACGGCAGCTTTTCTGTTTGTCAGCAGGTCAAAACAGATAAATGTTTAACGAGATCAGACAGCAGCATTGACATTTTCATGAATTGAAAAGCAGACCTAATGGATTGAGTAATTAAAATATAAACTACTATAGTAAAATTCAGTGGATGAAAGAATATCAACACATTTTATAAAATCGAAGTGGAAGTTACCTATGCGAGGATCATTCAGAGCAGGGAGACTGTAGAAATTTCCAAATTCTCCACCTCCTGGCTTGGGCAGATTGGTGAAAATGTGCTTGAAGGGGTTCTCGGAAGCTGAAATTTGATTCCTCTGGGTTAGTTGTAAGAACCAACAAGTATTGCCCTTTGCAGGGAACATTTGCTTAGGTGTAAAATATCTTCATCACAGTTGTACATTAATCAGCCTCGAAAGGAAAAAAGTCAACCGACTTTGATCCAAGCAAACGACAGAAAAATAGCGTCAGAGCTACAAAAGCTAGCCTTTCAAAGGAGAACAGATTCGTTTGAGAGAAAAATAACCGAAAAACATCACCGATGATAAATCTGAAAAACAAAAGAAGAAGAAAAATTCAAAACAGGAAACTGACCCATGGTAGAGAATCTGCGCTGGATGCGTTCGATGAGAGGCGCAGCGGTTCTGATCTGAGCTCGAAGACTAACAGGAGAGCGCCAGTCAACACGGTGACTCCACCTAGGAACTGCAGCCCTGAGAGATCGAGACGCGGAGGAAGAGAAGCTGAGTAGTCTGGCCTGATTAACAGAAGATGATGTAGCAGGAACGACACAGGATCTATAAATAGAAGGCTTAGGGATGGAAGCGAGGGTTGTGGTCGAGTAAAGAGCCCTAGTGGCTCGGAGATGAGCAGACGAAGATGAGTACATGACGACAAATGAGAAATCACGCGCCCAGAGGAGAATTGTTAGTTGGATCTAATCCGACATCAGATCAGATAAGAATAAGATAACAGCGATGATTGATGAGGAGTGGGCGTTGCAGAGGGGAGAGGTTGACGATGACGATGACGATGACGATGAAGCAGGAGAGCTAGAGAGAGGTATTGCGATCGGAATACCAAACGATTATTTTTCTATACGAGCGTGGTGGAGGAGTGAGGCGTGTGGTGGGCGACCGTAGTTAGTTATTAATTTATTATATTAATATAAAAAACTATTTCCACTTGAATGTATTAAGCTTAATTCACTTCTCTGTATTTAAACAACAAATATTCGTGGTTATAGTATACTTAAATTAAATTTAGTTAAATATTTTAATAAATAAATTCGGTTCAGAATAACAGAATTAGTCAATCCCTTCACGATAAGATAACATTTATAAAGATTAAATATTATATAATTTTGATTTTGACATTTGCTACCTACCGAATTTTTCACGGTAAGAATGAATCGAATAATTTTAAATATAACTATGCGCCATACTTATTCGTTTGACTCAAAAGTTACCGTCACTTCATAAAAAAATACAATTTGAGAGGTTGACCAACAAAGTTAATGCAAGTAACTATGTTGGTCAACTCAAAAAGTTTTGCTCAACAGTCTAGTGAAATGGTGAGTTTAGAACTCGACAGAAAAGAAAGACCGATTTAGTAAAACTATAGCCAATTTATTGGGGTAATATTCCAACCAGTTGCCAAATTCCCTTTCTCATCTTCAAGTAACTTTTCTTTTAAATAGAAGTAGAATCTCTGTCCTTTCTTTGCCTTACAAAGACATATGTGACCCTACGTCTTCTCTATTTAGTTATTATAATAAAAGGGAGATCGCCCAATTAGGATTTGAAAAACTCCACGGCAATATGTATGAATAGATCTAGAAGATATGTTTTTTTATTGTATTTTAATCTATTGGATTCTCAACTTATTATTCATTTATTCGTAATTAAGTTTATTTTCTTAACTTTTTAATGTCAATTATTATGTTTGCGGTCAAATATTATCAAATGAAATTTTTAGGATTAACTATTACAATCTCACATTGGTCACATGAACTTATAATCTTTTGGGTTGAACTCTTCCGTTCGGCCTAAGTTGATTCAGATAACCATCACCCAAGAATTAAATCAGAGTGACATGTTATCTTCGTAGGCTTGTTGAGCCCATATGAGTATCCAATTGAGACACGTTAAACATTGTTGCAAGCTAACTTAGAGACATGGAACTTTTTAATTACATCAAGGCCAAATTTGAATGTTAAGAAGGTCAAGTCAACAACCGAATGTGGAAGAGCAAGGCAGTGTAGCGCATATCGCCTCATCGATACAGCTTATGCGGGTGAAATAACTCTTTGAGGGTGTTTGAATGTTTAATACCACATGTAAGTTCACTAATGCAGCTGTCACATACTTAAAGGAGTATCATCCATGTCACCCAGTTTATATAGATTGACAAACTCTTCGAGGATGTGCACAATATGTATCACTCATTATCAATTCACATATACTGTCAATACGATTAAAGAAGAGTTGCGTGTATCATTCTATCTAGTATTTTTGTGGCGATGGGTTGTTATGGTAGTGTGATATTGTGGTCGTGTGGTGGTGGTAGTATTTGTTGGTGCTGGTGTGGATGTGTTGTTGTGGGGGTGGTGGTAGTGTTGTGCTGGTGTGGATGTGTTGTTGTGGGGGTGGTGGTAGTGTTGTGCTGGTGGTGGTGATGGTGGTAGTGAAGTGGTAGTGTTGTGGTGGTGTGGTGATTTTGTGAGGGAGGGTTGTTGTTGTGTTGTGATGATAGTAGTGTTTTTGTGGTGGTATGATATTGTGATTGTAATGTTAATATAGTACGCTGGTGGTGGTAGTGAAGTGGTGGTGGTGTCGTGATAGGGTGGTAGTGATTAATAGTAACTTAAGTACTTAAGTTAAGTATTTAAGTTAAGTTAGGTTAAGTTAAGTTAAATTAAATTAAATTAAATTAAATTAAATATTTATGTATATAAATTTAATTTAATTTAAATTAAGTACTTAAATTATTATTCATCACCACAACACATTCACACCACCACTCCACTACCACCACCACCCCATTACTTTAACACCACAATCACAATATCACCACCACAACAACCCACCACCACAAAAACACTACCACCACCACAACAGAACAACAAATCACCACCACAAAAACACCACACCACCACAACACAACAACAACCCACCACCACCACAACACCACCACTCCACTACCACAACCACTACCGTAACATCACAAACAACACACAACCACATTATTACCACCACCACAACACAACACACACCCAGGGGCGGATGTAGTTAGTGGGCTGCCCGGGCTGCAGCCCGGGCAGAAATCAGGGCAGATTTTTTTTTTTATAATTCAAAATTAAAATATTAAAAAAACCTAAAACACTTCATGTGACATCTCAAATCTTCCAGCCTCATCGACAGACTCCAGTCTCCAAACCGTAGCGTCGCACATTGCCTCCAGCCTCCACATTCCAGCCTCCACATCACCTCCAGCCTCTACATCGCCACATCGCCTCCGCCTTCCACACTATAGACCGCAGTGTCGGCTGTCGCACATCGCACCGTTCCAGTGTTCCACCAAACAGGGCACCAGGCTCCAGCCAGTTGCGGGTCTCCGACCGTCATCTACTCTTCTCGGTCTTCCAATCTTCCATTCAGGTTCGATTAGGTCACATGGTAGGTGATTGTGGATATCAATATTTTGTAGTTGAAACTTGAAATTGAAGGATTAGGTTGTAAGGATTCGAATTTTTGAAATCATATATTGGGTAATTTAGTTTTTTTGGCTGTGATTTGATATTATAGTGTAATTTGACATTCTGGGGTTATAAAATTTGATAGCTAATTCACTAGTTGGATTGAATGTTTCTGGCAATTCTGGATTGCAGTGCAATGTTTGGACTTTGGAGAGGGGATTTATGCAGTGGATGTTTCTGGAAATCATATTGAAATCATATGTTGCAGTGAATGTTTGGATAAGGGGATTTATGTTGTTTTAAATAGTTTGTGAATTGTGATCTGTTGTATTTGGGGTAGTTTAATCGTTATTTATACAGCTTGGATAAGGCACTGGATTGGGAGGTTTTTAATCGAAGTTTATAGGAAGGTCAGATTAAGTTTGTGTAGTTTTCATAATATTTACTTCATTTGATTAATTGAATACATGTTTATTTGTGCAGTTATTGATTGCATTTCTATTGCATTGAAAACAATGGCTGAAAATAGGAATCCCAAACGTTTGAAGACTTTATTATCATGGTGGAAAAATGATGTCCCCTCAAGTGGTAATGACAGTGATCCTCGTGATATTGAGAATGAAAATAGAGTAGAAGTTCAAGATATTTTCGAAAAATCCGTTAATGAAGGGATTCCTGTGGAAGAAAATTTTGATATTAATTTACTTGAAAGAGACCCGGGCAAGCGACGTGCTATATGCAAGTACCCTGTGAATGAGCGTGATAATGTTCGGAGAGCTTATGTAGTGTTAGGGCCTTATCAACCTCATTTAAGTAGTTATCCATCTACTTGGGATGGTGTTCAAAATCGAAGATTTAGTCACAAGTGGTTCAAAGAATGGTCCTGGCTTGAGTATTCTCCTGAGAAGGATAAAGCATATTGCTTTCCTTGTTTCTTATTTGATAGCAACTCATCCAGAGATTTATATTTTACTGACATCGGGTTTAATGGATGGAAGAATGTAATGTCCAAGAAGTCAGGCATCATATCTCATGTGAGAGGGGTTAATTCTACACATAATTCTTCCGTGTACAAGTGGGAAAGTTTAAAAAATCCCTCCAAGCATATAGAGAGAGTAATGAGCACATTGTCTTCAAAAGAAGTAGCAGATAACCGACTTCGACTTGTTGCTACTATAGAGGCTGTAAAATTTTTGGCACTACAAGCATGTTCTTTTAGAGGTCATGATGAATCGGTTGACTCTGTTAATGGTGGAAATTTTGATGCAGTTTTGGATCTATTTAAACGAATGAATGAGGATTATCACAAAGTCCTTGACAATGCTCCAAAAAATGCCAAATATACTTCTCCAACGATTCAAAAGCAAATTGCAAATATTCTCGGGAACAAAGTTAGAGCCAGAATTCGTGAGGAAATAGGTGAGTTTAAATTTTGCATTCTTGTAGATGAAGCTCTTGATGTGGCAAATAAAGAGCAAATGTCAGTCATCCTTCGCTTTGTGGATTACAAAGGATTAATCAGAGAACGATTTTTTAAAGTGATTAGTGTTGTTGACACTTGTTCTCAAACTTTGAAGGATGAGATATCTAGGATCCTCACTCAATATGATCTTAAAGAAGAAAATATACGTGGCCAAGGCTATGACGGTGCAAGCAACATGCGTGGGCAGTTTAATGGCTTGCAGGCGTTGTTTCTAAGGGAGTGTCCATATGCTTATTATGTTCATTGCTTCGCACACCGCCTACAACTGACTTTAAATGCTGCAGCTAAAGGAGTCTCTAATGTGTGGCAATTCTTTTCCACTTTGAATATGATTGTGAACTTTGTTGATTCATCCGCAAAAAGACATTCGATGTTAAAATTATGCAAAGAAGCGGAAATTCTAGATTTAGTGGCAGCCGGTACACTTGTGACGGGTTCGGGTATGAATCAAGCTTGTACTTTACAAAGAACTGGGGCTACTCGTTGGGGTTCACACCTTCGGTCTATTTCAAGTTTGATTAATTTGTATGGAGCTACCCGAGCAACTATTGATGATTTATACAAGAATGAAGTAGATAAAGTTCGAGGAGAAGCATATGGAATTGGTAAAGCTATGAAAAAGTTTGATTTTGTCTACTGTTTGATATTGATGCATGACGTCATGAAGATTACGGAGTTTCTTTCTCAAGCTTTTCAAAAGAAAGACATAGACATTTTGAATGCTGTGGATTTTCTTTCAATAACAAAAGAAAAACTTCAAGTTATGAGAAATGATGGATGGGACAATTTGATTATGAAGGTTGAAGCATTTTGTTATGAGCATGCTATTATTACGCCGGATATGTCTGCTTCTTATAAGAAAGGCGTTAGGGATGATGAAATGAACATAACAAATGGTTTCTATTATCGGGTCAACATATTTTATGCTGTTATTGACTATCAGTTGACGGAGCTTGATACTAGATTTGCGGATAGTTCCATGGAGCTTCTTGTTCTTAGTGCATCACTTCATCCACGCAATGATTTTCAAGCATTTAGAGCAGAAGATGTATGTAAACTTGCTTCGAAGTTTTATCCTTCAGATTTTTCAACATATGATATGACTGCTCTTGATATGGAGTGTGAATTCTTTCTAGCAGGGATTCATAAGGATTCAAAATTTGCAAATATAGCTTCTATATCGGATTTGTGTCAGCGGTTGGTTGAATCAGGAAAGTCGACATTTTATCCTATGATCTACAGATTGATCTGTCTTATTTTAACTCTTCCAGTATCTACAGCAACAACAGAAAGAGCATTTTCATCTATGAATATTATTAAGAATAAACTCAGAAATAAGATGAATGATGAGTTTCTTGATGATCTCATGGTCATTTATATTGAAAGGAGTTTTGCAGATTGTATCAGTAATGATGATGTAATTACTGAGTTTGAGATGAGCGGATCTCGTAGGGTGAAATTTAGTTAGTTGTGTATTTTGTGTAATTTTAGATGATTCTGATTTTTGTCCCCATGTAATACATTTTGTATTTTGCATTAATGAAACAAATGTGGACACCAATTTTAGCAAAAAAAATTTTTAGCCCTACGAGATTTGAATTCCTGGCTCCGCCCCTGTCCACACCACCACCACCACACAACCACAATATCACACCACCACAACAACCCACCACCACAAAAATACTACTACCACCACAACACCATACCACCTACTTATTAGCTAGTGATAAGCAGGGTCAAACCCCAAGAGAGAGCAAATAGTTAGAGTTCTACTAAGAAGGGGGGTTTTCACGGAGAATGTTGTTGATCAATTTCGGAAAGAATCAGTTCAGGGATATGCATTGCAACTTGTAATCATCGATCGAACATGCATCTACTAGTAAATTACTATTCTAGTCTAACAATCCTGTTAAGTTAACGGCGACTTCGATGTTCTATCTACTCTTAACTGCTAAGTTCTCGAATAGGTTAACAATTACTTGACTAACACTACTAAATTAGTTCTACCGCTAGGCTTCTCTAATAGGGCAATTCAATCAAATATCACGCAATGGACATCAATCTAAGTTCACCGCTAAGCTATGCTAATTTGATGATCAGAGCATGCAATTCATACGAAGAACAATAATTTACTAAATTGAATTATGAACTTAAGATCTCAAACCATACGATACAATACAAATCTCCAAACTGAATTAGGGTTTAGCTACTATAATCCATCTAATAATAATGAAAAACAAAGTTCAGAAAAATACTAAAACTATTCCGCGATGTTGTTTACTTCTCTCTGGTCGTCCGTCTCTAAGCTCTGATCTAGGGTATTTCTTCCTGGAGCGGCTAGCTAGAGTTTCTCTGGAAGAAGTTCTGTTTATTTATACATTGATTTTGGGCCGGGCTGACCGTCTTTAACCGAAACAATTTTGATTCGTGCAGGCTTAGCAATTGATTCGACCAGGGTTGGTCGAATCAAAGTCTCCGTATGTGCAGGAGCTGGGTGAATCAAGTTTGATTCGTGCAGGCTCAAAGTGATTCCCGCAGGCTTGCGCGAATCAAACTGTCGGTAGGTTCTGAAGCTGGGCGAATCACATATGACTGGGCGAATCACTTTTGCAGTGTTGATTTTCTCGCTTAATTTTGCCTTCGATCAACTGGAATTCACCGGAAACTTTTTCTCGCTGCTCCCTTGCATTACCGAGTGAATGAGTAAGGCCTATAATGCTCTAAATGCGCAATACAGCTCAAAAGTGGTCTTGATACACATGCGATGCAAAACAATATAGAGAAATAATTTATCACACGCAAAATGCAACTAAATAATGGGAATAAATAACTTGATGAAACGTATAAATATGCTCTATCAAGGTCTGTCAAACATACGCTCGTTGCTCCATCTACTATGGCGACATAATTTGTAGCTTGTTTTGAGGCATCAAATCATGGCGTATGGCTGTGAAACTTTGTCACTGGACTACGCATTTTGAGTGATATTGAAAGACCATTGAAGTTATACTATGACAATAAATCAATAGTGATGTACGCCAACAACAACAGGAGCACTACGGAATCAAAGCATGTTGATATCAAGTTCCTGGTTGTGAAAGAAAAGGTATAGAGTGGACAGATATTCATAGAGCATAATGAGACAAACTCCATGATGGCGGATCCGCTTACGAAAGCATTACCACCCAAGGTCTTTCATGAGTATGCAGCTCACATGGGTGTAATCTTGTTTGAGGATATTCATGATCAGTGGGAGTTTATATTTTTATATTGACGCTCTATGAGATGTACAGATTTTTTATCTATACATTTTGGATTATGTTCTGCATAAATTATGTTTACACGGTACACTCTGTATGATTCTGTTGATCTCACATTTGAGAAGACTAGTTGGAAATAGGGATGTGCAGATCACATTTCATGTAATTTCCATGCTACACACCATAATGAATCCATGTCATTTAGCTATCTTGGCATACACGACAAGCACAGTCGAGTAACGATGATGATTACGAAGGCCGCATTGGTCCTCTATTTGCATAGTTAATGGACCAGATAGTTTCTGATATACTTGTTCTGGCAGTATAGCAATTTTGTGCACACTTTTGTTTATACATTTATTTGGTTACACATGTGGTCCAGTGGGAGATTGTTAGATTGTTAGATTATTATGATTAATCTAATTGAGACCGAACATGTAATTTAGATAATTGTATGTGTTATCATTGTGATAAGCTTGAATAACGTGATCTAATCTTTTTGGAAGCTTATCAGGTATAATTTTAGTCGTAGAATATATTGTGTAGATACCTAGAGATAATTATGGTATTTTTTGAGAGACGAAATCTATAATTATCTCGATTATATCTTCTCGTGTAGAAGATATAAATATGGGTTATGATTCTCGGTTTATCATATCGTTCTCCAGTTTCTTACTCTTAGAGAAACTGACCCAAAAGACATATGGTTAGACTAGAAGCACCAACCCAGACTTTTGCTCTCCAGGTTGCTTTCGTTCTATATTCAAAAATGGAATCAGGTACGTTTTATTTTGTAGTAATCAAATATGTTTAATTATTCTGTTATGGGTTTGATCCCGTTAATTCATTTTCGATGTATGATTATGTTCCAATATTTCTATTATAAAAGACTATGACAGACGATGCTCCTTGGTTGTATAGTAGGCGACAAGCTTGAAAAGTCAGCTTAACTCTGTCTAAAAATCACGGCTGCTCTGCTTGAACCGAGCAATGGGACCTTCTTATATGTGTTAGAATACAATCACAGTAAACAGGGACTTGCAATTAACAGTGAGTACAAATTCGATATTACTGAAATAGGAAATTGAACAAACAGAAACTCAGAATCGTTGTTGAAGCTTGCTTGACAATTTTATTAAAGCATAACTGCGCTACTTCCGTGCTGGGTGTAGTCTGGCAATTTGCTTCCCAAGATACGACAACTGAAATTCAGACTGATTCCACTGATTGCAATCAATGGTTTTTGGTCCTATTCTCATTTTCTTAGGACCCGGTGCCAAAACCTTAGCTAGGCACCCCCACACTCGCAAGTTTTATTCGAGGGCTTACGTCCTAAAAATAGTTCATAAGGAGACTTGTCTTTTCGTTTACGAGGTATTCTATTTAAGAGATAATTTGCTGATAAGATGCCCTCCCCCCACATTGGCCGGGGTAATCCAAAGCTTAACAACATTGCATTCATCATCTCTTTTTATGTTCTGTTCTTTCTCTCAGCAAAACCATTAGACTGAGGTGAGTATGGTAGGGCCACTTCATGAATAACCCCATGTTGTGCGCGAAACGCACCGAACGGTTCAACATATTCATCACCACGATCACTTCTCACTCTTTTTATTTTTTTGTCAAGTTGAGTCTCAACTTCTAATTTGTAGGTGACAAATTTTTCAACAGCGTCATCTTTGCTTTTAAGCAAATATATGTAGCAATACTTTATCCTATCATCAATGAAAGTCACAAAATATTTATTTCCACCTCTACTTGGCAAGAATTTCAAATCACATAGATCAGTATGTATTAATTCGAGGGGCTCGATATTTCTTTCAATTCTATGAAAGGATGTCCTCGTTAATCTAGCTTCAACACATGTTTCACACTTATGTTCGAAGTTAATTTGAACTTTGGGTATACACTCCAAATTCATTAATTTTCTGATGGACTCATTATTCACATGTCCTAAACGTTCGTGCCATAAATTAGAGGACTCAATCAAATAAGAAGAAGAATCAATTTTATTCATAGCTTTGGATTTGACATTAGTTACATCGGATTTGATATCAATAGCATTCAGCTTCCACAATCCTTCTTTCACATAGCTCCTACCAACATACATGTCATTCTTGACAAGGACTACCTTCTGAGACTGGAAGGTCATCTTGAATCCATGGCTATCCAGCACTGTCCCAGAAATCAGATTCTTCTTAATGTCCGGCATGAACAGAACATCGTTGAGCTGCAACTTTTTGCCAGTGGTGAATTTTAAAATCACCATGCCCTTCCCTTTCACTTCAGAAGTGGCTGAGTTGCCCATGTACACCTTATCTCCAGTTCCAGTCTTGTTAAAAGTGGAGAAGGTTAGTTGAGCAGATGTGGCGGGTAGCACCAGTATCCAGCCACCAGTTTCTGTCATTTGAGTCCACGAGGTTCAGCTCAGAAATGGCAACCACAAGGTAGTCTTCATCAGCCTCAGCAACATTGACTTCCTTTTTTAACCTTTTGGGCTTAGAGAACTCATTAGCTTTGTGACCATTTTGGCCACAGTTGAAGCACTTCCCCTGGAACTTGGGCAGCTGCTTCCTCTTGAAGGATATACCCTTCGGAGCCATCTTGTTAAGAGACTTTTTCTTCTTTGAACTTCACGCGATCATCTAACTTCCCTAAACATGGGGAAGATGAGGAGACCCGGCTGGAGATAAGCAAAGACTTAGTCCAAGTCTTTTAAGTACAAAACTGCGTAGTTTTGTGACTTAGGAAATTACATATTATATGGTTGATATCATGTCACATAGTGACTTAACAAAACCAATTTGTCATTTCGTAACCCAAACAGAGCTCCATTCGTGTCCGTATGATGCGGGCGCACACAAATTTTTTTACGTTTCGGCGCACACAAGTTTCTTTGTCTGATGGAGTCCAGATTTTTGCCTAGTGTTCAGAGATATCTCCCACAGTTAATGCCATTACGATATTCCAGAATTCACACTTTTTCGGAATTCAATTTTATCAATCTCCAATATTTGTTGATTTCATCCTTCCATTAACTCATGAGGGGAGTGGAACAGCTTACGACTAACACAATAAACATATATCATCTTCAATCTTGCAAGATACAAGCATATGCAACAAATATTATCAATTATCGCTGCCACGCAATCCATATTTAAGTTCATCAACAAACATCACAACAACTTCTTGTATGGAAATCTTAAAAACTAATTTAATACTCTTTACCATTAGCAGCTCACTTTTTAAAGTTTCCTTCCATACTTTTCAGGTTATTCCATATTTTTCTAAGTGTACAAGATTCGTCCCGATCAACCTTCCAATAATCTGACCTGATAAATTAATTCGTAAAATTATATTTTATAAGAAAAACTTGATACTCGCACTTTCTTTCTATGAAGATAACATCATATCAATTAGACTATCTATAATGCTGGTAAAGAGTGGTATTACACTACGTTGCGTACTAAAAATAAAATTATAATACCCAATTTTACAACCCACACAACTAATCAACCATTCGATTAAACACAAAAATCTTACGGTGGGTCGTCTCGGAACCCACACACATCAAAATTTTCGAAACTTAGGATTGAATTAGGATTCATGACCTGATATTTAAAGTCGGATTAGAATTTAAATAAATGATTCGATCACTGTTTCATATCTAATTAAAAACAAGCTATACCCATTTTATCTTGTCCCACGTACACCGAAACTCCACAGACAATGGCACAGAAAACCTAATTGAGTTTAAAATTTTGCAATTTTGTTTAATTAAATTTATTCAGGTTGAAATTTAAAAATAATTTTTATTTAATATAAGGTGAAAGGCGTGCATGCCGCCCTCATTTTCAAAACTCCCTCCCTCCTCCCTACACTTTCCCTCTTATTCTCCATCACTTTCCCGCCTCTCAAAAACCCTACACTACTTAATCTCCTTACAACCTCCCGATCCAGAATCTCTCCTCACTTCTGTGCTCAGCCCTCTTCCGATCCAGAATCTCTTCTTGCCTGCAGCCATGAATCGCCGGACCAGATCCATCCCCACATCCGCCGAATCCATCCACCGGTATCTTAAGCCAGGCGCACTCGCTCGCCTCAGAGACTCACGAATTACCGCCACATCTCACCGACTCCACGTTATGTCCTCCTTCCATCGCCATCCCTCATCCACTCAGCTCGTGCCGGCGTCTCCATCCGGCAACCATCTCCAGACCGACGTATCTCCGTGCGTTTCCGGTAGGATGTATGGTCCACGATGCCCTCAGAGAAAGAAGCTCGTTGCTGCTAGGACGATCTGCTACTTTATTCCGTCTAGCCCGGTGCCGGCGGAGACGAGTGATTCGGCTGCTGTGGACATGTTCGGTACTGATATTGCTGCTCACTGAAATGTGGAATACATACATGCTTATAGGTTTCAGGTTGGCGGAGTCCTCTAGTGATATGCTTATGTCTGAGGTTCCTAGGGTTTGCGGATGTTTTCTCTATCGTGCTGTATCTATGGGATTTGAAATATGATATATACATACTTGGAGAAATTTTGAATGGAAATAAAATGAATAAACTGCTATTCTATATGTGCAAATGGATCAAGCCTCGGCCTACAGATGTCAATTTGTTTACTTTATTCATTTTCTGAGTCATGTAAGATTGACAAACTGGATTTTGAGACTTGGGTTTTGGATTCAAGAGATAGAGAGCATAAGATGCTACTGGCTATGGCCCACACTTTTCATTAAGGGTTAGCTGCTTCTGTTCTCTGTATTTAAGTTTTGGTGCTTGTTATTGGTTCATTGGAAATCCACATATTTACTGGGCTAGTTGATGGAGAGTTTTTCTGATATAGAATTGATTATAATGCTGCTTGATAGTGGTGTACTGGTGTCAGGAGTTAATATGATTATCAGATTCTATGAGTTCTGATGTTTCCATTTATAGTTAATTCAAGCTGTATGACTTCAATTTTTATAAATGAAGCTGATCACATTGAGATAAATGATTCCAGGACTTCAATTATTACTCATTTGAAGGGTTAGTGAGCATAATAGCAATTCATGTTTGACTCTTCATTATGAACAATCTTTATTTTGTAACCGAAGTTATAATTCTTCTGTGAGGTGGTTTTTTTTGGAGGATTTATCCAGACATTAATGAGTTACTTGTCCTGCAGTAGTTCATGTCAGATTACACAATTATGATAACTGAGAGAGTATGTACTTGATGCCATAATATGTAAGGAATCAATGCTCGTGATGTAAAATTTATATCTTTTAATGGAAGAGATTAACCTTCTTAGTGTGCTTTTATGTATTATTGCACTATATCAATACAGTGTTAATTAATGTACATGACTTATTATGGACATCATAAATTTATGTTGGCTGTTCTTTATTTTGATAGAGACCAAATGCAGTTATACTTGTTTGACTGGCTGAGGTTGTTTATTGGTAAGAGCCCAGAGTACTGAAGCTTTGTTTACTGATGGCTCCCTAACATATTCACAAAAGATCGGAGCCCCTGCTAGGATTAGGGCGCACACTTTTATTCTCTTTCATTACTTTGTTAAGAGGTGAAATCCAGAAATGTAATAATTTTCCCATCCTTCATTGTTCTCTAAGATTGTAAATTTATTTTACGATGCAGAAAGACATTTTAAAAGATCGGTGCAACGGTGTTTTCAGAAGTATGTTGAACCTTTTACCCAAACTTCTAATTTGTGGTTCTAGGCATAGCTGCTAGTTGAAAGACTGGGGCAATTAGCTAGCAATTCAGCAAACTGATGATATGAAGTGATCAAATGACACCATCAGAGGAACTTTCATTCCTTGTTGTCTTCTTGCTGAGAGTTGAAAGAAGCATGTACATTATCAACAATTATATGTTAGTTTGCACTTTGCAGTACCTCATCTTTGCCGAATATAGTGCCTTATACAGAGAAGAGGAGCCTCATATTTCTCGAGAGGAAGGCCCTGGACCATTGATCGAGTCTTTTGTGGTACTTCCTTTCAGGGACATGCATTTTTCAAAGGTAATTTATAAAAATAGTATAATGTAAGCATATATTTTTGACAAAAAAATACTGAAAGTTGTTGATGTTTTGTATGAAACTCAGGTTGACGGTAGCCCAACAAGGAAGCCTCCAGCAATAGCAGTTGATGACTCTAACAATGGAAATGCTAAAGTGAGTGGTTCTGTACATACTATACATCTGCCTGCGCCAATACTTATGATGTCACCAAGAATCAAATGGTATTCCCATTAGCATCTGAAAAGAGGTTCTATCAAGATTCTGAGATAATGGATTCTGGAAGATGTTCAAAGCACTTTTAGTTGGTCCTTTTGATTCTTGTCTGATGTTACTAATCTTTGAGTCTTGCTCTTGCAGGCTTGTATTTTCTACCAATTTATCATCATCCATGTGATTTTGTTTTTGATACGGGCAAATAAACACATATACATTGATATAAAAAAACCAGGATCCATTTTAATCAGTAGCATGCCAATTAATTTGATTGACTGAAATTCTGTGAATTATTAACTTCTGATGGTTGTCTTCTTTCAGGATTTCACAAAGATTCTCAGGTCGTTTGGTCGAGACTATGGATACAAGGGTTCTGAAATCATCCATCTGATGAGCATGCCCGGATGTTCTAAATCTTTCCTGGCCAATTTTCATGAAGGTTTTTAGCTAAACGCCTCAGTTGTGTGATATTTTGATCGTCTTAGCTGAGTGCTAATTATCAGTTTCCATGTTTTGGTCCCAGCTATTTTTATGTATATTTTCAGCTCCGGCATCTTATTTTCTGCTATTATGGCTGTGCGCCTGCTGAAGATTCCATTTATATTCCCTGGTTCCATTAAAGGTACTCTCAGTTCTTACGTTAATAATCTCATTTTAGGTAAGGGTTTGATAATAAACTTTTAATCTCACTCACATCCAACGACTCATTGGTTCATGTAACATTACCTAATAAAGTTGGAGATATTTATCTCACTCACATCCAACGCCTCATTGGTTCATGTAACATAACCTAATAAAGTTGGAGATATTTATCACTGAAAAAAGAGTATATATCATTATGCCCTACTCTTGGCCCCTCTTTTGTAGTGTCTTGGTGACCTGTTCTCCTCTTTTTCCTTTTGGTTTGGTTTTGCCCAAAAGGCATGAATGACCAGTTTCACCTCGATTAGAGTGTATGAAATGTAATGGTAACTTTGGTGCCCAACATGTGTTATGTTTAATCAGTACACTAACTATGATAGCATAACTGAAGTCTTTAGGACAACTCAACATCTCTAGCGTTGGAGAATCAATTTTATGGCTAGGTTCCAGGCTTTACACACTTTTGCTTTGGTAGAAGATTATTGTACTGTCAATGAAAAAGTGCACTCAGCAAAGGCAATACAGCACTACACAAATGCAAGGCGTGAAATATGTCTACAGCAGACGCATGTGCTTACCACTTACCAGTAGACCTTGAACTGACCTTTTAATGGCTAAATTCTTTGAATCTAATGACCTTAAGGGACCATCTTTTCTCTTTATAAACTCCCATTGCTGCCCTCTTTGTCAGGCCTGTGCAACAAAGGCCATAGCTTGTTTAAGCACATAGCTAAATGAGGTATTGTGTGGGTGCTGTTTTTTATACTCGTCCACTTCCCCACTGTAACTTGTTAGATCTTTCATGTTGGGATTTTTCTGGGTATGCTTTTTGTCTATTGTTCCTGTAATATTTGTTCTCCGAGGATTCTCTACTTGATTTTCATCTGATACATGACCCATCATTGATTTTTATGCTTCGTCTTCATCTCTTTTTTCAGCTCAAGTTTAGTATCATACGTGATTTAAAGTTTCAACTGATGTTATTAAACACACTGATTAATGTAGGTGGGCAACCATAGAGAGATCTTCAGGAGAAGTTCTGGTGAAAACAATTTGGTGGGTGCGAAAGATGAATATGGATGAGAACCCCAAAGGAGAGCCTTGCTTCCACCCAGGCGTTTGAGCTAGTATTGACTAATTTATAATCATAAATTTTTTAAGCCATACAATTAGATGCTCAATCCAAAAATGTGACGCATCACAGGGAATGTTTTGAGATTGATGATTGTATGTGATTAGAAGTTTGTGATGATAGAAAGAGTTCCCCTTCTGAACTTCACTTGGGTGTTTTCCAACACTTTTTACTTTTGAAGATGCACTTGTTAATTCTTGCCTTGAAATGAGATAATAATCTCCTCGTTAAATAAAGTTGCAGAATGAAGTCTCTCCTTCCTTAATGTAACGGACTGTTCTACTTGACGATATCTCATTTGTAATTATTTATCTTTGAGTTATAAAAATAATATATATACTCTTCTACTTACTTTAGTCATTGAATCCCATCAGGCCATTCTAATCCAAGGCTGCCACTTTCACAATTTCTTTTTAAATAATCTTTTCATTGACTGGCCTAAGTATGTCTGAGCTCTGTGCTAAAGCTCTTTATTAAAAAAAAAAAAAAACATTGCTTTGCAACCAACTCATCTCCTGTTGAGTAAACATTTATCTACCAAATCATCTATTTTATGGAAAGATAATAATGAACATCAAAAGATCCTTAATATGATTAATCACAATAATTGAGGCTTGAGAAATCATAAGCTCGCTTCAGGGTTTTTTTCTTTCAGTGAACGAACAATGATTTTAAAAAGAATTAAACAATTATCAGAACATTCATGCATGACATCACAATGGACACAGCCCTAACCTTATCGTTCAAACCTCTGCGAAACATCTTATACGTCAATATTGCTGTAGAACACCAGCAACATTAGATGACAGCAAAACCTCGCAGAAGAAGAGAAGAAACACCTGGCTAAGTCTGTCCCGAACTCCGACCCAACAACTTGAAAATAAAAGCAGAAGGCTTTGCATCCCAGTACAAGCCAATTTCATCATTAGGGTTTATACTTCTACTCTTCACCAAATCCATTATCCCTAAGTTATAACCCTCATCACAGCCCTTCTCAAAGAAACTCTTCTCCCCAGAAACGCTCACAGGGCTACTCTCTTCGCTCAAATCCCAAACAACCACATGCAGCTTGTTCCCCGCCACAGCAATTTTGGTCATATCCAAGCTCCAAAACCTGAACACATGCTCAAAGGCTTCACTTCTCGATATAACAATCTGGCCGCTCATCACCTCCCCCAATGTCAAAGTCCTGCAAATGCGCCATGGGTTGGCCGGGTGAGGGTGAGGCGGCAGGTACACGTCGCGTATCTCAACCAGGCTCTTGCTCACTTGGTAAGGCCTGTTGCTCATCTTGCACTCATCTTCTTCAAGCTTTGATGGAATGAAGTCGTAGTAGAATGACTTCTTTAGCGTCAGGAGGGTCTGTTGTGGATGTTTCTCCATTGAAGCTTCGTGTTGGAGCTGCGAGAGAGCTTCTTAATGTATTTGTGAATCAGTCGAACTGAAAACCTGCAACTGAATTTGGTAACAGAATCTCTGCCGTCATTATCAACTTACTTTATTTGCACGATTTTGTGATTCCCATGCAACGCACTTTGAATTTTAGCTACCTTTTTAGTAGTAAATATTTCATTAATTAATTAGCCTCATTTATTTCGGCTATAAGTATAATTATCTATTACCTTATTTGTGTGTGTGATGTTAGGGTTCCGATCGGTGCAGCCAACCGAATACATGACATCAAAACAATGTAGTTTAATCGAAGAAAAAGAAAAAATAAAGTCATATTATAAACACACAAAACAAAATATCGTCACATTATAATCGCTTTGTTGGATCATAATCATACAACAGAAACGAATTACAAGATTAGACCCATAACAGAATAATTTAGCATACTGCAAAATAAAACGTACCTGATTCCATTGACTGAAAGCAGCATCAGGACCATAAACCATATTTATATGTTTTATATGAGAAGATATAATCATAAATTTCGTCTTTCAAAGAACTCCATAATTATCTATAGGTATCTATACAATATATTGCGCTACTAAAATTATACATGATAAACTTCCAAAAGGATTAGATCACATTATTCAAGCTTATCAGAATGATAACATATACAATTATCTAAATTACACGTTCGTTCTTAATTAGATTAATTATAATAATCTAACATGATGCTTTTTAATGGTGTACATGTTTTGAGTGTCACTTTATTAACCAGAAAAGGATGATTTCAACAAAATCAAAAGTTTAAATTTGTGTGGAAATAGATTGTGTAAATAAGAAGCAATTAGCACCGTCTGGATGAGTGTCAAATATGAAATGAACCAAGGCTTAACCACTGTCTTCATTACCTCAAATCAGAGAAGAGTAGACTGACTATGGTCAAAGAAATGGGCAACTTGACAAGTGAAGAAGGAACAAAAAAAGAGAGATGAAGAAGGAAATAAACACCCAAAGCTAAAGACTTGAAGATGAATGTTGAAACAGTTTGAGTATGACACTTTCAGGTTTTGCGTCTCCAACGATTCATCTTGCACCTGAAAAGAGGCACATTCATTCAGGATACAAAAAGCTTACACTTATGAGGTTGGAAACCACAATATACTCGAGTTCATCCTCATAAAAGCGCTCATCATTGTCAACAAAGATGTGAGAGATAGAGATACCCAGCACTCCTGTTCGCGTCACAACATTATTTTCATCAAATCATAAAATCTAATACATATCAGCTGACACTCAGTTGTACTAATAGCCGCATTCTCACCTTGCTTATACAAAAAAAAAGAAAAGAAAAAAAAAGCATCATGCAATATGTCATCCACATTCACATTTTTATGTGACAACACGCATTGACTCGACCCCAAGTACCTCAAATAGAGCATCCTCATTTATTTTGGGAAAACTTGATTAATGATGTGAGTATTGAGGTTGATAAATATTTTTTTTACATTTTTTGTAAAAAAAAAATCAAAACATTTCATAGCAAAACAAGATATCTAGCATTGAGTGAGGAGAATGGATGGGATGAGCTTTTGGAAGGTGTAAATAATTTTCGTGCAAAAAATGGTATTATCATTCTTAACATGAAAGATAAAGTTTAAAGCCGCTTTCGTTTTAATTATGCTACAACAAATGACTCCCACTTTAGATTTGATATATGTTATCAGGTACTTCAATTTTTTTTTACTGCCTATTGAATTAATTTTTTGTCACTAAAATGCTAATGATAAACTCCTTTTCCAGGTGATTGTCCGAATTTGTAGAGATGGAGAATCGCTTTAGTGAGTCAAATATAGAATTACTCACTTGTACTGGGTGTCTTAATTCTAAGAATTCATTCTCCAAATTCAATGATTCAAAAATAATTCTAGTTGCGGAGTTGTATCCGCAAGAGTTCTCTAAGTGTGCTTTAATGGAGCTTGAAGAAGAATTTAAGGGTTGGATTTATGAGCTGAGAGGAAATGTTAACTTTTCTATGCTACAAGATATTGGAGATGTTGTTAAAAAGATGGTTGAGGCAGGATACCACTCTGCATGTCCCGTAGTATATCCTGTTATTGAGTTGATTTTGGTGTTACCAGTTGCGACCGCTACTGTGGAAAGAGCCTTCTCTGCAATGAAGATTGTCAAGACAGATTAGCGTAACAAGATTGAAGATGGTTTTTCACAAATTGTTTGGTGTGCTATATTGAGAGGAAGTAAGCATTGATAACGAAGTTATTATGCAGTATTTTCAGAGCATGAAGACTCGCAAACAAGGTTTACCTCCTATACAGTCAGAGATAGAGTGACCCAATAGTTCATAGTTCTAGTAATGACTTCTTTTGTGGTTAAACAGATTGTTTCATTTTGTAGCCACACATAATGAGTTACTAGCCTCTTTTTGTATAAAATGAAATGAATTGTAAGCATCGTTTTATAGAATATAGATGTTTAAATTATATTATGATTTTCATTTTGTGACCCTCCTCTCACGAATCTTTAGATCCGCCACTGGGTGTTGGTGTAGGGTTTGGCGCGGCGACAGTAGAGGATCAGGTGTGAGATCTGGCGTAGGTGGTTGATAAGAAAGAAACTTGCCTTACCTATCAACACTTTATATTTATCAAATGTTATTACAATCGATATAAATGATTCAAACATCTTTAATAATCAAACTATTGAATTTTGGAGGGAGACACCACACAGTGCAAACTTATGAGCTCGTTAATGGGCCGTCCAATTCACAATTTGGGCCAAAACACACTAGGCCTAATTCAATTATACTAGTCAGGCCCATCAGCAATGTGAACTGGAGATATTCAAATCTGCTTCTAGAGTAGTTGAAGGAATGAGCTTG
Organism: Umbilicus rupestris; assembly: GCA_963678935.1. NCBI lineage: Eukaryota > Viridiplantae > Streptophyta > Magnoliopsida > Saxifragales > Crassulaceae > Umbilicus > Umbilicus rupestris. The sequence goes on along the minus strand of OY787611.1, from coordinate 1,592,536 downwards.
GAAGCTGAAGCTAGAAAATGGAGCAGAGCAGTCATGGTCAGCGTTGGACAATAAAGACCAAGTTCAACTCGCCTGAAAGCAAACCTGTAAACTTAATAATAAGCTCTTCATAAGCAAACTCTTCTCTCAAAAAATCTCATATCAGCTCCTATCAAAAACAAGGGTTCAAAGATGATACAACTGTTGTTCACGGTCGTAGTTGCAGAGATGGTACTCATCATGGCATTGCTGTTCAAAACACCGTTCAGGCAGCTTGTGATAATGGGTTTGGACAGAGTGAAGCGGGGAAGAGGTCCGGTGGTGGCGAAAACTGTGGGAGGCACTGTGTTTGTTGTTCTGCTCTCGACGCTTCAGGGCATGGCTATGATCCAAGAAAACGCGTTGGATGGCGGGCTTGTTAATCCCACTGATCAGGTTTTGATGGCTAGACACATGCTTGAAGCTTCCCTCATGGGTAAAATTTCACATACCTGTTTTACTTCACTTTAAGATTAAAAAAAAAATGAAGAACACATTTTGAAAATGTCGTTCGGCATACTAAATTCTGAAAAGGATTTCACTAGTTTATATACGGATATGGTCTTTTATAATTCAAAAGGACAAGCTTATGAGTCATGATTTTATATATATATATATATATAAACTAGTTATTCTTCCATTTCGTTGGCGATGTGGGACATTTCTTCCGATTGCTTATTCTCAACAAATTTGTGTTACATGCAGGATTCTTGCTGTTTCTGGCATTGATGTTGGACAGACTACACCACTACATAAGAGAGCTTCGGCAGCTGAGAAAGACTATCGAGATGGGGAAGAAGCAGAATTCAGGATTTGAGAACATGAGAAATGGAAATTTGAATGAAAGTAACGTCACAGCAGAAGAACTTAAAGCTGCAGGAGACGCTCAAAGCACAATCTGAAGAGTTCCTTGCAGATTCTATTATACACGAGTAATGGAGAGCAATCAGAATATTCAGAACCAGTTGTATCTCTATGACCAAGGTTTATTGCATATGTGAACTCTAAGCATAGATGGTTGACCTTCCTTCGATTCCAGAGACAATTCTGTAGCTACCATTTACCCAAAATTTACATGGATGATTACATTTTCTCTCTTCCAAATATCCATTAGGAAAAACCTTGCCAAAATCATGAGTGCAAAACTTCAGCAGATTCCAGTATATGTATGCTCTAATAAGTGTTCAGTTTGGGGAATATGGAGCTAGTTTGTCTTATCTGGATTGAATAGCTCAAGCTGTTGAACCATAAACTTGGTTCATGAATTCTAGTCCAAAATTCACATGATAAATATGAAGATATCATCAAGAGTGACTAGAGATAAAATCCAAATGGTATGGCTATTCTTAAAATTCATGAACAAGAGATGATGGCCATATAAGGAGCTTAGACTATTCTTGGAGTGTCATAAAGATAGTCAAAATATACATGGAGAATATGAAAGTAGATATTTTTAAATCTTAATTTTAGTATAAATAGATCTTCCCAAGTGAATTTAGTCATCAAGAAGAGAAAAAAAAAAAAAGCTTCTAAGAAAGCAAAGAAGCGAAGGAGACACTATAAAATCAGACTTTATATACGACTGAATGATGTGATGGTTTCACACCGCTGCATATTTATACGACGGTTTTCCCACGCTTATAAGAAGGTTTATACGATGTGTTACGACGATTAGGCGATAGTACAATGTACGAAGGTTCCCATCAGTTGTACGAAGAACAACCTAAGGAACCAAATGAAGCGACATCCGAGTTGTATAATATGTTCAAATCGAACTGTGAACCTGTATTTGAAGGTTGCACTATTGAGACAGAATTATCTTTTGCCATGAAATTACTTCACGTCAAGGCAGACCATGGATTATCGGAAGCATCTTGCGTGGGATGCAGGTAGAGATCTTTGTGTGGATGTATCCATTGTCTCTCCTTTTGTGGGAGGAAGGACATGGATGGGGTCAGGGGAGGCAGCTAGAAGAGCAGAGAAAGATCTCTAAATATGGAGCTGGTTGTTCAGCCAAATGAGCTTATGTTCGTGGCTTTCATCATGGAAACCTTAAGAGGTTTCGGAGTGAGAGCAGATCAGCTGATCAGGACAATGGCGGCGAGGTGGGCTGAGGCTAAGGGTATAGAGCCACAGGCAGCGCTTTCCATTTTGAGACAGAAATTGTCTTTTATCTCGCAGAAGGATTTGACAAATGAATTTTTATTTAGAAATGACTACAATTAGTTCCTGCCGCGAATCGAGATGATCCGGCTCGTCTGTCATTTCCTTTTTTGTTTGAGATCCTTATTTGTAATTGTCTTCTATTGAGTTATAAGAATGAAATAATTTGTGGAACAATAGAAAATTTGTTTGACTATGTCTGCTATGTTTTGTAGAATAAAAAAAAAACTGGTAAGTTGACTGGGCATGGGGTACACTAGATTTGATGTATGTGTTGATGATTGTATGATCTACTATGAGAAGGACGAGAATTTTTTACATTGTCGTTTTTGTAGAGAACCAAGATACAAAGAGTTACGCAAATAGCAAAGTTCGTTCAATTATAAGAGTAATGCGAGATCTCAAATATTCTACCTTCCTAACATACATCGTCTTCAAAGGTTGTATACAAATGAAACAATAGCCACACACACGAGCTGACATTCAAATAGAGCTGGAGATGACACTGTTATGGTGCACTCTTCAGACGGTGAGTCATACAAACATTTTTATCAAACATATCATGACTTCAGTTTCGAGTTTCACAACGTTATACTGTGTTTATGTTTAGATGGCTTCAGCCAGTTTGGTCTGTCGGCAAAATCATACTCATGCTGACCTGCTATGTTGACGCCTTATAATTTTTCTCCATAGTTGTGCATAAAAACGAGAACATGTGGTTGACTGTCCTAATTCATGGACTAAAATTTTTTAAGAAACTGATTGATATATATATATATTTGCGTCCTTTTATCGATGACTTGATCACTTGGTGAAATGTGAGAGTGGATACTTTCGATGCGTAAAACAAGTAAAATTTCAAAATGAGGGTTGTTCTAATGTGGACAGTGTTTGATTTTCATGCATACAATAGTCTATCCGAAAGTTCAACTCAGGGACGCTTAGGGTGCCCATATTATATGAAACATACGAAGACGTTTGTGCTCAAGAATAGAAGGAAAGTTTCTTATTTTGATTGTCATAGGGGGTTTTTGCCCGAAACCCATTCGTACAAGCAAAACCGTAGAGGCTTCTTTCGTAGACGGTTAGAACATGATCCTCTAGTAGATATGTGCAATGGTCACATAGTTTACAACAGAGTATGACGTATGCAGACGGTATTTGAACATGATACAAATGAGAAACCATCAAGTTTTGGCAACTATCACAACTTGATAAAGAAAAGTATTTTTTGAAAGTTACCTTATTGTGCGTATATGAATTAAGGCACAATCTTGAGTCATGCATATTGAGAAAATATGTTCAAAAATCTCTTTAACACCATAATAAATGTCAAAGAGAAAACAAATGACATTGAAGTTAAGTGTTGAAAAGACATTGGTCTTTACTGCAATCGTCGAGAGCTGGAATTACAGTCTCTTCGAGGAAAATTTGTCACAACAAAACCTCAGTAAAAACTTACCCCCAATCAGCAAATCAGAATATGTCATTGGTTCAGAGGACTCCAATTTCCATATGGTTACTCGGCCAGATTGGGTGACCATGTTGATCTACAACAACTTAAACCGCTGGGTATAAAAGCCACGATGCACATATATTCTTAGAGAGTTAACGTCGATTGCTTTTCGTGGATGCTTCCCACTACCATATAGAAACCCATATTGGAGTTATGTATATTTTTCGGAGACATTTGTGGTTCATCATGATATCGACCGCATGATGGTCTGTAAGGCAAATATCATTGAAACTGTATGCAAATTAGAAACAATTTCTTGCCTTTATTTTTCGATTCTATAGAGCATAGTTCAAGGCGCGGAAGAAACTATACTCGGTGGACCGGTGCACTATAGTTGGATGTACCCATTTGATTGATTTATGTATATGCTAAAAAGGTTGGCTAAAAACAAAGCGTTAGTTGAGGTTGCTTTAGTTAATATAAGAAACCGCATTTTTGAATCCGATTATTTAGGCTATGAATTCAAAGTAAATACTCGTAGACTTAAGCGTAACGAGGTCTTGGGTTATGAGGAACACATTTTTTATTCAATATTCAAACCAAGGAAGTCGAATTACTCAAAGAAGAATGTTGACATTAGAGGAGTTTTGGAAGGCAACAAACTATGCTCATATGAACACACCGAAATTTGAAGATTACATCAGGTAAATGGAATATGTTGATTATATATATTCTTCTTTTATAATCTCTAATGTCTATTACACTTGCTTCCAAACTGAAATATATATACGTCAACAGGACGTAGCGAATCATTTGGAGACTATTCATAGTTTCCTAACATGGCTCCAAACAAGTGTATTTCACTAATTTTCCCGGGCTACCAAAAAATTTAAATAAGGATGGGTTGGATTGTGCCGTGTAAAACTACTAATGCTATTTATATGATCATCTCTGATGTCCAATTTCAAGACGCTGGTAAAGACCCGACACAACTTCATTTCGTAAATGAGATAGTGATGTTCAATAGTGTATGCAATGATGATTTGAACGAGTACATTAAGAACATTTTGAAAGTTGTTAAAAATGATGCAACACGTTCCAACATCGGACTTAGAAACGGAAGAGGAAACTGATTCTGATGATGAAATGTAATAGTTTTTTAAGATTATTTTAAGAATTATTAAGTATTTTTAAATTGTTTAAGAATTTTAAACAAATTTAAGAATTTTAACAGAAGAATTTTTAAGATGAAATGTATAAGTATTACACTTCAAAGAGATATGCCGGTTTTTCGATGCTTATGCGATGTCGATCTAAATTATGTACAATGATTTTACAAAGATAATGTGACGGTGAATACGACAGATTTACGATGATTATGCGACGGTGACCCATATATACGACGATTTTATGATACTTATGCGACAGTGACCTAATTATATACCACGATTTTACTATGATTATCCTACGGTAACTCCGTATTATATGACTACGATGGTTATTCGATGATACGCTTTTCGTCGCATAACCGTGTGATATCGATCGCATTTCTGCATAAATAAGAACACAAATCTTTTCTCTTTCTTCTTCTCCGCTCTGAATCTTCTCCACTCCTGCTCCTGCTCCGCTCGGCCTCCACTTAACAACTTTTGAAGTTCTAGTGCGGACGGTAGAACTTATCCCAGCTGTTGTTAGGACAAATCCTGAGGAAACTCGTTAGGAATGTTTCGACTGTTTCAAGTGAAAGTAAATAAGTAAATACGAGACACAGAGATTTGGTAACCCACTTTGGGACAATGTGTCCGTAATGTGGGGGGGGGGGGGGGGGTGTTCTCCTAACCCCAGCAAGCATCAATCAATTAGTAACGATCAGACAACAAAGTACAAACTTGCAAGACTCCCTCTTCAAGTCCTTCTACCGCCGACTCGTCTGGATGCGCACTGAGCTCCCCTCAGTGTAGAGATCCTCTCTATGGCTTGTCACAACAGCTTCGTTCTCCCGAACAGCTGCTTGTCCACTCGTTGTCCTCCCAGATATCTGGACAGGTCTGTTTTGCAACAAGGTTTGTTAAACGTGTTGCTGTAGCAAATAATTCCGGTCCTCGTGATTGAGTGATAACTTAGCTCCAATCTTCGTTGGGTGCACTCAATCGCTTGACCTCGACCTCTCTTGTATATTGCTATAATGCAAGAGAGCTGCTTGAATATTTTCTCAATAAAATCTGCAACTCCTTTCCACTTCTTTTAAAACTCTCGCTAATCTCTTAAAAGATCTTAACCAAATATTCAATTAGAATGTTTGTTGATCTTATCTTGTTGCCATACCTGGAAATAGCGTATCAAAGATGTCGTTGAAGATATTCTGTGTAGCCAAGACTCCAGTAATCTCGGGGATATTCTTCACGCCAATCTCCTAAAAGATCTTAATCAATATTCAATTAGAATATTTGTTAATCTTATCTTGTTGCCAAACTAAGAGATTGTGCGTCAAAGATGATATTTTGTGTAGCCAAGAATCCAGTGATCTCGGGGATATTCTTCACGCCCCTTGATTCTCGGAATCTGCTGATTCCCGAGAATATACACATTCGGTTCATAGCCAGCGCACTTCAGCACTTGCTGGAACATCTTGCGTAGCATCTCCTGACTTCAATTTTACAGTTTTAATATCTAACTATTCTACGCATATTTGTAACTTACTTGAACAACTCTTTGCACAAAAACATGCCATACATAATCATGAGACTAACAGTTTTGACTCGGTACAAGTAAATCCTCTCTCCAACTTGTTCTCTAGATGTTGCTCGGTATTATAGATTTGTTTTTTGGATGTTTCCTGTCTATATTTGTTGCGCAGATTTGTTGAACGAATTCAGATGATTTGTTGCTCGGTGTTCTCAGATTGATTGCTCGCTTATTTGGATTCGATGATGCTCATATTGGTTTACAGTTTAGGATTGGGATGCTCATTTTGGTTAAACTAGGGTTTATAATTGGTTGCTCATTCCGTACTTATATTGATGCTGCTTAATTCGTTAATGGTGCTTCTGTTAATTAGAATTAGATGAAGGCAAATTTGTGATGATGTTTTGATGTTTGATGAGCGCATATTGGTTTATGTTTGATCAATAAAATTTGTGTTTTGAGAGCGTGGTGTTGAGATCGTGATCCAAAAGCCATCACGCGATTCAACGCCACCGACTAGAAGGATCCACACGTAGACGACACATAGTACGATGTGGATCACACATCCCAGGACATGAACTGAGTAAAGCGTTTTCATTGTGCACTGTTCAGGGGATCTACACCCAACTTAGCGGCGCGTCCCTCTGACCGCTACTCCCAAAAGTTTGTTTGGGGGGGGGGGGGGTGGAGGTTCATCTTGAGGAATTAATATTCTATTTGAGGACACACATTTGCATGACATGCCATCCGCTATTCCAAAGGAGCAGATTGAGGACAAGAGAGTCCTGATAGTTTTCACCGGGAAGAAGAGGTATGTGTATGTGTATTACACCAAATGTATCTTTTTAATAATCATATAATTAATATTGTATTAACTTGATTTTTTATAGTTTCACCTCTTGTTCGTTTGTGCGTCAGATGGAAAACTGTCAGGTAGAGGACCTATTAGGCATAGAGGCGGGCTTCATCATACTTAGTGGCTTCGAGACCCAATGGTAACCCTTAATTATAAAATTTCAACATAAAAAATATATTATGCATACAAATTTGTTGACTTTAATGTGTAAAAATTAATCTTGTAGGAGAAAGACTTGATGAAGAGTCCTAATTGCAGGAAGTGATCGCATAAAGCGGAAGCTGACGAACTCTACCTAGATCCGCAAGGCCAGCAGACTTTGGTATGAGGATTTCTATACTATATCCTTAATTAATACTTATCAAATAAAAATGTTTAATTTATATGATCATACAAGATTGATACGAAGAGATGCGTAAGGCTCGCATGGACTTTAGTTCTACAAAACCTATTGGGGAGTGAGAGGATTTGAACATGTTTGCTGATGAAGTGAGACTCTCCTAGAGACGCAAGCTTCCTAGAGTCGTTGGTGTTGCGTGATCGGCTGATTTACTTACTGATTATTCATCCACTCGATGATGAATTTCACTTCTCTCCCGAACATTTCTTTGTGTTTTTACCACTTCACTCTCGTTTCAGTCATACTAAACTACAGCTTTGTAGCCCAATCAGAGCAAAATGAAGAAAATCACAAGATTCAGACGAATATGATCAAGGAATGCGCAGATTTACCTGTTCGTCGTCTTGGGCTTGCCGAGCAAGCAATTCTTATCTGATTGAGGCGCGCTATATCTTGCTGGACAGCTAACTTGAAGGGCTACAAAATTGTAGTTTACACTAAGATGTGATTCAAAAACTTGAATGGTCAAAAATGCAAGCAAAGTCAGAATCGAAGCCTGAATGAACAAGCAGCCCGGTTCAATGTAGAACCGGCGGTTTAGCAGTTGAACCGGCGGTTTGGACATTGAACCGCCAGTTTGAACTAAATCGGCCCGGGACCTAATTTTGAAAATAAGCTCAATTGATTTTGAGTATAATACAGATTGGGAACTCATTGGCTAGGGTTGGACGATTGGGAGAACGAAAGCAAGAGCGAAGAGACAAGCTTGGAGTGAAGATCATCGTCACGGGTTCTTCGTTCTATAATCTCTTCATTCTTGTGTTGGTAGTAATCACCATGAGTAGCGAGTAGTTTATTAGTTCTGGGATCCTACGAATCCCGTCCCTGTGACCAGATTTCACGTGATTTGTACGAACGTCAGTTTAGTTTAATGCAAGTTTATTATTTTCAATTCTTTTATGCTTCATTCTACCGTATTATCATTGTTGATCGTTGAGTGAGATGACTGCATGTTAGAACGAAATTAGGTTAAGGACCAAAAAGATGATTGGGTCTGAGATAATTAACCGGATTGAGTAGAGTTGATATCGAAATATGGTAGCTATATTGTTAGTATATGAATCGATGGGAAAGTTGACATCTTTTGTCTGAAAACCTTAGGTTTACTAAAATGAAACTGTTGATAATCTGTGATTGGGCGGCGTTCAATAGTGTAGATTAATTCAGGTGATGATCCGTGAATGGGCGGCTCACCTGATGTCAATTTGGATTATTTCCAAAGCTATTTTGCATGACTATATGATGTGACTGATTGCATGAATTGTGTTGGGAGCATGGGTGAAGTTCGATTTCGGAATTACTTTCTCTGAGCGAATCAACCGTTAGCTATATTAGTTAGGACAATTAGAACAAACCCAAAATTTCTATTAGGAGTAGCTGAACACGTTGCTAGCTAGCTAGTATATACACGCGCCTGTTCCTAGGATCGACCCTTGGCTTACCAAGGTTTATAAATTGTTTTTGATTACAATTTGACCCCTGAAACTTATATCTGACAACTGTAAAAGGGTTAAAAATATGATTGTCATTGCAGGGAGAAGCCATCCACCACAATGTCACATCCTCACCCTATGCTGCACAGCTCGAGCAGTTACTTAAAGTGAAGATGGCTGCGATGTTCAAAAAATTCACAGTCAACCTAGCAGAGCTGGTGAAGTAGTAGGTTCAGGATCCCTTGCATGGGGCTGGGAGCACTATTCCTAGGCATCCACCATTTGGTGGATGGGATGATGACGACGACGCCCAAGATCAAAAGCCTGATGATGATTTGGACGATAAAGCTTGATTTCGTTTTGTAATGATATTTGTAGTCGTACACATTTGAATTTGGTTATATTCTATATGTTTAGGATATTAATTAGAGTGTTATTAAATGGATGATGACGACGACGTCCAAGAACACGTAGAATATTTTTTTGGTTACCCTCGCAAAAATCGTCAGAAAACCATCACATTTTGTTCGATGGTTTACCCGTCAGAAAACCATCAAATAATTTATCGACGCTTATGCGACTTGACCGCGACATAATGTAAGGCGCAAATATAGTTTAAAATCTCGATTAATATGAGATGAGGCATTTAGAAAATATTTTTGAGAAAAACAAATAAAATATATTTTTGCAAAAGAGGCAAATTGGATAATCTATTATGTGATGCCTTCATGTAAGAGCCTCCATACATTAGGTGAGTATGAGAGAAACAAAAAGCCCACGAGAAAACAAAGTAGGCATTCCGTTTTGATACACAACGTTTGACTTGTATGCATAGAGTTTAACACGTGCACAGACAGTGGCTTTGCACTTTGTACGAATCTCACCAAGCAGGATGATTATAAAATGATCAAAGGGTTGGTGTGCTATTGGTGGCTTCAACAACCAAAAAGCAACAAAGCCGCCACACATCTCCATGCTATGAAAATGTTGACTATAAATAGGTAACCCAGACAGCACCACTTCATCACTCAAACACATCTTCATCCACTCTATTCCTCTCTTCAACTTCCCAGCAATACCAAAGCATGGCTTCATTTTCAGTTTCTAAAGTTTCCATGGTAACCATCTTAGTGCTTCTTGCAGCTTCTGCTATCAGCTCAGAGGCATCCAGAGGTCAGAAGCTCAAAAAGACCGAAATGACCTTCTACATGCATGATTGGGAAACACCAACAAAGGAAGAAAATGTCACCAACATTATCATTGCTGGGAAGCCAAAAACCAAATGGTACATTCTCACTTTCGGTTCATTGTTTGCCTATGATGATGCCATTACCACTACAATTGATCGCAAGTCGATCGAACTGGGGAGGGCCCATGGAATTTATGTCAACACTGCGCTGGATGGTTCGGACTTGCACATATTGGTTTCCTTCTTGTTCACTAACAAGGCCTATAATGGAAGCACCATCGAGATTCAGGGCGCTGACAGGCTGTTGCAGCCAACTAGAGAGGTTTCAATTGTATCCGGAACGGGTAAGTTCCGGCTGGCCAGAGGATGGGCGAGCATAGAGACGGTCTTCTTGGACATTGCTCAATCCAATGCCATTCTCAGATGGAACCTTACTGTTTTCCATTACTAAGAATCCATAGCGATCTTTCTTTGGAGTACTTACTGTCATCTGCGTTGTTTTATTGCTTTGTGTTTTTTGTTTCAAAATTTACAATCATAGTGATCAGTATCATGCTGTGAAGGATAAAATTTATAAAAAAAAAAATATAAATATATTTAATTAAGGGAATAGTCTAGCTTCTAGCACAATTTAAACTAATAACACACTAATTTATTGCTCATCGGCAACGGTGCCATTTTGACAAGCAAATTTATAACCTTTTATAGTTGTCAATTTATGTTTTAGGGGTCAAGTTGCAGTCAAAAATAATTTATAAATCTTGGTAAGCCAAAAGTCGATCCAATGAGCAAATACATATGTATACTATGCAAGAAAATGGCTTCATTTAAGTATTCTAATAATGAAAATATATGTTTACCTAACTATTTGATTTTGATACAATAAAATTATGCAAATAAAATCAATATTCCAGAATCAAACTTCACTCATGCCTAACACACAAATCATGCAATAATTCTAACAATCCAATTATATTATGAGTAGTGGAAATAAACCTAATAACATCAGGCAAGCCGCTCAATCACGGATCATTGCTTGAATTAATCTAGACTGGTGAACGCCGCCCAATAACGG
>OY787611.1:1555935-1581061 GCA_963678935.1 Umbilicus rupestris | reverse complement strand
GGGTGAAGTTTTATTCTGAATATTGATTTTATTAGCATAATCTTGTTCTTGCGTCATAATCATTTAGTTAGGTAATTATAACCTTTCTTTATTAGAACAGCTAAACAAAGACATTATCTTGCATAGTATACACACACATTTGCTCTTTGAATCGATCATTGGACTTACCAATGTTATAAATTGTGTTTGACTGCAATTTGACCCCTAAAATATAAATTGACAATATAAAGGATAAAAATACGTTACCATCGCAAAACCCGTGCATTTTATTTTAAAAAATTCCATCGCAAACTCATAGAATACTTTTTTGGTTACCATCTCAAAGATCATTGTATTTTCGTCGTAAATATCATCATATTGCCGTCGCTAATTTTATGCGATGATTAATTATACGATGGTATTTGTTTGACGGGTTTACTGATGCTTATGCGACGAAAGTTGACCGCGGCATATTAATTTTGAATTTTGTAATGTAAGGCGCAAATATAGTTTAAAATCTCGATTAATATGAGATGAGGAATTTCGAAAATATTTTTGAGAAAAACAAATAAAATGTATTTGAGGCAAATTGGATAATCTATTATGTGATGCCTCCATGTAAGAGCCTCCATACATTAGGTGAGTATGAGACAAAAAAAAGCCCACGAGAAAACAGATAAGACATTCCATTTTGATACACAACGTTTGACTTGTATGCATAGAGTTTAACACGTGCACAGACAGTGGCTTTTCACTTTGTACGAATCTCACCAAGCAGGATGATTATAAAATGATCAAAGGGTTGGTGTGCTATTGGTGGCTTCAACAACCAAAAAGCAAGAAAGCTGCCACACATCTCCATGCTATGAAAATGTTGACTATAAATAGGTAACCCAGACAGCACCACTTCATCACTCAAACACATCTTCATCCACTCTATTCCTCTCTCTTCAACTTCCCAGCAATACCAAAGCATGGCTTCATTTTCAGTTTCTAAAGTTTCCATGGTAACCATCTTAGTGCTTCTTGCAGCTTCTGCTATCAGCTCAGAGGCATCCAGAGGTCAGAAGCTCAAAAAGACCGAAATGACCTTCTACATGCATGATTGGGAAACACCAACAAAGGAAGAAAATGTCACCAACATTATCATTGCTGGGAAGCCAAAAACCAAATGGTACATTCTCACTTTCGGTTCATTGTTTGCCTATGATGATGCCATTACCACTACAATTGATCGCAAGTCGACCGAACTGGGGAGGGCCCATGGAATTTATGTCAACACTGCGCTGGATGGTTCGGACTTGCACATATTGGTTTCCTTCTTGTTCACTAACAAGGCCTATAATGGAAGCACCATCGAGATTCAGGGCGCTGACAGGCTGTTGCAGCCAACTAGAGAGGTTTCAATTGTATCCGGGACGGGTAAGTTCCGGCTGGCCAGAGGATGGGCAAGCATAGAGACGGTCTTCTTGGACATTGCTCAATCCAATGCCATTCTTAGATGGAACCTTACTGTTTTCCATTATTAAGAATCCATATCTATCCTTCTTTGGAGTACTTCCTGTCTCCTACTTGGTTTTATTGTTTTGTGTTTTTTGCTTCAAAATTTGACAATCAAAGTGATCAGTATCATACTGTAATGAATTCATGTTCTCACCTGATAATTTAATAATAGTATTTTAATATCTCGTTCAAAGTTACTTTAATTATGGTACTTGAAATCATCATTCCAATATTCGGCAAAAAAGCAACCATGAATGAAAATTTATTCCAGATATGAATGGCTTCTTCATCGAACCGAGACTTAGTGCTTTGCTGCTAAAATTGATGAAATAGTTAAGATTTGCAAACATTCTCTATAAGTACTCTCAAGTTTCATGTGAATATTCCTAAGGATTCGAACGTTCAGTAAAAAGTAAATTATTAAACTAATCTTAACTCACATTCGTAGGAATCATGAATCCATTTAGCATATGCAAAACCTTGAAACCCTAAGCTATCCTAGTGTATGAGTTATAGTCTCGCGACGGTTTTCAGAAAAAGGAAACACCTACAAATCCCAAATGAAGCTACCGTACATGAATGCACGAAATGGGTGCTCAAAAATTTACAGCATTATTGAAACAATCTCAGACTCATGTGCAAATGTATATCCGCATCAAATTATTTTCAGACAAGTTTTCAAACCATCATTGTTGAAACAAGATGTCGTATTCGAACAAGTCAATATCAATGCCAGCAAACGACTAACCATGTGTCTTAATATCCTTTTCTAGAAATGCATTTGAAATATAAATTTCAGTTACACAAAACATGCCCTCCATTCACCTATGATGATAGTACACGAGCTCTTGGCGCAAAGCTCATTCTTAAGTCTTAAAGTCAAGAAACTCATAAGAGAAGAGGAGCTTGGCTTGGCATTTTATAGAAATTGCATAAGCAAGTCATTGATTCATGCAAGCACGAAGGTCATTCCTTTAACTCATCTTATATGACTTCCAATACATGATGCAATCACACACAATAAATAAGTGGTATGATACACAATTCCAAGCTTAAAGATAGAGTATCTAATGGCATTCGGCCTTATTATGCTAAAGGAGGAACTTTTCTTCCATTTCTATGCATTTTATTTCTCTCTTTCTTCATAATTTTTTTCTTCTCATTAGGGCCTATTTTGCGCCCTCTTTTTATTTTCTTTTTGTCCCCCTTGTTCGAGGGACTACACACTTAAAGTCTGATAAAGTATATTAAATGAGGCGGGTGTGTGTGAGTAATAACATGCACGAGAATATATGATAAGAGAACTAACGTTACCGAGAATCACAAACAATACTTAAGTTTTTAGAAAGACTATATTAAAACCGGTGCCTACTAATATCAAGTTCAAAACATGCTTTCAAAAGTGTGTAGGACACATGACTAATAAAAGATGGTAATGAAATTAATTCGAAAGAATACACACTCGTACGAACTATTTTAGGTTCTAAACACAAAGTCAAATAAGATGAAAAGATAACTGGCGTAGCTCATAAAGCATGAGAAGGTTAACAATAAATCATAGATAATTTGAGCATGTAAGTGAGCCTTGATGATGCTGTGTGACAGCCTTTGACAAAACCAGCTCACGTGAACAAGCTTCTGCTGTAGCAGTTTCTGGAGCACGGAGCTGTAGCAGAAGCTCAACGCCCATTCGGAGTTTGCGTTCAACAGACCGTATTGAAGAGCAGTGTTCTACCTGGAGTTTCTAAATATTCAATGAAGAATATCCTAGAGAAGATTCCCGTGCCCAGGTAAAGATTTGTTAGTGGGAGATTTGATTTTCGAAATCAAATCTAATCTCCTACAAACTAGGGGATTATGTTGCTTTAGGGAACTTCCAAAAAGTGGTAACCTGTGCAAGGCCGGGCGAGTACTTAAAGGAGGCTGAGTAGAGCGTCTTGATTCATCGAAGACAAGAGTGCAAACACCAGAGCGTACACAGAATACTATGAAGGGTGATTGTGAGTGAGCCGTGCTTTGATCATCACCACGAGCAGATCGTGAGCGCGGAGCTGAGGTGATTGAAGCGGAGAGTGATCAAGACTTGTAGAGTCTGATCAGTACCTGATCTGTGAAGCCAATTCAGAGCAGCTGTTGCTTGTTGGTTGATCAAAAGAAGCCGCAGAGCAATTGTCGAGTGGAGGTACTCGGGCAATTGGCAGAAGGCTTGGACTCGTTAGTGACAGGAGGTCACTGAGTGAGGGGGAGCATTCCAGAGTGTGCAACACTTGTAGAGAGGTTCGATCGGCTTAGCAGAAGGCTTGGAGCGACACAGACAAATTCTGCATCAGCTGTGTGCTACAGCAGGTGCTTTAGCGAACTGCAGAGACTGCGTGTTAATTAGAATAGGTTGGGATTCGTCGAGCCAGTAGCTGTTCTAGATTAATACCAATGTAGGTGGTTGTGACACAAGTCAGAGCCTGTTCTGATTGTGGTCGAAGTCCTAGCTAAGGTCGAGTAGCATAAGTTGCGTGTTGACGAACCGTGATGTACGAGAGAACCTTGAGCTTAGTGGATTAAAGGACTGAGTTCAGTCCTTCCCAGAGGTAGGCACTTAGCCGAATTGGGTGAACAAACCATTGTTCATTATTCTATCTTGCTGCATCAGATTTGGGTGTTCAAGAGTGTGTTGTAGCAACTACTTGTACACAAATATGCATATCAGAGACGCTGCGGGAATTTCATTTGGTATCAGAGCCGGAACTCAACATATAGAGTAGAGATCCTGAGCGTCTAAGCAAGGTACAATGAAGGAAGGACAGAACACGAGCCGTCCACCGTTGTTGGAAGAAAGCAACTATGGCTATTGGAAGGCTAGGATGAAGGCATTCCTCAAAGCCATAGATGAAAGAACCTGGAGAGCAGTTGTGGCTGAATGGTCTCCTCCCATTACTATGGATGAAAGGGGTGTTACCCGAGTGAAACCTGAAGTACAATGGACTGCAGAAGAGGAAGCTGCAGCAACTGGTAATTCAAAGGCACTGAATGCTATTTTTGCTGCAGTAGATGCTAACAATTTCAAGTTGATCTCCAACTACGACATTGCAAAACAAGCTTGGGAAATCTTGCAAGTTTCTCATGAAGAAACCGACAAAGTGAGAATGTCCAGACTACAGATCATAGCAACTCAGTTTGAGAATCTGAAGTTGCAAGAAGAAGAGATGATTACTGAGTTCAATGTCAAGCTGTGTGACCTGTCAAACGAAGCTCATGCTCTTTGAGAAACTTTTCCTGAGGAGAAGCTAATTAGGAAAGTTCTCAGATCCTTGCCCACCAGATTTGACATGAAGGTAACAACTATTGAAGAAGCTCAGAATGTCAGACATATGAGGCTGGAGAAGTTGATCGGATCCCTCAAACAATTTGAAATGAAGCTGGTCAAAAAAGAGCCCTCCCCTAAAGACAAGAATGTAGGATTGAAAGCTGAAACAGAAAAAAAGAAATCTGTACATGATGATCAACTGAGTTTGCTAGTTAAAAATCTCAGGAAGCTCTTGAAGAATATGGAAACAAAATCTGGGCGAGGCTCATCCTCTTGAAGGAAACCCAGAAGGGGTGGAGGAAATCAGAGGCGGGGAAAGGAGCCTGCTCAGAATGAAGATGAGAAGAAAGAAAAGAAAAGGGGGCTCAGTGCTAGAACTGTGAAGGATATGGACACCTTGAGGATGACTGCCCGAGCAAACCCCTCAAAAACTCTGAGAAAAAGGATAACCAATCTCTGACTGCTAAGTGGAGTGACTCTGAGGAAAGTGAAGAAGAAAAACTTTATTGTGCTAACTAGTATGTCCGATTATGACTGCAAAGAGTTATTAAAGAAAGAACTCTACTATGGGATTGAGGTGTCAGATAGTGAAGACGAGGATGACTCAACCGACAAACTGATAGATAAACTGGGAGATATTCTAAAACAGTGTGAGGAAGCTCTGCAAGTGAATCGAACATTGAGTGATAGAATCAGTCAACTTGAAGAAGAGCAGGAAGAGTTACTTAAGAAAACATCTTCACCCAGTAGACGAGTCATCTTGCTAAAGAGAGGAGATTCATGAAGCAAAAGGACTGATACTAGTGCCCCTCTAGCATCAGTAAAGGCAGTCGAAACTCAGAAAAACATTATGAATGAAATTCTCTCATATCAAAGATTTGGAAGAGGAAGAATGGGACTTGGATATACCGGTGAGTGATACACTGATCGATACAAATGAGAAATCAATTTCCTGCCCAAATCCTGCAGAAAAGGACAAAATCAAATATCTGAACAAGAGGCTGCTACAGCAACTGCTGTATCATCCGTCTATGGCAAAATGAAAGTCTCAGAATCGAAGTTGGCTGCGCACGCATACCTGTGGTCAAGAGAAATGAAGTCAAAAGAAACTTTCGAGTCTGAAGAAACAGCAGACATCCCGAAAAGCTACCAATGTTGAAAGGAAGGGGAGGAAACCAAAGACCAACACACGTTGTGATAAATTCTTCAGCTCGGCTAAACCAGTGAGTATTCATCAACGGTCAGAATCTCAATGGAGAGTCACAAAAGTGGATGAACCGGCGCAATGGAATGGTACAATTAAAAGGGAGACACGGAAAACGCAGTTGTGGAGACCTAAATATGACAAGCAGAAAGACAAAAGATATCAATGTCAGAAGCAGTGGAAACGGAAACCAACCCAAGTATGGGTGAAAAGACAATCATCTGAGCCCCACGAGGATTCTCCCCACAAAGAAGATAGCTCGAGTGAATAAGGGAACCAGCCCCTAACAGCTATAGCAACCTGGCCCTGAAAAGCTTGTTCAAATTGTTTGGTTGCTAAAAAGAGAGAAAGTCACATGCTGAGCACGTGCATTAAAAGGAAGAGGAAAGCAGCGGGTAAATCAAACTCTAGGGCACAATCGTTTGAAGCTTCTCCCCAAAATCGGTTGCTGATCAATCCTCTCCCCTGTTCGTTCTTCTGCAAACCCCTAACATGAAAACTCGCGGTCTGAAGAGGAACCCGGCAGCAGCTCGTCAAGACAGAACCGAAAAGCAGCGTAAGCCACGGAGTGAAGCTACTGCTCAACGGCAGGACCTGGTGGTCTGGGAGCCAGTGCCTCTCCCCGTGTCGCAGAATGTTCCCCCTCCTCAAGAAGAACCCTCGAAGAAGAAAAGAAGGCTGACCCGTGATATGAAGCTTGAGACCAGCTCAGCAGCGGTGTTCAAAGAGGCCGTTCATGAAGAAGACTCAAGAGAAGAACAAGCTACAGAAGTGGCTGCAGCTGCTGAAAAAGTTGAAAAGCCCTGCAGAACCCTGGTCACGACCCCCGGCACAGAAGGAAAGGGTGAGGAGGTAGATGCTGATCTCCTTGAACAAGAAGCTGCTGCAACACCTCTTCCTTCATCAGCTGACAAAGGGAAAGCTCCAATCATCATCCCTGACTCAAGCAGCGAAGAAAAGGAGGAGTCCAGTGAAGGGGATGCCACTGGTGAACCCTCTGAGAGAAGACCTGTTCTAGCTGACAATGATGCAGCCACTGTAGAAGGAGTGTGGTTCAGAAACAAGGCTGTTTCTCAACCATGGTGCATTGTGGAGAGAAAGCATTTATTGTTCTAGAGAAGAGACTAGACCTTGATAAATACAAGTCTACAGCAATCATCCAGATCCTAACTGAGGTAAATCTGCTACGGTCCCTGACTTACTCTTACATGTACAATATTTCGTTAGTTAGGGAGTTTATTGTCTATATGGAAGGGAAGTTTGGTGTTGAAGAAGGAGGTTCGTATGGGGCGAGTTGGGTACGGGGTAAGAAGGAAGTAATTACCCCTGAGAAGATTGATACCTTTCTAGGAATAGACAGTGATGCTAGGCAGCCATCTAGTGTGAATAGGGAGCGTCTGGCCAAGGTTCTCACTGGAGGAGTTTGTCTGTCCTGGGGAGGACCAAATCTCAGTGCTGCTGAACTCACATCTAAAAATGCTCTGCTGTACAATCTGGGCATAAGAAAATGGATTCCCAGCTCTCATAGGGGAAAGGTTAGCAGACCCTTCGCCAACCTCCTTCACTCCATTGGGAAACGAAGAAAAGTCAGCCTGGGAAGCGTGATGTTCCCCCAGATAGCTGCTCATGCTGGCAGTACTTCCTCGAGTAAACCTATTGTGCTGCCTTCCCTCATATATGGGATGTTGGTCTCTCAGCATCCGGAATTGGGAGAGATTTCTGATGGAATGTCTGAAGAACTGCAAGTCTTCCTTGTTGATCACAAGCAGTTCAAAGGAAGACATGCGGTTGACATTGCTCAAGAAGACCCGCTTCTGGTTGCCCCTTCTGATCCATCCTCTCATGAGGAAGCTCTTCTCCCTGCCCCAGCAATCCAAGCAGCTCTCCGTAAGGATCGTGAGCCACCTGTAGTCAGAGTTGTACATGCTAGACTCCGAAGCCAAAAGAAGGGATGCCAGACCTGCCCAAATCAGAAGCCTGCTCAAGGACTTGGAATATTCGGAGGAGCAAGGGCCTGCTCAAGGGACGTAAGCATTTGTGTCAAAAAGGGGGAGAGTAAATGAAGGCCAGCCACTCCAGATGAACTTTTTTTTGTTTTTATTGAAGCCCTGTGTGGCTATGCTAAAACCAAGCCCTGCGTGGCCGAATGTGGCCACAACTCTTACTTTGAAACTGTTGTTAAGTAGTTTTAATATTTGTTTTCCGTGGAAGACTTCATCTATGGCCAAGGGGTTTTGTCAAAATGCCAAGGGGGAGATTGATGATGCTGTGTGGCAACCTTTGACAAATCCAGCTCACGCGAACAAGCTTCTGCTGTAGCAGTTCCTGGAGCACGGAGCTGTAGCAGAAGTTCAGCGCCCATTCGGAGTTTGCGTTCAACGGACCGTATTGAAGAGTATTGTTCTTCCTAGAGTTTCTAAATATTCAATGAAGAATATCCCAAAGAAGATTCCCGTGCCTAGGTAAATATTTGTTTGTGAGAAATTTGATTTTTGAAATCAAATCTAATCTCTTACAAACTAGAGGATTATGTTGCTTTAGGGAACTTCCAAAAAGTGGTAACCTGTGCAAGGCCAGGCGAATACTTAAAAGAGGCTGAGCAGAGCGTCCTGATTCATCGAAGACAAGAGTGCAAACACCAGAGCGTACACAGAATACTATGAAGGGTGATTGTGAGTGAGCCGTGCTTTGATCATCACCAGGAGCAGAGCGTGAGCGCAGAGCTGAGGTGATTGAAGCGGAGAGTGATCAAGACTTGTAGAGTCTAATCAGTACCTGATCTGTGAAGCCAATTCAGAGCAGCTGTTGCTTGTTGGTTGATCAAAAGAAGCCGCAAAGCAATTGTCGAGTGGAGGTGCTCGGGCAATTGGCAGAAGGCTTGGACTCGCTAGTGACAAGAGGTCACTGAGTGAGGGGGAGCATTCCAAAGTGTGCAGCACTCGTAGAGAGGTTCGATCGGCTTAGTAGAAGGCTTCGAGCGACGCGGACAAATTGTGCATCAGCTGTGTGCTACAGCTGCAGAGACTGCGTGTTAATTAGAATAGGCTGGGATTCGTCGAGTCAGTAGCTGTTCTAGATTAATACCAGTGTAGGTGGTTGTGACACAAGTCAGAGCCTGTTCTGATTGTGGTCGAAGTCCTAGCTAAGGTCGAGTAACATAGTTTGCGTGTTAACGAACCGTGATGTACGAGAGAACCTTGAGCTTAGTGGATTAAAGGACTGAGTTCAGTCCTTCCCAGAGGTAGTAGGCACTTGGCCGAACTGGATGAACACACCATTGTCCATGTTCTATCTTGCTGCATCAGATTTGGGTGTTCAAGAGTGTGCTGTAGCAACTGCTTTTACACAAATCTGCATATCAGAGACGCTGCATAAATTTCAATCCTAAACTAATATGCATATTGAATCCACATGTACGCAACGTATGCCAATGAGGAAGTGACTTTGTGCGATCAAACACTTCACACTTTCGAATAAACTTAGTCCCTAAGCGATAAAAATAGAGAGATATCAACCACGACAAGAACTCCACACTTAAGTTAAGAGCATGAAAATCCCATATCATGTCATGCAATGCACGAATCTAACTAACTGAAATAAATATAAAAACTTACAAACTGGCTTACTTTCCGTCAAGGCCTAGTTTAACGTCTTGGCAAGACTCAGTAAAGCGCCCAATAGAAATCACTCGTGAGAAGTTCTTTGCTAGAATCCCTTCTCGCGGGGCCTTTAATGCTCAAAGGTGTCACTCCACCTTAAAATCCCAATTGAATTTACGTCCAACAAGTGCAATATGGACGTTGAATTTAAGATCCAATCCCTTTATAAATATAGTCCCTTAAGAACCAAGGGATTGTAGGAGCTTCTTCTCGGCAGTTTCAAGAAATATAGCAAGATCCTTATAAATTATCCGGTTGTGGTGCAAGAAGATATACATCTTCACCACATGCTCCATATCCAATTGGCATGTTTACCGTGAGCTCTTAAACTAGTAACTCAGGTGCTAATATATATGAAACTCTCGTCACTATCACATCCTTATGTATGCAAGGATATTCTTTAAATGAGTTCAAAAAGGCATCAACAAAGTCTGTGTACTTTTCATCTTGTGGTGCATTCAAATGATCTTCAGAATCGCAAATAAGGGAGGCATTTTCTTGTTCCAAGATCGTCACTTCTTCAGTACACGAGTAATAATTCATGTACTCATAATAAACTTGGACATCTCTTCTATTGAACTCCTCTAGCGCATCATCATGATAGCCGTCCACATCATTGGGAAATAAGGATAAAGGGATAAATGCTTCATAATCATGAACTTGTTTGAGTGTAACATCTTGTTCGTTTGTTCCATTTGAGGGTGGCTGCTCCTCACTAGCTGGCTTTGCCTCAAAAGATCTAGAGTCCTTGATCATGGCAAATTTAATTGGTTGCTTCTCTAATTGCATTCCTCCTCTGGGGGTAATTGCATTCACATAATCTCTGGGATTAGGGTCACGTTGTGAAAGGCAGTCTGCCAGGTTCTCCTACTACTATGATTGGTTATTGTGCAATTTAAATTTCTAGCATACGGTTCTGAATAGCTATCTGCTCCATTATCTTTGCAAGTTGTCTAGTTTTGCATCAGTTTCTTGAGAATGCTTGCTTTCTTGTGCTAGAAAATCAGCGAGCAGGGACTCCACACTTGATGTCCCAGTGTTCTGAGATTGGGTCTGCTGATTCTGGTTCTGAAATAAAGGTGAAGGGGTGGGCGTTTCACAAACTTAAACTTCTTGATAGCTGACGACTTCCATCTAGACGTCCTCATCTATGAATTCTTAGCAGTCCCAACGTATTGATGAAAAATTCCCTATGCATCTATGGTGAAGTTCTTCTCCCCTTTTTATCATCTCTTATGTACTCGCAATAAGTCTTCCCATCCGTAGGTTTAAAGGAACTTGTGGTGGACATTCGTAATATTGTGCGCCTTCATAGTAGTTCTCTCCCATCAGCGGATGATGGTTGCTCTCCCAATTTTGCTTTTATGATTGTGTCATGTAATCATTCTCTGCACAATTAGAATTTGGTTGAGGGTGAGAATGAGCATAATCATCTCTTTGAATCCGAGTTTCCCATACAAGCATCCTTGCTCTTAGCTCAGGGTTATCGATGTCTGAGAACACTATTAAATCAGGATTTGCCTTGAAGAAAATTCCCGCAAAGTGTATTTTCTCGGTTGCGGAAGAGGATAAGAATTTGGTTCATCCACAAAGAGATGACGATCATTGCTCCAAGATGGAGTATGTTGAGGTGCTGAAGAGAGTTGCCCGTCCCACGACCTTACTCCACTCACGTACATGCCTTGTTAATTGTTTGAACGTATCCTCGCAATTCAAGATAAACAAGTGATTAGTGAAGGGTAAAATTATGAAAAATAAAAAACAAATATTTACAAAATAGTCTAGAGTCTAGCTCATTCTAAACTAATAACACACTACTCCATTGCACCCCGGCAACGGAGCCAATTTGACAAGCGTATTTTAAACCCTTTATAGTTGTCAAGTGTATGTTTTAGGGGTCAAGTTGCAGTAAAAAATAATGTAACCTTTGGCAAGCCAAGGGTCGATCCAAGGAGCAAATGCGTGTGTATACTATGTAAGATAGTGCCTTTGTTTAACTATTCTGTTAAAGAAGAAGTTGTAATTACCTAACTAAGTGATTCTGACGCAAGAACACGATTATGCAAATAAAATCAATATGCCAGAATCAAACTTCACCCATGCCTAACACACAAATCATGCAATAATTCAAACACTTCATTTATGTTATGGAGTTGTGGAAATAACCTAATAACATTAGGTAAACCACCCAATCACGGATCATTACATGAATTAATCTAGACTGTTGATTGCCGTCCAATCACGAATAATCAACAGTTTCAATGTATTAGGCCTAGAATTTTCAAACAAATAATGTCAACTTGCTTATCGATTCACGTACTAACAGTATAGCTACCATGATTCGATATTAATTATAATTAATCCGATTAATTATCTCAGACCCAGTCATCTTTTTTATTTTTAACCTAATTTTGTTCTAACAAGAAAACATCTCAATCAATGTCAAACATGCAAGAACGGTGAATTAAGAATAATAAAAATAAAGAACTCCATTAGCATAATCGAAGAGTTTTATTAAGATCGCATGAATTGTTGAATATAAACATGGGATCCGTAAGAATCCAAAATTAAGACGACTACTCATTACTCATGGTAATAAAACCAAAACACATATATAAAAAGAGAATCAAAGGTAAAGAAACCCGAAGGTAGAGATGAAACTTCTCTACGAAGCTGAGTCTTTGATCTTTAATCTACTTAGAGCTTGAGTCGTCTTTCCCTCTATTCAAGAAGTAGGTTAAATCTTGCTACGGTCCAGAATGCTAATTTTAGGTCTTTGGATCTCTATTTATAATAATATAGACTCGGTCAAATTAGAAAATTTCGTCTGGCCCAATTCAGTCTCGAACCGGCGGTTGACTTTTCCAACCGCCGATTAGTCTCTGAACCGGCCCACCTTAGAGGCTCTCGAAAAATGATATTTTAGGCCGGTTCCAACCTGAATCGGCAGTTCGGTCTCAAACTGGGCTACTATTCATTATACACGATGATTCTGAATTTGCTCTCTTGTTTGACCCTTTAAAACTTTGAATTGGGTCTTTATGAAAACTAAAAAGTTGTATCAATTTGAGTTATCTTTCTAACAATCTATGACACGCTTCAATCAGACAAATATGACGCTCTCGGCAAGCCTTTAAAGGTGAATAGGTCAATCTGCCCTTATTTAGTCTCTTTTTGTCTGAAGCTTTGTGGTTTGCCTTATTTTGCTAAGGACTACAAAGCTTCAATTTTTAAAAATTTGACTTGAAACAAGAGTAGCGTAGTAAACTGACAATAAAAAGTCTGAAAAACGAACAGAAATCCAATTATATACAACGATTTTATGATACTTATGCGACGGTGACCTCAATTATATACCATGGTTTTACGATGATTATGTGATGGTACCTCCTAATTATACGAATACGATGGTTATTCAACGATATGATGTCCGTCGCATAACCGCGGGATATCCATCGCATTTCTACATACATAAGAACGCAAAACTTTTCTCTTTTTTCTTCTCCGCTCTGAATCTTCTTCACTTTTGCTCTGCTCGGTCTCCACTCAACAGCTCTGACTCAACATAGGTGAATCCTCTTCTCTAGTTTGGTCTCTGGATGTTGATCGGTATCGCAGATTTGTTGCTCAGATGTTTCCCTTGTATATTTTCTGCGCAGGTTTTGTTGAGCGGATTCAGCTGCTCAGATGATTTGCTACTGGGTTTGCAGATATGTTGCTCAGATTGGTTGCTCGGTTATTTGATTCAATGATGCTCATATTGGTTTACAGTTTAGGATTGGATTCTCATTTTAGTTAAGCTGGGGTTTAGGATTGGTTGGTCATTCCCTACTCAGATTGATGCTAATTAATTCGTTATTGATGCTTCAGTTAATTATTAGGATTAGATGAAGAATAATTTGTTGATGATGTTTAACTTGATGATGTTTTGATGTTTGATGAACGCATATTGATTTATGTTTGATCAATACAGTTTGTGTTTATTAAGTGCTATTGATTTGAAGTTCAAGTAGTCATAGTGGACCTGGCGATTATTAATTATAATTTAGTAGTATAATTTAATAGTCTAAGTTTTTTACTTTGTTTAATTAGTAACGAAATTTAGTAAATATTGATGAATTTTAATGCTATAGTTTTATGTATATTTTGTCTTCCATAATTAAACAAATGTGTAACTGAGTTTTTATTGTAGTGTGTATAAGTTTAGTAGGAATGGATCGTAACACAGACAACACTCCAGTTAGAGAAAGGAGAAATGGTAGAGGACTCAGTCGAGTACGTGATGTTGGGATGACGATCCAAAAGCCATCACTTGATTCAACGCCACTTACTAGGAGCATGGACCCACATGTAGATGACACAAAGTACGAAGGGGGTCACACATCCCACGACACCAATTGAGTAAAGCGTTTTCATCATGCACTACTTAGAGGATCCACATCCGACTTGAGGGCGCGTCCCTCTGACCGCTACTCCCGAAAGTTGTTTAGGGGGTTCATCGTTATGAATTGATATTCTCTTGAGGAGACAAATTTGCATGACATGTCATCCGCTATTCCAAAGAAGTAGTTTGAGGATCAGAGAGTCCTGATATTTTCCACCGGGAAGAACAAGTATGTGTATTACACCAAATATATCTCTTTAATAATTATTAATATTGTATTAACTTGATCTTTTGTAGTTTCACCCCTTTTTCGGTTGTATGCTAGATGGGAAAATATCGGGTAGAGGACCTAACAAGCACATTGGCGAGCCTCATCCTATTCAGTGGCAACTAGACCCGGTGGTAAACGTTAACTATAAAATTTCAACATAGTAAATATATTATAGATACAAATTTGTTGACTTTAATTTGTAAAACTTAATCTTGTAAAAGAAAGACTTGGAGAGGAGTCCCAACTGCAGGGAGTTGTACGACCGCCTAAAGCTGAAGCCGAACAAATTATACTGGATCCGCAAGGCCAACAGACTGTGGTATGAGGATTTCTATTTACTATTTCGTTAATTAATACTTATCAAATTAAAATGTTGAACTTGTATTATTATACAAGATTGACATAAAGAGATGCGCAAGGCACTCATGGACATTAGCTCTACAGAACCTATTGGAAATGCAAGGATTTGAACATGTTTGCTGCTGAAGTGGGACTCTCCCAACGATGCAAGCTTCCCGGAATCGTTGGTGATTGCGTCTACTGTGGTTTGAAGGAGCCGATTCCAGGGAGAAGCCAGCCAGCCTAGTGTCACATCCCCACCCGTTGCTGCACAGATCAAGCAATCACTTGAAGTGAAGATGGCCGCGATAAAAATTCACAGCTAACCTGGCATAGGTGGTGACGCAGCAGGTTTAGAATCCCTTGCATGGAGTTGGAGAAGTGTTCCTAGGCATCCAGCATCTGGTGGATGGGATAATGACAGCGACGCCCAAAACCAAACACCTGATGATGATCTAGACGATGACGCTTGATTTCGTTTTTTTATGAAATTTCTAATCGTAAAACATTTGAATTTGGTTAGATTCTATATGTTTAGGATATTAATTAGAGTTTTATTAATATGCAATCTCTGTATAAAAAATTAATAACAATTATTAACATTTTTACTAATTTTGTTATAAAAACCGTCAAATAAGCATCGCACAGTCGTCAATTTCTATTTTCAAAAATTCCATCGGAAACCCGTAGAATATTATTTTAGTTACTTCGCAAAAATCGTCGTATTTCAAATATCGTCATATTGCCGTCATTTTTCTGACTATTTTATGCTATGATTATTTATACGATGGAATTTGTTATGATTTTATGCTATGATTATTTATGCTACAAATTTTATGATTATTTATGATTTTATGCTACAAATTTTATGCTATGATTATTTATACGACGGAATTTGTTTGACTATTTAGACGTCGGAAAACCGTCGAATAGTTTACTGATGCTTATGCGACGAAAGTTGATCGGGACATATTAATTCTGAATTTGTAGTCTAAGGCGCAAATATAGTTTATAATCTTGATTAATATAAGATATGAAATTTCGAAAAAAATTCACAAGAAAAATAAAATAAAATATATTTTTTCGAAAGAGGCGAATTGAATAATTAACTTCTATTTTGTCGTCCCCATGTAAGAGCCTCCATACATTAGGTGAGTAGGAAACAACAAAAAGCCCACGAGAAAACAAATAAGGCATTCCTTATTTTGATACACAACGTTTGACTTGTATACATAGAGTTTAACATCGTCCAAAGACAGTGACTTTGCACTTTGTAGGAACCTCTCATCAAGCATGATGATCATAGGGTTGGTGGCTTCAAACTTCCAGTCCACTCACTATTTCAACAACCAAAAAGCAAGAAAGCTGCCACACGTCTCCATGCTACGAAAATCTTGACTATAAAAATTAAAGGTAACCTAGACTGCAGTGCACCACTTCATCACTCAAACACATCACTTACCAACAATACCATAAGCCTTTTGGTGTTGTAAAACTAGTTTCGGAAGGGCAGCATGGCTTCATTTTCAGTTTCTAAAGTTTCCATGCTAACCATCTTAGTGCTTCATGCAGCTTCTGCTATCAGCTCAGAGGCATCCGGAGGTCAGAAGCTCAAAAAGACCGAAATGACCTTCTACATGCATGATTGGGAGACAGCAACCAAGGAAGAAAATGTCACCAACGTTGTCATTGCAGGGAACCCAAAAACCAAATGGGGAGGGCTCAATTTTGGTACATTGTTTGTCTATGGTGATGCCATTACCACTACTATTGATCGCAAATCTATCGAACTGGGGAGGGCTCATGGAATTTTTGTCAACACTAGATCAGACTTGTACGTATTGCTTTCCTTCTTATTCACTAACAAGGCCTATAATGGAAGCACGATCGAGATTCAGGGCGCTGATAGGCTGTTGCTGCCTTCTAGAGAGGTTTCAGTTGTATCTGGGACGGGTAAGTTCCGATTGGCCAGAGGATGGGCGAGCATAGAGACGGTCTTCTTGGACGTTCCTCACCAAAATGCCATTATCAGATGGAATCTTACTGTTTTCCATTACTAAGAATCCATATCTTTTCAGATAGTAAGCTTGGTTTTATTGCTTTGTGTTTTTTGTTTCAAATTTTATAATAAGAGTGATCAATATTATTCTGTAATGAATTCATGTTCTCAAGTTATAATTTAATACATAGTATTTTCATATGTCGTTCAAAGTTCTTAATTATGGCACTGGAAATCATCATTCCATTATTCGTCAAAAAGTAATCACAAATGAAAAATTATGATTTGTCACATGCATTGTCACCGGGCGCCACACAACCTCAACTCATCAATCTAGACATCATACAACTATAGGCAATAGTGATATGCTAAAGTAGCTATATATTCGGAATTATTGATCGCACTAAGGAAATTGCAAGCTGGTCTCATTCCTCAAACTGGCATTTCTCGCCACTGTTGAATCCTTAATGACATGACATCGGACGAGACTAACATTCCGTTTGTAAGTAGCCGCAAGTCTGCGCTCCTGGAGAACTTCCTTGCAAACAGTAAACACGTGGCTGGCATAGAATTAAGACGACAGTGTTCAGTCTGGTGCTCGGTCTCAAAGTAGATTTTGTCCATCTCCTGCCAATATCAAACATTTATGAGGACATGTTTAGTGATGCCGTTGTTTCTAAGGTGTATGAGATTGTAAATGAACATGTTTGAAATTTTAAACAATGCCTCACCCTTATAGCTCTGATATGTTTTGGGTCAGCATCGACGAAATTAAATGTTTCGGGTGTGCAGGCTTTGGTTTCCTATTTGCCATACGCTTGGCCGAGGCACCGTTCCATGAAGTGTATGTCAATGTCCTTCGTTCAAGGTCATTTTCTAGTTCTTTCACCTTCAAATAAATTCAACCTGGATTTCAGAAATAGAAAGAACTTTGTTAAGTCCAGCAGTTCATGGACTCTTGAATGACATGTTTTTGACAAAGGATCTACAAGGCTGTAACAGAAGGTGGGACAAGGATAGCTGCGACAGGCGTGTGCAGTTGAATCCATCGAGATCTACAATTATTCTGCGAATATACTTGCGACAACAAAGATATATTCTGGGATATTTGATGGAAATATTCTTCCAGATTATGCGCGCTAAAGATCGGATCCGTTCTGCATTAGGAAAGCAAAATCAAAGATTACATACCTAAATCTATTTATGTGAGATCGGAATAATCAAGTGTGATTATCGAAAAAAAAGTCATCTGATCAAAATCAAGTGTGATCCGTCTGAGGGAGTTAGACGCACTCACAATACTTCAACTACATAGTGGTAACAAGGGAGTTGAGTTACTTAAAGATCTATTGTACTTGATTGTATACATTGTGAAGTGATTTCCACTTGGGGTTCCACTTGAACTGAATAGGATAAACATATCCTGTGTCGTTTATTGTTCTTCATACTGTTTCTATTGCAACTAACAATCACCAAAACACAATCTGTTAAAGCTTTGTGAAACAGTTAAAAAATGATTTGGAACAGCCCGAGTAGAACGGACGTATAACTGGTATCAGAGCGGGACACTCGCTGTACAGAGTGTGATTCAGGGACTGGAATAGAGCTGTTCAAGATGAGTACGCGAGAAAGACAGAACATTACTCGGCCTCCACTCCTTGATGGTTCGAACTACTCATACTGGAAAACGCGCATGAGGGCCTTTATCAAATCGATAGATGATCGAGTATGGAAATCAGTGATCTTCAAGTATGATGTACCTTTGGTCAAGAACACAGATGGAGTAGCATATCCTAAGTCTGAAAGTCAGTGGACAACAAATGAGGATAAAGCTGCTGCAACAAATGCTAAAGCGCTCAATGCGATCTTCAATGCAGTCGAACCAGACATTTTTAGACTGATTTCTACATGTGAAGCAGCAAAAGACGCATGGGATATACTCGAGACAGTCTTTGAAGGAACTCACAAGGTGAAGCAGTCTCGGTTATAGATGATTACTACCGGTTTGAGAACCTAAAAATGAAGGAGGATGAGTCTATAACATAATTTAATGCGAAGTTGATGGCCACTGCTAACGAGGCACATGCACTTGGAGAGCCGATCAGCAATGAGAAGCTTGTCAGAAAATTTCTGAGGTCACTACTGCCAAAGTATGTTATGAAGGTTACGGATATTGAGGAAGCCCAGGACGTAAAGAGAGTGAGACTTGACATCTTGATGGGATCCCTTCGGACATTTGAGATGAAACTGATATTTGAAACACCTCAAAAGAAATCTCGAGGAGTAGCTCTCAAAAGTGAACCATCAGAACGGATGAAGATGAGGGAGAGATGCCTGAACAGATGGCATTGCTTGCAAAAACTTTGGCAGATTTATGAGGAAGCTAAACCAGCGACAGTTCAACAAATATGGAACAAACTTCAAAAATCGACCAGACGGGAAGTTTAGAAAAGTGAGAACCACTGAAGCTCAAAAAGAAGAAAAAGGCAAAGGAATTCAATGTCGAGAATATGAAGGGTTTGGACACATCCAAGTAGAATGTGCCAATACTCTTAAGAAATAGAAAAGGGTTATTCTGGCTAGATGTGATGGTACTGAGACAGAGGAGTCTGAAATAGAGGAGGAAGAATCAAATTATATGGCTCTTACAACCGTGACAGATGTTGCCAGCGCTGAACCAGAAAGATCAGAATCATACAGTTGCAGTGACAGTGATAGTGACACAGAAATCATTGAAAGAAACATTAGCTGAAAAATTCAGGGCTTTTTACGAACAATGGGGAGAAGCTGTGAAAGCTAATTCCAAACTATGCAAACAAGTGGTAAGCCTAAAGGTTGAAAAATATGAGTTGCCTGAAAGGTTCTAATCTGTGTTAATGATTTTTCCCGTTTTACCTGGACTGTGTTTCTCAGACAGAAATCAGACTCTGTCCAAGCTGTGATTCACTTGATTCTGAGACTGCAACGTGAAAAAGGCACAACTATGATTGCAATAAGGAGTGATCATGCGCCCATAACGCCAAAACAAAATGGAGTGGCAGAGAGGAAGAAACGCACCCTTCAAGAGATGATGCTAGTCATGATTCATGGAAAAGGGCTGGCTCTCACTTTCTGCGCAGAAGTGATCAACACTGCCTGTTACACCCTGAACAGAGTCCTTGTTCGCCCTGGAACACAGAACAGAGTCTTTACTGTTGTGGAGTCATTTAATGTGGCTATTCAAGACTCAGACTATTGGGTAAGAAATGTTGAAGATTGCTATGTCTGTACAGATGTAGGAACTGGCTGACCCACTCAGGTGGAACAGACAATCAGGATGAAGGGATGGATCAGTCTATCAATGATACTTCAGAATCTGGACCAGACCCTGTTCCAGCTACTCAACCACCACAGCGTATTCTGCCAAATCATCCGATGACCAACATTATTGGGGATTCGCAGCTGAATGATCAGCCTAAGGGGTTTGAAGACCCACATCTCCCGGATCATGTGTATCGTCTCAAAAAAGGCCTTGTACAGACTGAAACAGGCGCCCAAAGCATGGTATGAACGTCTCAGGATATTTCTCGTTCAACATGACTATATGCGAAGGGGAGAATATGATAGAGCGTATTTATACACACCATTGAGTTGTGTATTCCCATAGTTTTATTACATTTTGCGTGAGATCGATTACTCTTTGTAGTGTTGTCATATCGCAAGTGTATTCAAGATCGCATTGAGATTTATCGCATAATTGGAGCATTGTCATTCATTCATTGAAAGTCAACAACAGTCAACTGAAGACGAGCTGGTTCAATCAGAATCGGTTCAAGTAGATTTGGTTCAATTCCAGTTCAACCCCAAAACCCTAAACCTAAACATGAACAAAAGAGGAAAAAATGACGACTACTGTTAACGACAGCGACTGGAGAGTGACGGCAAGAGCTAGAGAGAAGCTGCTGGAAATCGCCGGAAATCACTGTTCACTGTCGGGGGGTATTGTTCATTGTTACTATTCACGACCGGAATCACTGTTCACCGAATTTTCAGAATTAGCTCAGTTTCGTTCTTACTTCAGTTTGTTGTAGTAGACTTAACCTTGTTTCTATTGTATTCCATGGATGTTATGAGTAACTAAATCCTTATTTCAGTGCGGGGTTTGCATTGCAATATTTAGTTTGAGGTCAATGGCTACTTTTTTGAGCTAGTGATTTTACTGCCCTTGTATGTATGAACTGAATTCTTTGATTATCAATTTAGTACAGCTTAGCGGTGAGCTAAATTGATATCAATTATGTTATGCTTGACTGGATTGCATTGTTGGGGAGAACCTAGCGGTAGAACCGATTTGTGGTGTTAGTCGAGTAACTATTGAACTTGTTCGAGAACCTAGCGGTTAAGAACAAGTAGAACTTATAGTGCAATGTATTCATTAGTTGATGCATGTTGTTTGATCGAGGATAACTAGTTGCAATGTATTCCCCGAACTGATTCCTTTCCAATTGATAGACACTCTTTGCAACAATTGTTCTTCTGAATTCCTAGAATTATCTTTAGAACTCTATCCTACTTGCTCTCTTTGGGTTCGACCCTGCTTACCGCTTGCTAGTGTGTTAACAGGAAGTACAAATACAAATTTGAGGCGCACAACGACGCGCTGTCAGAGTACAAGACTCTATTTGTGAAGCACGTTTAGATGGAATTCATCATTGCGGAAATCGATGTGGATGACATAGTATTTGGATCTCAATCACAGAAGTTGGTGGATCATTTATTGAACAGATGTAGAATGAATTACAAATGAGTATGGTGGGTGAGATGATCTACATGTGTCTCAGAAATTAGATGGAATATTTGTAACACAGCGCAAGTATGCTAGGAACTTAGTGAAGAAGTTCGGATTGGAAAATACCAGCCATAAGCACACTCTTGCCATTACACGTGAAAATCACAAAAGATGAACTTGGAGTCGGTGTGGAACAGAACCTGTACAAGAGGATGATCGGCAGCCTATTCCATCTCACTGCCAGTCGACCTGACATTTGTTATACTTTAGAGTATGTGCTAGGTACCAGGCTAACCCCAAAGAAAGTCACTTGGCAAGTGTGAAACAGATGCTGAAAGAGTATGGTCTGAAACAAGGGGAGATGACTTTATTCTATGACAACTTGAGTACAATCAACATTTCAAAACACATCGAGCATCACTTCATTCGTGAGTTGGTTGAACAGAAGATCATCACTCTGAAACAGGTATACATCGATGGGCAGCTAGCAGATATTTTCACTAAAACCTTGAACAATGCTCAGTTTGAAACACTTAGACTCGTCTTAAGTCAGATCCAGAAAAGCTGGACTAGTTCCTGATCACTGTACAAGAATCTGTTGAACTGGTTAAAGAATTCAGGGGGAGAAGTTCTGGAGTTTATCTAGTATGATGGGTGAGACAGAGTCAGAGTCAAACGAAGTGTGTTGAAACATGGATATCTAAAGGAAGATTTGTTTTGGAAAGAAGAGATCAGCAAGATCCGAGAGTCTGATTGAGGTTTCTAATTCTTTAAAACTTATGTTTTGAATTCCTAATTAGCTCCTATATATTCGCAGTGCATCTAGGTGAAAGTTCCGGAGAAAAGAAGAAGCTCATGGATAAGCCTCATGTTCAGAAGTCTGCAGCAGTTGAACAGAGCCTATTTCAAAGGTTCTGATAGTCAGGGGGAGTTGGCTGCCGAGAGGAATGAGACGATTAGCGACAGAAGGCGAAGTCGGTCAAAAAGTCTCTGGCAGACATGTGTGAAACAGACCTGTTTCAAAGAAGAAAATGTGTGAAGTCTGTTGGTCAGAAAAAGGTCAGCCATGCTGTTTGCTCAGAAAGTTGCGGAGAAGATAGAGATCAGAATTTGGATTGATGCTAGGTCCAAAGTATGCATTGTCATGAGAGAGTAAAGATTCGTTGCTGAGACAGTTTCTGGTGGAACAGACTAAGAGGCAGATGGGTGATGCTGAGACCGTTCCAGTCAGCCTTCCTTCAAAGATCACTGAATCTGTCTGAGTCAGTTGCTGAGACAGATAAGCAGAACACAGAGTGATGAAGTCCTTTGTTGCAGCACGACTGTCTAAGCAACAAGGAATAGTAGAACAAGGAAAAAGGATAGTGCAGCCACTGAGACAGGGGGAGCAGCGTCAAGAAGAAGGGAAATATTGGTGGCAAGAAGTTTGTGAAGGGACCACCCTATCAGAAATATAATTCTACTCAAAGTGGAGAGTCTCTGACAAAGGTTGTCACAGTATCAGAAGTATAGTTCTACAACAGTGAGATTGGTAAGAAGTAGAAGATTGCTCAGAAGAGGAGAGTTGTTCTAGAGAATATTTTGAAGTCTCCGAGGTTGTCAAGGCCATTGAGGATCTGACTCCGATGATGTTTCAGAATGTGTTGCAGAGGATATGTAGCCACTCCTACCTACTCTTGGTTGGACATGTATATTGCCTTGTCATCTTTCTTTACAAAAAGGGGGAAGATTATTGAAAGGGCACTCAGTAGTTACACGCCATTCGTACCTTTTGAAGAAATGATGAAGTTTTGTCAAAAAAAATGCCAAGGGGGAGAATGTTAACTCCAGCAGTTCATGGAATCTTGAATGACATGTTTTTGACAAGGGATCTACAAGGCTGTAATCTTTGATTTTGTTTTCCTAAATCTTTGATTTTGCTTTCCTAATGCAGAACGGATCTGATCTTTGGCGCGCATAATCTGGAAGAATATTTCTGTCGAATACCCCAGAATATATCTTTGTTGTCGCAAGTATATTTGCAGCCAAAGATCATGCGCGCCAAAATGCCAGCTTTGGCGGCATAAGCAAAGGCTAGCACACCTTAAACATGTTTCCTGTCATATCCATGTCAAAATGGCGAAAAGGGTCTCAGGTAACATACAAAATAACTTCCATTATTTCCTTCATAACATACTTTTAAAAACAGTGATCTTTCGGGAAATCCAGTGGTTTGCTCTTATTAGAAATCATGCGCATATTGTCGCCAGTGATACACAAGTGTTGGAAATCTTCAGCAAACATTGCAAGGTGATCTTGTCTCTTTTACTGAGCTTCATTAATCCTTCTTTCAGAATTATGTAGATTTTTTTTTTTTTACTGAGAAGGCTTGATTAAGTTTTATGGACTTTTCGGTTTAGGTAACACTGAAGTTTGTAATTAATCTGTTTACCAGTGATCAGAACACGGTGAGTCCTTGTAACTTTTTGTCAAAAAATTTGATGAAATGTCACAATGTGTTCCAACTTAGCTAAAATCAATCAAATGCAGCATCATGGTTATAAGAGCTTCTGCATTCCGGATGAGCACTATGTCGCGACCTTACTGGTTGTAAGCTAATTATCAATCTCCATCAGGACCTGTGGAGGATGTGATCCAGTTTGAAAGTTATACATCCGTTCTACTCGGGCTGTTCCAGATCACTTTCACTGTTTCACAAAGCTTTAACATATTGTGTTTCGGTGATGGTTAGTTGTAATGGAAACAGTACGAAGAACAGGAAACGACAAAGAATATGTTTACCCTGTTGCAATGGAAACAGTACGAAGAACAGGAAACGACACAGAATATGTTTACCCTGTTCAGCTCATCGAGCCTACTCAGGGGGTTACTCATAACCCTAAGTGGAAACTACTCACAAGTATTTGATCAAGTACAACAGATCTTTAAGTAACTTATCTTCACTAGTTACCACTGTGTAGTTGAGCTAATGTGAGCGCGTCTGACTCCCTCAGACGGAGATCCTCCTCTTCCCAATTCGATCTGTCTCCCACAGATCGGTAATTCTCTTCCCGAGAATATCAGACCTGGAACTCAGTCTGTTCAACACTGTTCACGGCAATCAAGCTTTTGTTCTGTCGAGTTTCCGACTAACTCTGATGATGATCTCCAGTCAATAGCTCCGATCTACCACCGTTTGATTATCCTAGTTTTCGTGATGCTCCACTCCAATCTTCTGAATCACATAAATAGATTAGATGCACTTTTTCCTCATTTTTGGAAGGAAGATAATGTTCAATTAAACTTTCCATTTTCCGGAGCGAATCTAATCTTTGGAGCGCAGAATCAGATCTTCGGAGCGCAAAATCCGGGAGAATATATCTTCGGTATATCTCCATAATATTGCCTTGCTGATTCGATTCTATTCGCAGATCTCGACTGACAATGTTGCAGCTCCTGTCTGAACAGATACTGTCTTATCTTCTGTCACAGCCGCTTTGCCTTGTTTGTCAAAAAGCATGCCACTCATGAACTACCTGGATCTAACACCATGATGATGATGCTTGATTTCATTTTGTAATATTATTTGTAGTCGTAAACATTCTATTAAGGATTGTGGCATCATTGACAAAACCTGTACAACTTGAGTTAGAAGTTGTTGCAGCAAGCAGAGAAGCAATCCTTGACAAAACCTGTACAGCTTGAGTTAGGAGTTGCTATAGGAAGCAGAGAAGCAAGTA